>SNQJ01S0004742.1:25638-134979 GCA_010110895.2 Picea sitchensis
TGTTTTTATTTTTATTTCCATGCTCATGTTTTTATTTAGTTTTTGTTTAATTCTTGTTAATAATTTAGTTGTTTTCTTTCTAACCTTTTACATTACAGCTGTCATGACTAGCAGAGCCCAACTAGGCATGTAAGCACTCACTTTTTGCTCACACATCGACGAAAAGAGTGAAAACACCCCCCATGGGTCTAGGCATGCCAGAATGTCTCAGGGGAAACATCCTTCTTTCTTCCTGGTGCCATCCTCTGGTGTCTCTTTTCCCCTGGCTTGGGTAACAACATTCATCTGCTAGGATTGCAGCCCTATGGAGGTCTAACCTAATCATTCCCCCACATGCACCTGTCCACCGAGAAAATTCCTGTAGTAACAAAAAATACGCCCTCCAGGGGCTCATAAGTCACAAGAATCGTAGCAATGTCAATCACATATAATAAACAGATTACTCAAACATATGCATCGAACCCCTCTTTACCCAGACAAATGCTCAAAGATGTTATGCAATTCAACAAGTTAGGTTTGGAGAGGGTCTCAGGAGGTCATATTGGGATATTCCTCCTTAAATTTTTGGTGCTTCCTAGGTGATAGACAATCTAGGTCATGTGAGTTTGTGAATGGTGTAGGAGAAGTGTTTTGGAAGACGGTGCATTGATAACATGAAAATGTAGTTCTTTCCTGTGGGTGCCTCTATAGAGGGTGAGATTCACCTTATCATGGATGCCATTGTTTCCTATCTCATTCAATCCATTTTATTCTTTGTCTTATTTATTTTTTCTTTTCAAGGGAAAAGTCAGGGGACATTGTCCTGGCATGGTGACTAGTGGTGACAACATTACCCATAAGCACTTCCCGAAAATTAGAAGGTTGGCTCATGATGAGACCCCCTTTCTCTTGGTTATGCCACCAAGAGCCACTACCCCAGTTTGGTGACCATATAGATGTTAGTGACTAAATTCCCATGGATCTAATAGGTTGGCTCATGATGACACCTCCCATCCACCAACTAGACCTTGAGTTTTATTTTATCTTACAAGTCCCGTTTTTTTATTGATAAGCCTTTTATTGATTTATTGGGAATCCCTGGGTGAAGCATCTCAAAGGTTTTATTTTTTATTTTAACTCTTTCCAGCTAATTTTACCCTCTATGACTTTAGCCCCTTTTTCCCACAAGGTAAGGTACAACCCTTCCTAGTGTGGAAAACCCAATGCCTGAACCAAGGTAGGGGAAGATGAGAGAGATAATGGTGAAAAATTGTAAGTATGGAAGGAATGGATGATGACCTTTCATAGACCCACCCAGTGGCAACTCATCCTAAAGGGAACCAACTTACCAGGGAATTATGTTACCCCCCCAAGGTATGAACAAGTTAAAGAGAATAATTTCTAAGAAAATGTTATGAAATAAAGGAGAGTTCAATGAAACATATTCAAATTCTTCGAAAATCAGAGTGACACATACCATGATACCCAGACTCATTACCTCATGGAACAAGACCCACTGCTACTTTAGGACTAGGTTGGTGGGATAGATGTTGTTGTTGTTGATGGATGGGATGCACTGAAGAAAATATGGGCCCTCCAGGGCCAAGCTTAAGTCATCTGGCTCTTGGTACTCCATGTATAGGATCTATAGGTCTCGAGACATAATCTCATTAGTTATCCCTAGGATAAGGGATAACAGTGATTATAGATCTCTTAGTGTTGTAGGATCTAAAACAATTTAGGTAGATAATTGTCATTTCAATGATGTATTATGTGTTCCAAGTATTTCCTGTAACCTTCTATCAGTATATCAAATCACTCATTCGGGTGAAGGTAAATCCATAGAATTTTCACCTCGCCAAGTTGTATTCAAGGATCTAAAAGATTCTCATCATGTTCTTGCAACTAAAATTGTTGATGATATTACCACATTGTATAAGTTTGAAAACTTTGGGTCATCAACTTTTCCATCAGTTTTTGTTGCTCATAGCGATGACTTGAACAAACTTTGGCATGAGTAGTTTGGTCATATAAACTATTGCTCATTGCGGAAAATATGTAATCAACAGATGGTGATTGGTCTTCCTCTTGTTTCATGCAGAGATGGATTTTGTGCCGATTTTTTTCTCGACAAACATCATTGGGACAGTTTTGAAAAACATGCCTCTTGGCACACCTCGAGCCCTTTGCAGCTTGTTCACAGTGACTTTTGTGGTCCACTCTCTTCTCCTTCTTTTTTTGGGTGCACATATTTCTTAACTTTCATTGATGAATTTTCCATACGTACTTGGGTTTACTTCTTAAAACTTGAGATCGACGGTTTTGCAAGTTTTTGGCCTACAAGGCCCTTGTATAAAAGAAATCTAGACATCAAATTAAAATGTTAAAAATAGATAATGGAGGTGAATATGTGAACAATAATTTTACAATTTACTACACTACACATGGCATCCGAATGCAACACAATGTTCCATATACACCACAATAAAATGGTGTTGTTGAGAGAAAGAACCGCACATTAAGAGAAATGGATAATTATATGATCCAATCTAATGGATTAAGTCTAAACTATTGGGTGGAAGCCATCAACTATGAAAATTACATAGTAAATCACACTACCACAAAGGCTCTTAAAAATATAACACCGGAAGAAACATGGACTAAAATTAAACTAGATGTAAGTCACTTCTGTGTATTTGGCAGTATAGCATGGGCTCACATTCTTGATAAGGAAAGGAAAACATTGCAGCCTAAAAGTGGGAAGTGTATATTTTTTGGTTATTCTGAAGATGTCAAAGGTTACAGACTTCTTCAACCACATTGTAATGAAATTATTATTAGAAGAGATGTTAAATTTGATGAAAAATCTATTGGTCTATGAGCCTAATGCAATGATTGTGCCTTCTATTGATATTATGGTAGCTATGGGAGGTATTAACCTATACATGTAACATTTGACGAGACTAGAATATTCTGGGAAGCAAGATAACCCATAAAACATTGGATAATAACCCTAGAAGACAAGTCGGCTCAAGATAATAATTAATATTAAGTTATTAGCCTCCAGGAAGAGAATTCATCCCAGTTAGGTGACTCGGAGCAATATAAATAGAGGGCGTTGGAGTTAATTTGTACTCACTCACTCTCATAATTACATAAGAACAAGTGGTGTGCATGAATGGAGGAGATCTACAGCTGCTGCAATAATGACTTGGTATTTGGTTATGGTTTGGACTCTTTTTTTGGTACACTAGCTTTGAACAGAATTATACTCCTTGATTTGCTATTAGTTCTATGGTTTGCTTCCAGAATTATTCTATATGTCAAGGTTAACGTGCTTGGGGTGGCCTTTGTGCCTATGGTTGGGTGAAAATATTGAGATATTTTCTATCGTGAAAATGAGAACATCTCTTTTATTATAACAGGTTATGGGGCCACACTCTCTTCGAACAGGGTAACCACTAGAAGATAGATTGGAAGGATTTTATTAGTTGCAGTTACAGTTGCAGTCAAAGTTTTATTGCAGCAACGTAACCCTAACCCTCGTGTTGAGGCACCTTAAGTGAAGATCTTGATCTAATTCTTGGATAACCTAGTGCGCCCTATCATAGCACACCTTCAGGTACTCTCAGCAATCCAAGATGTCAAGTTTGAAATTTTGGTCAAATTCAACATTTGACCAAGTCAAAATCTAAGGTTGACAAATCAAAAGTCAAAATAGAAGGCAATTATGAAGACAAAATACCTAGCATGAAGAAAGTGCATGTTGTGCCCAAGAGAAATCTACTAAAGGAACATTATGAGGTTTACCAATCCTCTAGCAGCTAAACCTTTGGTCCAACAAAGTCATTCTAAGGTTTATCGTCACAGTTGGGTAACAAAGGTATGTACATATACATGTTATTTTAATTTGTATCATTATCATGAGTGTGTTTGCATGGAATGTACACGGGCTCTTGTCCAAAGCAGTGATGTTGGATTTAGTGGATTCAGAAGATCAACACACTCTCCAAGTTTGACTTGATATATCTCTCATTGTTATGTCATTATGAACTTCTAGTCAAAGTTATAAGTTGACTTTATTCAAGATCTTATATGGTTGAGATCGTATTCTCTAACTCAGTTTAGCCAAGGATACTTGTCTCAAAATAAAAACAATTCAAGTGGAACAATAACAAGACTTCAGGTTTGCATATCAAGTTTGACATCTTTATTATCGTCACTTAAGTGAGTATTGATAAGTACTTGGTAGCTTATACTAATTAGTGTACTTATTTGTAAATATGAACTAACACCTACTCTAGGAGATATTTCTTGTTCTTGTTCTTAGACAAGATCATCTTAGTAATTCTACCAAGAAACTATCCTCCATATAAATGATGTTGTATCAGAAACAATGTTGTTCTTTTTGTCTTGGGAAGGTTATATCATGAAGGATATCATGAAGATGTATTTCCAGTCTTGTAGCAATTTACTCTATCCTTGTCCTTATTGTTATTTTGATTTCCTATTTTAAACATATTATCTTGGTTATTTATTTTTCTTCTTGTCTTGTTCTGGGAAGGTACCCTTGTGAAATATGTTGACAAACCTTTGACGGAAAATCTTTGTGAAAGTTGTCATAGAAGAAGTTTATAAGGATGACACAATGCTTGCAACAACTTCCAAATGGGAAGCAACCATAACATATAGAAACAAACTTAAAGAGACTCAGTGGAAGTCAGACTCGAAGAAAGTCCGTAATAAAAAAGAAACCAGAATAGTATTGTGACACTTTGCAAAAAGAAAAGATAGGTGCAACAGACAGAAGCATGGACTCTCTCAGATAGAGGGAATTGATTGTAGAATTCCATAAGCATGCAATCTCAAAATAATAACAACGAAGTTCTAGATATTTCTCATTCAGGCATGAAGTTGGGATTATGAGGGAGATAATCCCAAATGATATGATCCATTGAATAATTCATAAATATTATGAAGTATCTATCCATATTCTTCATTGGGAGTAGTAGCCATGATACACAACACATGTTCAACTTGACTCTAGAAGAAGTCTTCTATGAAAGGACGCCTTGAATATCCTTGGTTGTTCATATACATTTATTTTTCTATGATGGAAGGAATAAAATTGGAGCCTTCAGGAAGGAAGGGCATGGAATCTATAGAAGATTCTATGGACTCCAACGTTGAAGAGGAACATGAGGAAGAACATGAAGATTCCAAGAAAGAAATAAAAATCTAGAACAACCAAATTGAACCAGTTATTATACCTCAAATCATAAGACTACCAATATGATTTTAACCCACTAGAAGAAGTCAAGCAAAATGAAAGGAAGGAAGTTTTGATGAAAAACAATGTATGTGAGAAATTGTGAAAAATACTTGATAAATAGAAGGCGAGATGTGAGGCTATAGGGTTGTCCGAGAAGGAGGGAGAATACTATGATGACAGTTTTTGTTCCAGTAACCAGAAATACTTATACCTAAGCCATTATATCTCTTGCAGTATCCATGGGTTGTATTTTACATCAGATGGATGTAAAGACTGTTCTTCTCAGCAGAGTAATTGAAAAAGAAGCATATATAGAGAAACCTTAAAGTTTTGAGGTACACCAGAAAGAGACCCATGTATGAAGATGGAAGAATACCTTGTATGGATTCAAGAAACTTGGTACAGAGCCTCTCATGTACATCATAAGCGTGGTGAAAACTTCTTATGACAGAGGAAGTGTATCGAAATGGTTCTTCAGAAGTCTGGGATAATGGATTGCAAATCCATGGAAAAGTCCCATGACAATAGATATGAAGAAGTTGAGAGACTTTGATCTAGTAGACACGTCCCTGTATCAACAAGTGAATGGATTGTTAATGTATTTGGAGAATACTAAGCCAGATATCTGATTTTTTGTGAAAATTATTCTAGGTGGAACCTAGCCATGAGAATTGAATAATTGCAAATCATGTCTTGAAATGTCTTCATGGTACGTTTGAGTTTTTATATACAGTTGCATGGATTTATCAATTCATATTGGGAAGGAAGTGAATATAATAGAAGAAGTGCTTCTTAGATATGTTTCAGTTTGAGATTTTCCACGATATCATGGGCTAGCAGGAAACATAAGTATGTTGCACTCAACACTGCAGAAGGAGAGTATATTGCAGCTTGTGATTCTTGTACGGAAGAAGTGTGGCTCTATAGACTGGTTTCTGTACTGTTTGATCAGGTGTTAGATTTGACCATGATATATTGTGATGACCAGAGATGTGTGAAGCTCTCATAGAACCCAGTGTTCCATGAGAGGTCGAAGCACATTGAGATCAAGTAATATTTTCATTATAATAAAGTCCAAAGGGGAGAAGTAGGTCTCTAGTATATCTCCATTGATGAGCAGATAGCAAATATTTTGGTAAAGCCTCTGTCCAAGATGAAAAGTTTTCATACTTAAGGGACAAGCTCGACCTCGTGGATATGAATTCCTTATTCGAAAGGGAAGTGATTACTCCCCAGGTTAGGAGGGAGTACTAATATGTTATTGATATATAGACAATCATTTTCCAGTTTGTAAAATCATTTAGGTTGGGAAGTCACTTTCCAGTCTCGAAAGTGGTCCAATATTTTTTATGGACATTCATTTTTCCATTTCTAAAAATTGTCCAGAACAGATAGACATTTTTGTAACAAGAATGGTATGATAAATTGATAATGTACCATAGACAACGATTCCCCTTGTGTACAGTGTGGGGGAATGGTATAGGACAATATTTCTCCTTGGCAGTCACTCTGAGAAGTGGTCAAGCATAATGGTCCACCTCTCCGAGAAGTCATTCTTTCGAATTTCATAGTTGTGAGAAGTTTTGAAGAATGGTCTGATGCAGTAGGTTGGTGCATGACAATCATTTATATATGAAATGGTCTAGACAGTCATTTCCTAGGGCATACTCATTCTCTCCAAGTTTCACTATGAATCATGCTGGAAGAATGACCTAGTTAGGTTGAATGGTCCAGGTTCAACAATCAAGGACATGCATTCGCTAGGGGAAACTCATTCTCTCCAGGTTGCACTATGTATCATGTTGGAAGAATGGCCCAGTTAGGTTGAATGGTCCAGGTTCAACAATAAGGGATAGTTATTCTTCTATGCTTGGGAATAATAGCCCAGACAACCCATGGCTGATGTTTAACTTTTCAAGGGAAGATTCTCTTCCATATCTCAAAGATGTGACTGGAAGAATGGCCTAGATGACTCAGTTTGTATCATGATATTGTTGATGCATGTAATATTCTAGATATAAAAAGTATGAAGAATAGAAATAAATAGATAGAAATGGCAGATGAACAACAATATAACCTAAACAATACCACAAAAATACCAAAAGGATACCAAAATAACACTAGAAAGAGAAATTTGATTACTGAGAGCAATGTTCACTTGCCTCTTCGAGGGGGAAACCTCTAGCAGAGCATAGCTCTATCAAAATAATATCCAATACAAGAGTTCGCATACCCTTGACTCCTATTTATACTAAATATGTCTATCAAAAGAACCATCTAGAGGAAGATCCTTCTAGAAGCGGAAGCTTCTATTAGGTCTTCCTACATTGGACTTATTCTTCCTTATTGTTAGGCCTTATTATTATTGACCTTTATTACATGAAAATATATTATTCTACCTATGTGAGTGGTTAGGTCCCTAACATGTCCTCCCCCTTAAAGAAATCCTTTTCATCAAGGATTAAGATGGGGAAATTGCTGCAGAATGGTGGCTGGTTCCCAAGTGGCATTTGCTGGAGTTGTATCTTTCCATTGGACTAACACTTCCTTGATGATTTGTTGATGCATATGACGCTCACGCTAGTCCAAAACTGATTTTGGTTGTAACTAAATGGAGCCTGCTTCGTCCAACTTGGGAAGGTTGGTTTGAGTTTGGCAATTAGTTCCAATCACCTTCTTAAGAAGGAAACATGAAAAACAGGATGGAGCTTAGAATGAATGGGGAAAACTAACTGATAGGCCACCTGTCCCACATGCTTGAGAACAATATAAGGACCATAAAATTTGGGTGCCAGTTTATGACAATGGTCATCCTTGAGGGAATTTTTCTTGTAAGGTTGCAGTTGAAGAAACACCTAATCCCCTTATGCAAATTGATGTTCAAAGCGACCTTGATCTCCTTGTTTCTTCATGCGATTCTAGGCCATGAACAAATTATCTTTTACGGTATGGAGAATATCCTCTCAAACTGTAAGCATTTGGTCAACTGCCTGGACCTTCGAGACACCTAACAAATATGGTACGAAGTGTTGTACCACCATTCAACGAGTGGTAACCATTAAGCCCATTGATTCTGCCTTTCCAATGCAAAAAACCTCAAATATGTTTCCAAATATTTATTGACAATTTCAATTTGACCATCAGTTTGGGAATGATAAGTTGTGCTGAGATGCAATTTGGTGCCTTGTAATTTGAACAGTTCTTGCCAAAAATTTCTGGTGAAAGTTGGATCACGATCATAAAAAATAGAATGTGGCATGCCATGAAGCTTGAAGACCTAATCCATGAAATTTTGAGCCATAGTGGATGTTGTAAATGGGTGTTGAAGAACACATAAATGAGCATACTTGGAAAGACGATCAACTACCACCATGATGACTGATTTATTGCCCGATTTAGGTAAGCCTACAATAAAATCCATAGAGATATCCTGCCAAATAGAAGGTGGAATCGGAAGCGTTTGTAGTGTGCCAGGATATTGGATTGTTTCACCCTTGTTGCGTTGACACACATCACATTCAGTCACAAAATTATGAACATATTGTTTCATACCCTCAAAGAAAAAATAACTCTTAACCCGGTCATAGGTTTTGGTAAACCCTGAGTGCCAAGTTGTGGGTGTAGAATGAAGCTCAAAAAGTATCGTGGATTTAAGTTTTGACTATTTACTTAAAGACAAACGACCTTTGTATCGAAGCTAATCATTGAGTCAAGAGTACCCTGGGGAAACTGGAGAATTGGACTACAATTGTTGTATTAGATGTGAACTTTTGGGATCGTGTAGCCATTCCTAGTGAACAACTTGGATCCAATCTGTTACAATGAAAGAGAGAGAAAAAAGGGACATTTCATCTTCATATTTTCTGGAAAGTGCATCAACAACCATATTGTCTTTTCCTTTCATGTAAATGATCTCATAATCATATCCAAAGAGCTTAGTCACCCATTTTTGTTGCTCGGGTGAGAAAAGGCGGTGTTCCAGAAAATACTTGAGGCTTTGAGGATCTGTCTTAATTTGGAAGCATTTCCCCAATATATAAGGGCGCCAAATATCCATGACATGTAGATTAGCCAACATTTCCTTTTCATAGATTGACTTGCCCAAATTTCTCTTAGACAGTTGTTTGTTGGTAAAGGCCAAAGGTCGACCTTCTTGCATAAGGACATTGCCAATTCCTTTCCTAGAAGAATCACATTCTAGGACAAAGGTCTTTGTGGAATTAGGAAGGGACAGGACTCGAGTGGTGCACATGGCCATCTTCAAGGTTTGAAAATCCTGAGCAGTTGCTGAAGTCCAAGTGAAATAATTCTTTTTAAGGAGTGCAGTGAGAGGTGTCACAATATTTCCATAATTGTTAACAAACTTGTGATAATAACATATTGAACCCATAAATCCCCACAAGATTTTGAGATTCTTTGGGTGAGGCCAATCTTGCATAGATTCAATATTTATAGGATCCACCTTGACATCAGCCTTGCCAATAAGATGACCCATGTACTCGACTTCCAATGTGCCAAAATCACATTTATATTGTTTGAGGAAAACTTGGTGTTGAGAGAGTAGATGGATAACTAGATCCACATGAGAAAGATGGGTTGTCCAGGTTTTGTTGTAGATGAGGATATAATCAAAGAAAACTAAGACAAAATGATGGAAAAAGGGACAAAAGACATGATTCATGAGGCTCTTGAAAGTGGAGGGAGAATTGCACAAGCCAAAGGGCATGACCAAAAAATCATAGTGTCCCTCATGAGCTCTAAAGGCAGTCTTAGGAATGTCTCCCTCTTTCATACGGATATCGTGGTATCTAGAACGAAGATCAAGTTTAGTAAAGAATTGGGCACCACTTAATTCATCCAAGAGGTCATCAATGATAGGAATGGGAAATTTGTCTTTAATGGTGAGTTTGTTGAGGGCATGGAAGTCAAGACACATGAGCCAATAACCTTATTTCTTAAGGACCATGACCATAGGAGAAGATTAGGAGTTGTTACTAGGGTGGATAACACCTGGGTTGAGCAGTTCTTGAACCATTTTCTTAATTTCATTTTTTTGGGAAAAAGGGTGACGATAGGGATGAATATTTGGAGGAAGGATGCTTGGGACCCAACGAAATGGAATAATCATGAACACCATGGTAATTAGGGATTCCCTGGGGAGTGGAAAAAATCACTTGATGTTTAGAGAGGATGGCTTGGAGGTCCTGTGGCACATAGGGTGTCTCAATTTCTTGTAGGGCATGCAGTTGGGAAATAATGCCAGAATGACTGTTTTTTAGCAGCGTTTCCATGTGATGGGAACTAATGATCTCTGGGGAACTGGTGGGGATGCCTTGGAAATTATATTGTTGGCCCTCCTAGTAGAATTTCATGGTTAATTCCTTAAAATCCATGAGAATGGGACCCAAATTCCTTAGCCATTTTGCACCCAACACAATGTCACAACCGCCCATGTCGATAGAAAACATATGATATTTCAGGTTGTAGTCACCAATTTGGAGACACACATTTTCACAATGCCCTCCACATTTCATGGACCCACCATTGGCAATCATGATTTGGAAATTATTGACTGCATGGATATAGAAATTAGTTTCTTGGGAAGTGTGGCAATGAATAAAATTATGGGTTCTTCCACTATCAACACGAATGATGACCTTCTTATGCTTTATGTAACCAATTAGCTTGAGGGTTTGGGGAGCAGAGAATCACGTGAGAGCATTTAGGGAAATGACTGGTTCTACTTATAGAGTGTCTGAGGGAGGGGTTATGTTAGTGGGTTCAGGTGACACAGACACAAGGGGAGCCTCAATGTCCTCTTCTGAAACATCCTCCGAGATGGCCATAAAAATATTTTGTTCCTTACACTTGTGTCCCGGAAAATATTTTTCATCACAATTATAACAAAGGCCTTTGAGTTGGCCTTCATCCATTTCATCCCTAGTCAATGTATGGATCTTTAGTGAAGTAGGAGGAGTGGGAGTTATTGGTTTAGTGCGAGAAATAAAGGAGGGTTTTATGTTTTGAGAAGAGACAACATGTTGTGATTCCTTAGCTCTTTTAGTATCATCCACCCAAATTTGAGGCCGGTCATCGATCCATGAGGACATGAGTGGGAATCTCATCCTTGAGGCCATTGATAAAACATTCTCAGAAAAAAGCATCAGACATGCCCCATGTATGAAAATTCAATCTCTCAAAAGAAGCTATAAAG
This sequence comes from Picea sitchensis, assembly GCA_010110895.2. NCBI lineage: Eukaryota > Viridiplantae > Streptophyta > Pinopsida > Pinales > Pinaceae > Picea > Picea sitchensis. Next base: position 37,104 of record SNQJ01S0004742.1, read on the forward strand.
TCTTCCATGGTGCTAGATTGTTTCAACTTTGTCAAACGACCTAAATGGTTCATGTCAGTGTCAAAGCGTTCATAAATCTCTACCACAAAGTGTTTCCAAGCCTCATACCCTTGGCGGGCATTTTTTCTCCATTTCCACCATTGCCAACGTTCTTCATCTAGATGGAGAATACCATACTGGAGTTTGGCCAACTCATCTGTAATGCCATACAAAGAGAAATAATGTTCCATTTGAGTTACCCATCCAGTGGGATTCGATCCATCAAATTTGGTCACATCCGCACACGAAAGGTGTAGGTCACACTGAAAGTGATGGGGCTGAAAATTCTGGGAATGAGAGGAAGTTTCACCTTTGGTATGAAAAGGTGGGTCAGATATGGGAAGATCTCCAGGGATATGCAGCTTGACACAGATCATCATAGTGATAGATTCAAGTTGGGTAGTAATGACTTGTCTGAGCTCGTCTTTGAGTTCCATTATTTAGGCGGTGATGGAGGAATGTATCTTTTGATTGATGGTGGAAATATTGGTACTAAGTTGTCTCACTTCTTGTTGGTTTTCTGTGAAATTAGAGTGCAAGGTAGAGAAGCGAGCTTCCAAATCTTGGCTACGGGTATGGGTCATAATGACGAGGGAAAACTAAAAGGGGTGGGTGGGACCACACAAAAAATGGGCTATGGGTGAGGTTTATCACAATGATTAGGGCGACGAGCGAAATCCAATGGGGTAAAGCCGAAATAAGGGTGTTGGAAGGGGGTCGGGTCCACAAAAAAAAAACAATTTGCTGAAAAATGATAGGTATGACTGCGATAAGGGAGAAGAGATAAATCCAACAAAATAGGTCTCAAATAATGGTGCCAAAAGGATACTTCTACAGATGTATACTCTGATCTAAAGAATACTACAGTGATGAAATGGCCAAATGCTTAATGGGAAGAAATGTGTAGGAATTTTGCAACTTGAATGCAGGAGACACAGTTGCGCCACAATAGATCTTGTCTTTTTTGTTTTTGTTTCCATACCAAGGGTTAGGTATTCAAGGGTTCTACAGACAAGGGTTTTCCATGTGCTATAGCTCTCTGATATATGTGCACAGTCCAACAGTACTACTCGACCCAATATCTCAAGGAACCAACTAAGGAGGCTAGACCGTGCCCTTAGTTGTACTACTCGACTACCTAGGTATTGGAGAGTATCTTCTCAAGTGTTGTTCTCAGTGACACTATAGCAATCAGGTGGCTGATCAGTTTATCTATGGAGGGCTTAAGGAGATCTAGGCCAATCCATATACAAGTGTTTTCTGATGCGCTACCACTCAAAGGGGTATCAATAGGGGTTACAAGGGTGGCCAACAGATGTGCACTTAAGTAACACTTGTATTTCCTGCATGTATGAATCCCCGACCAAGGGTTTATGTGCGTAACGACAAATCTCTGTATCTTAAAGACATTGGAATACATCTCTACCCTAAAAAAAAATAACCCACAATTTTCTGCCAAGGAAGGTTCTCTGATACCACTTGTAAATATTCCAGATATAAAAAGTATGCAGAATAGAAATAAATAGCTAGAAATGGAAGATGAACAACAATATAACCAGAACAATACCACAATAATACCAAAATGATACTAGAATAACACCAAAAAGAGCACTTTGATTACTGAGAGCAATGTTTACTTGCCTCTTCGAGGGGGCAACCCCCAACAGAGCAGAGCTCTATTACAATAATATCCAAGACAAGAGTTTGCATATGCTCGACTCCTATTTATACTAAACATGTCTATCAAAAGAACCACCTAGAGGAAAATCCTTCTAGAAGTGGAAGATTCTATTAGGTCTTCTTACATTGGACTTATTCTTCCTTATTGCTAGGCCTTATTAATATTGACCTTTATTACATGGAAATATATTATTCTACCTATGTGAGGGCTTAGGTCCCTAACAATGCAAGTTGATATCAGATGATATGATTGTTGTGGAGATTGTATGTCTCTGGAAAATAGTTGTATGCTACTATGGTGGATGTGATCCACTAGTAGTGACTATATGTCACTAGTTAGTAGTCGTGTGCTACTAGGAGTGGTTGTGTACCATTAGATAGTAGTTGTATACTACTATGATTCGACACAGATGTGTTCTACTGGATGACATTGTTCTAATTTCCATGGAGAGTATCTAGTTAGATAATGATGTTGGTTCTCGTGATTTGATCATGAGACAACCTGTGTGGCTATGATGATGCTACTAGTTGAATGGTTTGTGTGTGATCAAGACTATTTCCTTTAATACCTCCCTATCCAAGAGGGAGTTTTGATATTACGGTAGTTGCGGGAGGTATTAAACTCTACATGTAACCTTTGACGAGACTAGAATATTCCAAGAAGCAAGAGAAACCCTAAAACAATGGATAATAACCCCATAAGACAAGTCAGATCAAGAGAATAATTAATATTAAGTTATTAGCCTCCTGGAAGAAAATTTGACCCAATTAGGTGACTTGGAGCAGTATAAATAGAGGTTACTAGAGCTCATTTATGCTCACTCACTCTCACAATTGCATAGGGACAAATGGTGTGCATGACTGGAGGAGAGTTGTAATTGTTGCATCAGTGACTTGGTCTTTGGTTATAGTTTGGAATTTCTTCCTTGCTTATGATTTGGACTCTCTGCTTGTTACACTAGATTTGGAGAGAAGTACACTACCTTGGTTGGCTATTGGTTCTAGGGTTTGCTTCATGAATTAATCTATCTGTCAAGGTTAAGGTGCTCAAGGGTGTATGGTTGGGTGACGATATTAAGATATTGTCTATGGTGAAAATGAGCACATCTCTTTTATTATAACACCTTCTTCAACCTGCGAGCCATCTTCAATGTTTATGCCTTATTCTATTCCTATTTTGGTTTCTTCTTCAAATGATGACAGTGAGGATGAAATTCCACCTCTTCCTTATCACCTTTCTCTAGATAATTCTATTGAACCTAAACCAACACCAACACCACCACTTCCTAGATGGGTCCATTCAACATGAGAATTAGTTGGTGATCTTGTCATTGATCCTTCATATCAATGTCAGACACATTCACAATTACAGCGAGCATCTTCTCTTTTGGCTCAAATTTTAGAGACTCGTGATCTACAGACATTTTTAGAAGCTTTAGGTCATCTAGATTGGGATACAATAATGAATGAAGAGTATCGTTCTTTAATGGAAAATGATACTTTGGATCTTGTACCTCTTCCAAAAGGAAGACAATTTTTTAGATGTAAATGGGTCTACATAACTAAGTATTCATCATATGGAAGTGTTGAAATGCACAAGTCTCGATTAGTTGCCAAAATATTTTCCCAAGTTGAAGGAATTGACTATAATGAAACATTTTCCCCTGTAGCCAAAATTAATTCTAGATGCCTTGTTCTTTCCCTTGTTGCATCACATAAATGGGAGGTCCATTAGATGGATGTTAAATATGCCTTCTTGCATGGGTATTTGCAAGAATAAATATACATGGAACAACCTTCTTTCTATGTCCAGAATGACTCTAGCCTTGTTTTCCACCTTAAGAAATCTCTTTATGTTCTTAAGAAAGATCCCTAAGCTTGGTATGACAAAATGGACAACCTTCTTATTGACACAATATTTTCCAAATTCCATTTTGATCCTAGTCTCTATACCAAGAAAGTAGGAAGACATCTCATAATCCTTTTCCTTTATTTTGATGACATTATCCTTACTAGTAGTGACTCAAAACTTTTAAACCATGTGAAAACCATCCTTAAGAAGAAATTTGAAATGACAGACTTAGGATTTTTTCACTATTTCCTTGGCCTCCAAGTTTTGCAAACCAATGAAGGAATTNAAACCAATGAAGGAATTTTTCTTTCCCAATCTAAGTATGATTGTGACCTTCTTCGTCGCTTCCACATGGAATATTGTAAACTAGCCCCTTCTCCCTTTCAATATGGAGTCAAGCTTGTTTTGACCTATACTTCTCTCGAAGTTGATGCCACTTTGTACCATCAATTAGTTGGTAGCCTCTTATACTTGACTCATACCCGTCCTGATATTTCCTTTGTTGTTGGTCTTGTTGCTCGGTATATGCAAACACCCCATGAAATCCATTGGAAAGAAACTAAAAGGATACTTTTGTATGTACGGGGTATAGTTCAGTTCAGGATACATTACAGTTCAGGGGGAACTCCTTTATTGGTTGGTTTAGATTGGGTCGACAACCCTGATGATTGGAATTCTACTATAGGTTATGTTTTCAGCCTTGGTTCAGGAATTGTCACTTTGGCCTATAATAAACAACATGATATTTTACTTTCTTCAGCAAAAGCTGAGTACCGAGAAACATAAATGATTTTAGGGCATAAATTTTGCAAATGGGCTAATTTTCCATGGTTTTTCCCAAAAAAATATTCATCAATTTCCATTTTTTCTTAAAATGATTCACCCAAATTCCATAGAATAAAATTATTTTACATTAAAAATCACAAAAATTATATAGAAAGTATATAAAATACTTACAAATTTGAATATTTTTACAAAACTATCGCCAAACATTTTACATTTTCCATATTAAGGACTAGTAAGATTAGCCCATGTTTCTACGTTTAAATATAAATTTTCATCCTTAAAATCATCCCTGTCGAGCAACGGTAAATGCAAGTCAGGAAACCTTGTGGCTTCGACAGATCCTTTTAGAGTTTGGATTTCAACAACAACATCTGACCAGCCTTTGGTGTGACAATCAGAGTGCCAACAAGCTCACCAAAGACCTAGTTTAACATCAGTACAAAAAACACACAGAGAAACACATGCACTTCATCAAAAAACACATTCATGATCAAGTTATTGAATTGCTCGTTTTCCCTACAGAAGATCAAGTTTCAGACACTTTCAAAAAGTCTCTTACATAAGAAGAGTTTTCCAAAATTCGATCTATGTTAGGCATTCATGAAGTTTTCATTAAGGGGGGATAAGATCTAATTCCTCCTTCCTTCTCCTATTGTGTTACTCTTGTAAATCCTTCAATCCTATCCCAAGTTGTTCTTAAGGGGGGATGTTAGGATATTTAGACACTTAGGAGTTAGTTAAGATCTACTTGGTCTAATCTGTCATTGGGTTAAAGTGTGTTTCTTAGTGTATCTATTTATTATGCTTTTGTACTTTGGAAATCCAACGTTCAAGATATGTTCCCAACATAGAGTGATTTGATGATTCATATTATCCTCGATATTAATGGCTAGTTTTATTTGTGTCTTAATGATGCAGACGCAGACCCTCTCGACCCTTCTGGCTATGTTCACTCACAGGATTGTTCGATTCCCCCTTGAGATGGATCGGCTCTTTCAGATTCCCTGCTGGAATCTACAATTTATCGATCCACAGGTCCTTTCAGGAAGTTTCCCTATGCGAACAACACTGGGCGCGAGCTCCTCCCTCTTCATGCAACCACACTACTATGACCAAGGCCTACCTTGAAAGGCACGTGTCACAACTCACCTCTTGCGAGTTCGTGAGTCGAAGCTCTCGACTCCTCCTGTCCAATCCCGCGATATCCAAGATCGCGGGACAGGTATAACTCCTTCCCTTGTCAGCGCCCTCTGTGCATGACCACCAGCTAGGCTTAAAACTAGCGCTTCTTGCTCCTCACCACTTTGTGATCCCAAAGGTTGAACTCCCATGCTTTTATCTCATGAATCCCCGAGACCCGAGAAGTAAACAGAGTGTTGACTCCTTCCACAATGTGACGTGTGTCCTCCTGTCTATCCTTTAGGCCCACAGCGTGGTCCTACCATGTGTCTCTCGTGCCTTTCTTCGACACTTCATGATTTCACGACTTGGAGCACCCAAACTTTGGGCTCTCACCTTGCGAACCTCCGAGTTCATGAGATCCTTAGATATATGCCACCTGTCCCCCTCAAATGGACGGCTCTGATCCTCTTGCAACTTCGTTTCTCGTGAAGTCTCTCAGATTCTTTCACCGTTTCGGGACTTTCGCTTCCGCCTGCGAGGGTTTAAACCTCAAGAAACTCTCAATAGATCCAACGACTGTCGGGTTCTTCGCTCAAGATCTGACGGTTCAAATCCTCTCGACTGTGCTCTTCTCCTGCTACTCCCTAGACATGAAATATCCAACAGTCCAAGTCTTCTCGACTGATCCAACGACAGCTATTGTTCCTGTCGATCTCTGGCACTTTTCTTCCAATACTTAGAAGAATTTCAATTGTTCAAAGGCCTGGACCTTTGTCTTCTTTCCTCTACGAGATTTTCACCTTGAGTCTCACCTGCACGTATATGAACGCTATCCCTCTTAAGATTTTCTCCTAAATACTTGAAGGATTCTAACTTCTATGCCTCTACAGAATCTTCACGCACACAAAGGTTCTATCTCTTCTAAGCTTTCCAAATACTCATACCCCTAATGGAATAATTCATTTTTTCCCATTCTCCCTCAGATGGAGAATTCGGATGCCCTCCTGGCTATCCTCTGCTCAAGCAACCTCTTGGTGAGTGCTCAGGGTGTTCAACAACCCTGTGAAGATCCTTCTTCTTGGACTCTTCTTCAATCTCTGAACTCAGAGAGTTCTCCACCTGTGCCTATCTGCACACTGTCTCAATGCCCTCGTGGCAGAGTGTCAAGAATCCTCAGTGATTCTAACTTCTTAAGAACTTACAACAGAGTTCTCCTGTGCACTCCCTTGCACCTGCTCAATGCCCACCTGGTAGAGCTTCATAGAACTGCTCAAAGATTCTGTCTGCAACTGTGTTCTTCTTCACAGCCCTGCCTCCAAGTTATTCAACAACCTTGAGGTCTTCCTCCTGAGTTGATGATTCTAGCTTCCGTGCCCACCTGGCACGTCTTTGTTTGAACCTACAAAATTTAGAAGTGCTTCAGTGCACTGGTAGTCAGAGTCCACAGCACTCTATCGTGCCCTCCTGGAATGAAACCTCAAAGACCTTCACCTGAAATCAGAAACACTCTTGCAAATGAAAAAGTATAGCATACATTCATAGCATAATAAGAACACACACAGACATTCATTTAACACTGGAAATATGCAGGAAAAGTTGTTGTTTATATTAAATGGCAAATGCATGTTTGTACAAGGTGTTCCTGAGCATAGCCTGTAATAAGGTCTCGGCTCTTCTCTTCTCTTCTCTATGCTAACTACTACAAAATGAGATGCCAAAAGATATTTCACCTGAGGGGGATATTCGAGCTATTCCCTCCAATCTACCTACCCTATTCATTGGCATTGAAAGGGCTGTCTAGTCTGCAAATCGGATCTAGATCTTAGCCTTACACAAAGGCACGGCTTCACAGCTCAACAACCTAAAACATTTAATTACATTCATTCAAATTTTAAATGAGAACTGCATCTCTCTTCAACACACGATTTGAATTCACTTACGTGGCTAGCTAGATGGCTGGCTGACGTGGAGAGATGCTCTTGCATATTTGACACAGACAGAGACCCTGTCGTCCCTTCTGGCTACGTCTTCTCACAGGATCGTTTGATTTCCCCTTTAGCCGTATCAACTCTTTTGGATTCCCTACTGGAATTTGCAATTTATCGATCCACAGGTCCTTTTGGGAAGCTCCCCTGTGCGAAAAACACTAGGTGCAAGCTCTTCCCTCTTCGTGCGACCACAAGGCTATGACCAAGGCCTACCTCGAAAGGTTCTTGTCACAACTCGCCTCTTGCAAGTTCGCGATTCAAAGCTCTAGACTCCTCCTATCCAGTCCCGCGATATCCGAGATCGCGAGACGGGTATAACTCCTTCCCTTGTCAGCGCCCTCCGCACGTGACCACTAGCTAGGCTTAACACTAGCACTTATTTCTTCTCACCACTTCATGAGCCCAAAGGATGAACTCCCATGCTTTTATCTCGTGAATCCCTGAGACCTGAGAAGTCAATGGAGTGTTGACTCCTTCCACAATGTGACATGTGTCCGCCTGTCTATCCTTCGGGCCCACACCGTGGTTCTGCCATGTGTCTCTCATGCCTATCTTCGACACTTCACGATTTTGCGACTTGGAGCACCCAACCTTTGGGCTCTCACCTTGCGAACCTCCGAGTTCACGAGATCCTTAGATCTCTGCCACCTGTCCTCCTCAGATGGATGGCTCCAATCCTCTCGCAACTTCGTTGCTCATGAAGTCGAAGGGATTTCTCCTCTGACCTCCGATGTCCAAATCCCCGATATGGATGATCTCGTGATGTGTGTCCTCCCCAATGGACGTCTCAGATTCTTTTACCCTTTCGGTATTTTCTCTTCCACCTGTGAGGGTTTAAACCTTGGGCAACTCTCGACAGATCCAACGACTGTCAGGTTCTTTGCTCAAGATCTGATGATTCAGATCCTCTCTCCTCTGTGCTTCTCCTGCTGCTCCCTGGATGTGAAATCTCCAATAGTCTAGGTCTTCTCAGCTGATCCAATGGCAGCTATTGCTCCTCCCGAGCTCTGGCGCTTTTCTTCCAATACTTAGAAGAATTTCAATTGTTCAAAGTCCTATACCTTTGTCTTCTTTCCTCTACGAGCTCTTCACCTTCAGTCTCGCCTGTGCGTATATGAACGCTATCCCTCCTAAGCTTTGCTCTCAAATCCTTGAAGTATTCTGACTTCTATGCCTCTATAGAATCTTCACACACACAAAGGTGTTATCTCTTCTGAGATTTCCAAATACTCAGACCCCTAAGGGAATAATTCCTTTTTTCCCTTTCTCCCTCAGATGGAGAATTTGGATTCCCTCTTGGATATACTCTAATCAAGAAACCTCTTGGTGAGTGCTCAGGATGTTCAACAACCCTGTGAAGATCCTTCTTCTTGGACTCTTCTTCAGTCTCTAAACTTAGAGAGTTCTCTTTCTATGCCTATATGCACACTGTCTCAATGCCCTCCTGGCAGAGTGTCAAGAATCCTTAGCGATTATGACTTCTTAAGAACTTACAACAGAGTTCTCCTGTGCACTCCCTTGCACCTACTCAATGCCCACCTGGCAGAGCTTCACAAAACTCCTCAGAGATTATGTTTGAAATTGTGTTCTTCTTCACAGCCCTACCTCCAAGGTATTCAACAACCTTGAGGTATTCCTCCTGAGTTGATGATTCTAGCTTCTGTGCCCACCTGACATGTCTTTGTCTGAACCCGTAGAATTCAAAAGTGCTTCAGTGCACTGGTATTCAGATCCCGAAGCACTCTGTCGCGCCCTCCTGGCATGAAACCTCAAAGACCTTCACCTGAAATCAAGCACACTCCTGCAAATGAAAAACTACAACATACATTCACAGCATAATAAGAACACACACAGACATTCATTTAACACCAGAAATATGCAGGAAAAACTGATGTTTATATTAAATGGAAAATGCCTGTTTGTACAAGGTGTTCCTGAGCACGGCCTGTAACAAAGTCCTAGATCTTATCTTCTCTTATCTATGCTAACTACTACAAAATGAGACCCGAAAAGATCTTTTACCTAAGGGGTATCTTCGAGCTCTTCCCTCCAATCTACCTACCCTATTCAATAGCATTGAAAGGGCTATCTAGTCCACAAATCAGATCTAGATCTCAGCCTTACAAAACATTAAAGGCCTATCTACCTACAGCCTGCGCAAAGGCACAACTTCATGACTTAACAACCTAAAACATTTAATTACATTCATTCAAATTTTAAAAGAGGAATGCACCTCTCTTCAACACGCTATTTGAATTCGCTGACGTGGCTGGATGGTTGGCTGGATGACATAGAGAGATGCTCCTACATCATACTCCTTAGCTGCAAAATTCATGAGCTCCTTCTCATGATCTTACACCCTCAGTTGTGGAAATCCTCCTGGATCCCAGACGAATTTCTGGAGTTGTTCATCTACTCCATCTCCCTGTTGTTGTTGTTGTTGTTGTTGCTGTTGTTTCTTTTCCGCTCAACTTCTCCTCACTGGCATTCCTTGCTGACCTGATCATCAGCTCTCGGATCTCCTCTATCACTTTGTCCAGCTACTCCAGTGGTTGGCTCTACTCATTCAGTCTCCTCAGCTGAAAAAAATTTCTGTAGTCAGGCAGATCGCAATGATCTCCCATGTCTGCTTCATCGTTTTCTTCCAACTTTTCCTGTTGGATGTGCATGCCCTACACTATCACCCTTCTCTCTAGGGCTTCAATATGTTCACACAGATTAGAAAAGCTAATGTTGTCTTCCTCTTCTTCTTCTTCTTCTGCAAACTCCCATGTTGCAGTCCTTTCAACTTCTTGGTTGAAAATTTTGAGCCACTCCTCAGAATGCTCATCTTCTTCTTCTGTTGTCAACTTCAGTGTTGTAGCTTCCTCATCTTCCTAGATGAATATGTTGAGCCATTCCTTAGGATGCTCATTCTCCTCTTCTTCTTGGGCAACTTAAGATACCTTCTCCAATTCTTTTTCCCTGACAGTCTCAGTTGGCTGCCTTTCTTCTACTGCATCATCGACAACACATAATTTTTCCTCCCCCGGGTTAAGCGGTAGGAATATTCCAATTCCCCCAATCATTAGAAGATTCTCCTGATCTTCCTCTTCTGTCAGCTGCTCTAGATGATTCAAACTCACCTGCTCATCCCTGCCCACCTAGCAATATGGGATTTTCCTATTGCCCTCCTGGAATTCCATGGAATCAACTAATTCAATCTCTGTTCCCTTGACCACCTGGAAAACTGGAAACCTTTTCCTGCCCTCCTGGCAGTCTGTGAGATCCCGCAATGATCTCAATCCATTGCCCACCTGGCAATTGGGAATTTCTTTTCTACCCTCCTAGCAGTTCTTGAGATCTTCAACCGATCTCCATTCTCCAGCATCCTCACCGAGATTTCTCCCAGTTTCCGGTTCACATATCTGAACCCCTTTTTTCTGGTCCATTGATGTTTTTTGCATACCTCAACTACCTTTTTAACAGCCTACACTGTGTTATGAACATCAGTTGTTTGATTGGCCATCTTGATTTTGTCTTTCTCATGGGCCATTCGTGCATCCATCTCGACTTGGTGTTCTACCACATCTCAATTGCAAGCTCATCTAGTCTCACGTTCATCTCAGTGAGTTCTTCATCCCATTCTGCGTCGCTCATCAGCTCTAGGTCCTTTCTTCCAGCAAATCTACGGCCTTTAGTAGCCATATCACTGTCCCTGTTTTTGCTCCTGGAAAATCTGTTGCTCACTCCTACAAACCTGAGTGCTTCAGCCTCTTCCTACAATCCTATTGACTGTCTTCTCGATTGCTACCTACCTGCAAACAATCACCACAGAGTCTTCAATGCTCTATTTTCTTTCTTCCTTCTGCTCCTTCTGTCTGCAATGTACAGACAGAATCCAGGCTCTGATACCACTTTGATGTAGACGCAGACCCTCTCAGACCTTCTGGCTATGTCCGCTCACAGGATTGTTCAATTTCCCCTTGAGCCATATCGACTCTTTCGGATTCCCTACTAGAATCTGCAATTTATCGATCCACAGGTCCTTTTAGAAAGCTCCCCTGTGCGAAAAACACTAGGAATGAGCTCACTATGACCAAGGCCTACCTTGAAAGGCACTTGTCACAACTCACCTCTCGCGAGTTCGCAAGTCGAAGCTCTCGACTCCTCCTGTCCAATCCTGTGATATCTGAGATCGCGAGATGGGTATAACTCTTTCCCTTGTCAACGCCCTCTCTGCGTGACCACTAGCTAGGCTTAACACTAGCACTTCTCACTTCTCTCTACTTCATGAGCCCAAAGGTTGAACTCCTGTGCTTTTATCTCGTGAATCCCCGAGACCTGAGAACTCAACGGAGTGTTGACTCCTTCCATAATGTGACGTGTGTCCTCCTCTCTATCCTTCAGGCCCACAGCGTGGTTCTGCCATGTGTCTCTCGTGCCTGTCTTTGACACTTCTCGATTTCACAACTTGGAGCACCCAACCTTTGGGCTCTTACCTTGCGAACCTCTGAGTTCGTGAGATCCTTAGATCTCTGCCACCTATCCTCCTCAAATGAATGACTCTGATCCTCTCGCAGCTTCGTTGCTCGCGAAGTTGAAGGGATTTATCCTTTGACCTATGATGTTCGAATCCTCAATATGGGTGATCTCGTGATGCGTGTCCTCTCCAACAAACAACTCAGATTATTTCTCCCTTTCGGAACTTTCACTTATGCCTGCGAGGGTTTAAACCTCAGGCAACTCTCAACAGATCCAATAGCTGTCCGATTCTTTGCTCAAGAGTTGACGGTTCATATCCCTTCACCTGTGTGCTTCTCCTACTTCTCCCTGAACATGAAATCTCCAACAATCTAGGTCTTCTCGATTGATCCAAAAACAGATATTACTCCTTTCGAGCTCTGATGCTTTTCTTCCAATACTTAGAAGAATTCCAATTGTTCAAAGGCCTCGACCTTTGTCTTCTTTCCTCTGCAAGCTCTTCATCTTGAGTCTCGCATGCGCGTATATGAACGCTATCCCTCCTGAGATTTTCTCCCGAATCCTTGAAGGATTCTGACTTCTACACCTCTACAGAATCTTCACGCACACAAAGGTGTTATCTCTTATGATCTTTCCAAATACTCAGACCCCTAAGGGAATATTTCATTTTTTCCCTTTCTCCCTTAGATGGAGAATTCAGATTCTCTCCTGGCTATCCTCTGCTCAAGCAACCTCTTGTTGAGTGCTCAGGGTGTTCAAAAACCCTGTGAAGATCTTTCTTCTTGGACTCTTCCTCAATATCTGAACTCAGAGAGTTCTCTTCCTATGCCTATCTACACACTTTCTCAATGCCCTCCTGGCAGAGTGTCAAGAATCCTCAGTGATTCTGACTTCTTAAGAACTTACAACAGAGTTCTCATGTGCACTCCCTTGCACCTGCTCAATGCCCACCTAGCAAAGCTTCACAGAACTCCTCAGAGATTCTGTCTGCAACTGTGTTCTTCTTCACAACCCTGCCTCCAAGGTATTCAACAACCTTGAGGTCTTCCTCCTAAGTTGATGATTCCAGCTTCTGTGCCCACCTAGCACGTCTTTATCTGAACCCGCAGAATTTAAAAGAACTTCAGTGCACTGGTATTCAGAGTCTGCAGCACTCTGTCGTGCCCTCCTAGCATGAAACCTCAATGACCTTCACCTGAAATCAAATACACTCTTGCAAATGTAAAACTACAACATACATTCATAGCATAATAAGAACACACGTATACATTCATTTAACACCAAAAATATGCAGGAAAAACTATTGTTTATATAAAATGGAAAATGCATGTTTGTACAAGGTGTTCCTAAGCACGGCTTGTAACAAGGTCTCGACTCTTCTCTTCTCTTCTCTATGCTAACTACTACAAAATGAGACCCCAAAAAATCTTTTACCTGAGGGGGATCTTCGAGCTCTTCCCTCCAATCTACCTACCCTATTCAATGGCATTGAAAGGGTTGTTTAATCCGAAAATCATATCTAGATCTTAGCCTTACAAAACATTAAAGGAATATCTACCTACAACCTGCGCAAAGGCACGGCTTCATGGGTCAACAGCCTAAAACATTTAATTACATTCATTTAAATTTTAAATGAGGATCGCGCCTCTCTTCAACACGTGATCTGAATTCATTGACGCGGATGGTTGGTTGGCTGGTAGACATGGAGAGATGCTCCTGCATCAGTTAGCACCTAATTGGTCCATGATCTATATTTAAAGAGCATGGAGGGTCATTTTTGGATGATATATTGTGATAAAGTCTCTTGTAAATCTCTTTGTAATTTTTTTATTTTGCATTAATAAATTGCTCCAAGTGGCCACGTCAGTTGGGGCTGTGGATGTTTCCTCGTAGGGGTTTTACCATTTCAAAATATCCGTGTGTTGATATTTGATCTAGTTGTGTGAGTGGTTACTGAAGGTGTTCATCCTAGGTTGGAATACTTGTGTTTTCAAACACAAGGCCCGGACCTAGACTAATTGATGAACCCTAGAAATAAAAAGTCTAGTAGATTTTAGTTATGAATTTATTTTATTTGTAGTTTTTACTCAATAGGAGTGGACATGAAAACAATAATGTTTGATGAATCTTGCAAAAAAAGAAACACTATAAGAACATTTTTGTTTTCAAAACAAATATTGTTCTTCAAAGAAAAATGAGTGCTATATTGGACACTTTAAAAGCAAGATTTTCAAAATTTTCGATGCAACCCTTTTCTTTTCAATGAAATATGAAATAAAAATATTTTCTTTTCAAGGAAATATGCAAATCAATTCTTTTCTTTTTAGGGAAATATCCAATGCAACTCTAGAAAACTGCACAACTTTTGCTTTCTCTTTTCAAAAATGAAGACTACTACCTACAAGAACCAAGAAACCTTAAACATCTAAAAGTGAAACTAACTTTGATGCAAATGCAGAAAGAGAGAAGTATGCTAAAGATGAGGCCCTTTTATTTTTCCTTTTCCGTTATACAAGAATGAAAAGAACCAAGGGAAGAAAAATAATCTAGAAAGCAAACTCTTGGTTCTTTTGTTTTTCTTGAAACTAGGCAAACAAAGCAAAACCGAAAAACAAAGGAGATTTTTCTTTTTCGCTTTTAAAAGTAGAAATGCAAAGGTAGAAAAAAAAGAAAAAGTTTAAATCAAAACCTTCATATTATAGGAAATATTGCTAGGGTAATCAAAAATCAAAGGACTTGAAAGAACATATTCCATGCCATAAAGAAAATAAAAGAAAAAGATTAAAAACCAAAGAAGCACCAAACACTTTTTGTTTTCCTTTTAATTTTATAAAAACTGCCCACTTTCTAAAATTGTTGAGAGACTTACAGAGACCCAAAGATTCCATAGGAACCCCCACAAACCTAAACAAGACTTTGATAAAGAAAAAAACAAGAAAAATCCACCATACATGACATATACATGCCTATCTTAAAGGATAGGTGCATACATATGCACTTTTCCCTTATGTAGGAAACATATATACACTTTTGTCTCTTAAAAATAGAGTCAATACCACTTAGAACTTCAAGAGAAACTTGAAAGAGAATTGAGTTCAAAGCCTGAGAATGAAAGCTAAGGTTCTAGAAGATTCACTACAACAGTGTAAATAGAAAGAAAGCCAAAAAAAATAAAAAAATAATAAAACACCCTAAACTAACCCAAATGAGACTTTCCCCAATATGGTCGCCAATTTTTTTGCGGAGAATGTACTCCTATGGCTTAGGTTACAGCCACAACGGAGCAATTGACCCGATTAAAACAATATTTAACTAACAATAGAAGTTAAGAAGAAGTAACTAACTAACTACCCACGAGAGGAAGGATCACCTACCTAATTTCCATAGTTTGATGTAGATCCCTTTTGCATGTCTACACTCTCCAGGACTTCCTATATCAACCTGCAGTCATAAAATAACTAGGTTGCACAAAAGGTAGTTATCATAACTAAATAATAACGTAAAACATCAAACATGATTAGTATGTTAGTTTCCACACCATCGAATGCATATCAAGTTTGCAAAAACAAACCATTAAAAAATGATAGGTATTAACTCTCCAAGAGTCACCCCCAGACTGCAAATAAGAGTAAGCTTGGTAACATACAACTTGATTTAACTTAGGTTTAAAATCAGGGATCAACAAGACTTGAAAGAAGGTAAAAGACAACATATTTAACTAGAGATTAGAGATAGAACATTAGGCAATCGAGTCATGAACATTCTTCTCATTGAAGGCACTTAAGTTGCCTATTAGACAAAGGATTTGTTATTAATGAAGAGAAGAATAAAAGAATTCACATAAAGATGAGCATTTGTTAAGGAAATATCCTTTCTGCAAAGAGAATTTAGATGTGCTTGAATAGTAAGAATGATAAATGGGAAAGTTAACAGTAGATCTTATGTTGCTTCAGGAATCCATAAATCAAAGACAATACATTCAAACAAGAAGAAGAATAGGAAAGAAAAAAAGAGAACAAAATATGATAAAACAACTCATATGAATATTCAATAACATACTAGCTTACAACCACATGCCCCTCTGACTTACAAACTGATTTCCACATTCATTCTGCTTCTAAATCCCTCTCGGGTCTTTTAAAAACTGAACCTACCCAATGATTTCCAATGCCTCTCTTATATCCTAGGTTGTCAATGACAACTTTAAAATTTGAATTCCTCCTCTTGCATATGATTCTAGGCCTTGGATATAGGTGGCAATAGTCAAAGAGACAAGAATCCAACAAACTACTAATTTTCAGGAAGCTGTTGGAAGTCATTAATAAATTGTTTCCAACTCACTACCTAAGATATTTAATAGAGATAAAACTTAGGTGTAGGTGTCCCTTATCATCTAATTGATCTCTCAGAAGTTGTTTGAACCCTCCTTGACAGGTGACAACCTACAAACAAGGAGAATATCCAACAACTATGCAAAACATAGAGTTTGCAGTGCACCAGTGTTTTAATTGTATCTCTAAAATTCCAAACTGGGTCAGGCTGCAATTTGGTCAGCAAGTCAACAAGGATATCATTATCCTCCAAAAAATATTTCAGAGAAACCCACATCACCGTTTTATAGTTACGATCAAATATTTAGAAGCACCTGCTACAGGAAATGAGTTCGCAGTGTCCCTGTCTTAGTTCACAACGCCTGTGACAAAACATCAAAAACCCTTCTCTCAACCTTTAAAATGGTATGAAAAACCTCATGGAGTACCTAGTAACCCTGGGCTTGATTCTAATGTATGTGAATGTGAACAAATATGTTTGCAAGCTGACCAACCCCCAATGGTCCTCTTCAACCAGTTTGCAACACCAAATTCAAAATCAATGGTGCACTTCAAGGAGACTATTGGACTACAATTCTATGTGCTAACAATAGGGATGCGAAAGAGAGATCTATTATAGATATAAAGAACAAGTCACATCTTTAGAATTCACATGAGGCTATTGTCAGCACTGTTGTGGAACCATTTTCTGGATTCTTTCGCCTGGGCCTCTAGAAGACTAACTCAATCCTCCTAACTTTCCTCACTCAAAACAAGTCCAGTAAAGTGAAGGATCCTCTCACTGACAATATAGAATGGAAAGGATGGTTGCAAACATGGTTTCAATATATGGAGAGGAAATCTCAAAGACTTGGGAATATGGGCTTGTAGACTTAGCAATTTTCTAGCATAATGGTGTTATATGGGATGCTTATCCTCCTCTACCCCTTGGAATCAGTATATACTCCTTGGAATTAGTTGGAGTAGTTATTTAGTTGTTATTTACGAGAAATATGGGTTAGGAATTGGAGGAACCCGTAAATCCTTCCTAAATTTTAGCAATTTATATATTTTTGTGCCAAAAAGTTGCATAGGTGTGTTGATAAATAACAACTAGCGTACATACGCATTTTGCATAACTATTGGGGTGCATATATCTTGGAAAATGTTTTTTTTTAAGAATTTATGAGGGGCAACAATGGGGAATTGTGGTCTACAAGTAGGGAAAGGGTATTTAAAACAGGCCAAAAAGGCATCAATACATATAAAGTGGCAAGTGATGTTATAAAAAATGTTAGATCGGTTTGTTATGTTTATATTGGTTTGATGAAGTTTTATCTACATAAATATGCATCTTCTAGCATTATGGAATTTGTTAAGTCTTAGCTGGGTTTAAGAGATCTCCAACAAGATATTCTCCTAAATTAGATCGTGGTTATGAATTTCAGATCCATATAAGATATTATGGTTTTCTTTGATCAAAGATGTATTTGTATAAATTCATCTTGAGTTGAATGAAATAGACAAGTTTTTTGTGTGTAATCTATGTGCATACATGAGCTTTGAATTGTGTTTCTTCTTCAATTCATCCACAACAATTTGTTGTTTAGAAGTCTATGTTTTGAGAGTCCTACAGGTTGTGGGATTGGGGATGAGACTGGGATGGCTATATTCCTATAGGTTTCCCTTCATGCACATTTGACGATATTGATTCTTCTCATTGATCACAATTAAACCAATCAAATAAATATAAACCAGTTAAAATAACTATATTTAAAAATGACAATTAAATAAACATAAAATTCAAATTTACTAAATTCAAAGTTTGTTTTTTATGTTTTGGATACATTCTAACGTAAAACCAAAAAAATGAAAACAATATCCCTTGCATATTGCATGAATAATAAATGTGATGGGCTATGCAAATATTCAATGACTAGTTTGAGAATAGTGCAAAGTACTAATTTTGATTGAAGAACTAGACTGAAATTGGTGAAGCTCTTTGGGAAGGAAATATTTTAGTTAGAGTTGTCACAAGAGGTAAGCATTAAAGACACATTGCATAGTGGATAACAAATCTAGATACATGTCAATATTTCTTTTATTGTTATTCATAATTGAATAATCTTATTTAAAATTCCTATTAGTTAATGTAAACCATATATTTCATAACTTTGCTACGGAATATAAAATGCATAGATGATGTGTAGAAACTTTGCCACAGTGACTACTACTACAAGTAGACCACCTATATTAACCAATTCATGGGATAGCCAATGTTCAATGAATATGGATTCTTAGCTTTGTTTTAGGAGACGATTCTAGTTATCACGAGTATTACAATGAATTCTTACAAGATTACTTTTTTTAAATGGTTAAACTATGGTAAATGAGATATCTATAGCTTGTAATGAGATATTCTTCTTTCTATCAAAAATTATCTTATATATCTTAGCCCAGAAACCAATTAGTGTAATTTATTTTTTATTGTTTTCATGATTTATGGATTCATTTAGTACGATATAGCATGTGTATGTGTGAGAGATTAAAGAATAATTTAATTTGGTTTTAATGAACAATATTTATTATATGATATTTAAGCTTTGACTTAATATTATCAAACATATTCTTTAAAAATTATAATATTGTTTTATCTTGAGGTATCTTTTTGAATTTTGTGATTATATTGTTTAATGAGAATTTTTATAAGATATAAAAATTAGAGATGTGTCACTTTGTTTTTCCTAGATATTTTTCACTTTCAACAAACAAAAAAATTAAAAAAAGGTAGATCTCTCATATTATTAACTCAAGGCTTAACAAATTTTACTTCCAATTTTATAATGATTCCAATTAAAATCGCAACATTACTCCAAGAGTAGAGTTTTCAAACTATGTAAATTTGGAATAATACCTTTTACTTCTAAACTCTTAATGATTTCAATCAAAAAGGAAATTATAACTTACCAAAACTTTATCAAACTTTAAAAAAATAAACAAAATGCATTTTACAAATAATATCATAAATGTCTCCCAATTATATATATTTTTATTTGGATTACAATAATATTACCAACAATTAAAATAAAAGAAAAACTTTCTACATTATCACCGACCTATCTTTTTTAGGTAAACATCATCTAATTACTATATTATATAGCTCGCCACAAAAACAAAACCATCATTAAACTTTTACATATTTCACATCCAATCCACCTCCTCTCTTTTTCTCATTAAATTACTACCACCTACCTATCTTTTTTAGGTCAACATCATCTAATTGCCATATTATATAACTCTCCACAAAAACAAAACCATCATTAAACTTTTACATATTTCATATCCAATCCACCTCCTCTCTTTTTGTCATTAAATCATTAGCATCTACCTATCTTTTTTAGGTTAACATCATCTAATTACCATATTATATAACTCACCACAAAAACAAAACCATCATTAAACTTTTACATATTTCACATCCAATCCACCTCTTCTCTTTTTTTCATTAAGTCACTAAAAAACACATTTTTCTCCATAATCTTGCTTTGGTCCTTGTTGTCTTCGCAACTCGAAATAGAGATCTGATTCGAGAAATGAATCCAAAACAGTTTATGGAAATACAACCCCTACGAAGCGAGGAGGCCTGGGAGTTGTTTTTGAAAGTAGCTTTTGAGGACGGCCCTGTACCGGACGATATAGAGAACATTGCGAAACAGGTGACCAAGGAGTGTAAAGGGTTGTCATTAGCAATAAAGGTAATAGGCTCAACAATGATGGGCAACACAGCCGTAGATGAGTGGAAGCTTGCATTAAAGCAGATGCAAAAGGTGGATTTAAATTTTCCAATAACTCATCCTCGAATTGATAGAGAATTGTATCAGCGATTGAGATGGAGTTACGATAGTCTGCCTGATGCTAATTTGAAAAGTTGTTTCCTTCACTGTGGCATGTTGAGTGAAGATGCTGCAATTCAGGTGGAGAACATGGTGCAAATATGGATCGCAGAAGGCCTAGTTAAGACCAAAGAAGATGCGAATATGATTATGTATTAAAGTTACTTTAAAATCGTTGTTTATTCCAGGTGGAAGAGGGTGTCATTCGAGTTCACCATGTTGTACACGACATGGCAGGTCAAAATCTTCAACATTTCCCTGACATCCCAGATTCGAATAATTGCAGGTGAATATCAGTTTTGGCTAATGATATTAAGTCTTTGCCGGCAAAGGAATTGGGATGTCCCAAACTAGTTTCTTTAAATTTGGCAGCAAATGAGGGATTGAAAGAAATTCCAAAAGCATTTTTACTCAACCTCACCTCTTTGAGGCTCTTGGAATTTCATCGCACGCAGATACAATCATTGCAAACATCATTGTGGCAATTGACACAACTTGAATATCTCTATTTGGGTTTCACTGAGATTGAAGATATTTCTGAAGACATAGGTAATCTTTCACTTCTTCAATTCTTGTACCTTAACTGCTGTAAAAATCTAAAATCGTTGCCTTCTCGAATGGGAGAACTTACAAATCTGAAGTATCTCAATATTTGGGGTTGTAATTTGATGGTAATTCCTGATGAGATTAGAAAGCTTCCAAACTGTGAGATTGTGAGATTCTGCTTAAATAGAAGTTTGAAATATTTTTGTATGAAATGGTTTTATGCAAAAATAAGTTTCAATATTTTTTTTAAGATTTGTAAATTATTTATTATATAATATCTGAAAGTTTAAATGTTAATAATTTTTATGAATCATTTTTAAAATAAATAATTTTTTCAATAACAATTTTTTAACAAAATTTTTATAACATGATTTTCAATTAACTAAGGTGTAGGATTTGTGTAGCCTCCACTTCCCCTATCACTTTTACTAATCATATTGTTTTGTTCTTATGTCTTTTACTTGATTCTCATCCCTTTACAAATAGTATAATTCAGCCATTTAAGTTTGTCATTATTTTTTTGTATCATTATTTAGATGAACAATACTTTAACGTCCACATCTTCAAAATGAGGACATTTATGATATCCAAGACCTAATGGAGTGTAGCTTTCACTTCACCGAAGTTATTTGGCCTTATGTATTTCATGCCTTTCCTTATTCCATTTATGCGTCTTGCCCAAGGTTGGACATTCTTAACACAGTTTTTGGTATGATTTAGATTATAAAAGCATTCATAAATTAACCAAGTGCATTATGAAGTATAGAACTTGGAAATCAAAGCAAATTTAAAGATACATAGGAGCATTGTAGAAAGAAAATAAAACATTATTTTCTCAACAAGCGTAGAAGTGCAAAGTCATCACCATTGTTGAATAGCTTCGTTTCAATCCAAAACGTTTTTGAATAATCTTCCTCCTAGCTAAGAAACATTGTGTGCAATCTTTGATCCCTTTATTTGGTTTGCCTATGATTCTAGTTTATACAATGCACCTAACCAACCATCCATTCGAGACAATTCAATACCCTCTCCCTACCACATCTTCCTGACTATTTGATCATTTGTACCATCCTTGAGTTTCAATCTAATGAGTCCTATGAAATATAGAACCTATACATTGAATTTTTCAAACGCTAGCCTAAAGTCTTACTAGTCCATGTGGTAGACTTATTAAACTACATCATGTCCCATGGCTTCCCACAATATTGGACATCCCACATTATTAATCCAATTTGATATGTTGTACCCAAGTGAAACTCAAGGGGCACATCATAATCAATCAAATGAGTCAATCTCTATTATGGTGGAAACATATAAAGTTAGAATATATAAGATAACAAAAAAATAAACATTCAAATAGAATAGATGAAAAGAAATGAACAATAATACCAATCACATTAATATGTAAGAACATAATTGATTGTAGAGTGTTGGCCCTTGACAAAGTTTTGAGGATCCTTGGTCATGCTTGACCTACTTTTGGGACTTCAACAGGCTGACGAAGGTGGAGTGAAGGTCAAAGCAAAGATCATGGGATCTTAGCCCCTTTTTAGGGCTTTTTGGGTTTTGGGCTTATGAAACGGGTATGGGGATGTCATCCCATGGGTTTGCCCATGTTTAGGCCCTTTTTGTAATGTATAAATAGAAAGTTAGGCAATGTAGGAAGTAATTCGATCTATGTGATCGAAGAGGGGTTTTGTGCTAAGTGTTAGTTGCTAAATGCAGTTGGTGATTGTAAATGCTTTGTGCATACTGCATGAGACTTGCAAAATGCAGTGCAAGTGATTATAAGAGATTGTGTAAGAATTTGTGTTATAATTCAGGAAAGAAGGATCTAGCGAAGTGTGCAGATCTCATGTCCTCTGCGGAGTAAGATCTCAAGGCTCTGTGCGTGTAGAAGATTGATGGAATGAAATAAAGAGATGAAGAGTTGGTGGACATAGCCCCAGGGTGGGGGTGAACCACATATATCCTATGTTATGGTTGTGTTGTGCTTTATGGTTGTTCTCTTGTTTATGTGATTAAATGCTTAGTGCATTGATATATGCTTAGGAGAATCTAATATAATAGCTTAGTGTTGAATAATGTGACTGAATGCCAAATCTGATCTATGTTGGTATGCTTAGTGCATGGATCTATTGAATCTGTATAAATACTACGTTGATCTGTTAATTAGGGTTTAGATGCACTCTAAACTAAGGTGGAATATTGATGAGTTGTAACTGTTAAGTTCTCTGTTAAGGTGTTACAATCACAGATCTATGTCCCAGCTAAGGTTGCAGACACTGGAGTCATGCAACCACCCCTGCCTCTACCTCGGGTGAGACTTCATCTGCTTCATAGGTGTTGTTGAAAGGGCTGGTAGTTAGGATTTTTTTGGTGCGTTGTTGTAAGCATTGAACCCTGGGTCTTCCTCTATGCCAACAAATGGTTCCATTGTCGGGAATGGAACTGTGATTGTTGGGAACTAAATAAAAGAGAAATCTATGTGCGTAGATCTTTTTCCCTAGTGCGCAGTATTCTACTTGACCTATAAATCTCTGTGCCAAGAAGAAAAGTCAGATCTAAAAAAAAGAGGTAAGACCTGAAAGCTTTGTGCTCTGATAAAGGTAAGAACAGTGAAAAGTTTTGATTGAAAAGGTAAGATAAGTGGAAGTTTTTATTTCTAAAGTATGGATCTAGGTATGTTTGGTAAATTTTGTCCTGGCTTGAAAAGTAGAGAACAACTAGATGAAATAAGGTTTGATATGAATAGATCCGATAAAAATAGTGAAAGATATGTTATACCTATGCATAGAAAGAATGTTTGGACTAACAAATGGATGCAGGATCCTAGAAAGAATATTTTGCAGGTTAGCTACTATGATCCTAGTATGTAGTACAAGAAAGGTTGGGGATCCTTTCAAAGAAAAGAAGACTAACCCTTTGTTACAATTGCAGAAGACCAGGACATCTTGCTAAGGAATGCCCTCGTGGTTGTTAAGCTTGACAGAATGAATATGGGACAAGAAAACCTTGAGGAAGGTCACGAAACTGAGACAATAGAAAAACCCCAAAAAGAATTCGAGAATGTATTGCTACAAATGAAAGAAACCCTGAATGATCATAGAAATATAAAACTATCAAAGATCTTCAAAGAAAAATAATGCATAGAAGAAAGAAGAGGAGACTTCAACATTGATTGTGTTCTGGATGAAGAAACACAGGTGAATATCATGACAGAAAGAACATGGAAAACTTTAGGAAATCCTGCTATGATTCCTTCATTGGGAGGAATAGGATTATTTAGAGGAAAGCTGGTAACCTTATGTGGAAGACTCACCTAGATATCTATGAGTGCTCATGGAACTTCGATAGAGGAAGATTTTGATATTGTTAAATTTATTGAGAACAATGCTACATTTGCTATATTACTAGGAAAACCTTGGATTGAAAAGGATCAGGCCAGAATAAAAGAAGAGAAAGTCTTAGAGAAGAGGAAGCAAGAACTAAAGATTTCATGACTATGAGGATAGCACACTTGATTGAAGAATAGAAGAACGGGTCGAAGCTACTTAGAACTAGAAACTTGGATGTCACAGTTAAAAGAACACAAGAAGACTCATAGAAGACTGAAGCACCTACCCCAAATAGAGAAGATGTATTACTCTCCGAACCTATGAAAGAATCCCAAGAGTGCGAAGTTACTATGCCAAAAGGAGATAAGAATTAGAATGGAAAGAAGAATAATCAGACAAATATCACTAGGAAGAAGGCTAGAAAGCTCAGTAAGAAAAGAGAAAAGATAGAAAAGTTACAGAAGGTTGTAGAAGGGACTTTGGAGAGGGAAGGTTTGCAAGACTGGAACTTCGCGGGGATACCAGAACAATGAAACATGGAACATCACCATGGCGAAGCGATATAGCCATTGAAATCATTATAAGTGTTAGCCCGACGACCCGAACGGTTAGAACAATAGTAATGGCCCAAAGGCTCGCCATCAGACTGTTGGGAACGTGCTGCAATGGATAGAACCACATTAATGGAAACCTCTTATCCATTGGAGAGATCTGTTACATTGTGTCTACTTAGTCCATTGATTGTTGCACCAAGAACACTTTTGCAAATTGTATACGATCCAACTCATTTCTACCGTGTTGTGTTTATTGAGATTGACACCTGTTCCATTGCATTGCGCACTCACTCATCCACCCGAGTTAACCGATCTAAGAATGCATGTTGGACGAGCTTAGCGTTGGAGAGAAAGACGCCAAAGAATTTCTCATTGATCTCATGGATAAGAAAGTAACGTCTGCAGGTATTCAAGCATCATCGACAAGAGGAGTGCAAGCCTCTTTGTTGACTACTCACAGATCCATAACATCCCAACCGACAGCAGAAAAGAGAACCAAGCACAGAGATGACCTAGAAAATGCGAAGTTAATCCCAACTATCTTACCCAGCTACAACCCACCTCTGGCCGACGCGGTGAGTCATGACAGTGTCTCGAGGGACTTTGATTACACCATAGTTACTGCG
Source organism: Picea sitchensis (assembly GCA_010110895.2). NCBI lineage: Eukaryota > Viridiplantae > Streptophyta > Pinopsida > Pinales > Pinaceae > Picea > Picea sitchensis. The sequence goes on from SNQJ01S0004742.1 coordinate 62,302, forward strand.
TACCTCCCAAAGGGGATACATCCAGTTAGAATGAAGCAGGATAAGATCACAGTGTTGAATTTCAACGACTTCAACCTAGGAGACCGCAAGAACCATAGTATGATCACCCCTTACAAATACTTGACCAGGATGAAGGGGAACAACTCAAAAATAATCCCCCAACAATGGACCATGAACCTCGTGCAGTCCACCCTCTTAAATGTAATGAAGATCCAACATTTTGGAAGGCACCAAGAGGTTAATGCGTGCGTTAAGCTCCTGCTCTCATGTTACCATGGCGGATACCTTTGGATAAATTGATGCATCATAGTCGATATGAAGCTGATCCATAGGATCACCAGATTGAGCATGCAGGGACACGACCCACAGGAATTCTACCTAAGAAAGGCTATAGATCGTGCATTGGCATAGAGAATCAAAGACACATATGGAAATGTAGAAAAGGGGGCACGAGACTACAAGGTAGCTTCCATCCAAAATGGCGTAGTGCGCCTGGCCTGCCAGCTAATCACAGGAAATATCCTGAGAAAGAACAGACCTACACAGGTCACAAGATTCATTGTTGACCTTGCCAGGAAATGTGTAGAATGACTCTATACGAATTGGGTGAAGTACTTGGTCAACCAACTAGAATTAGATTTCCACGAAGCTCAGGATCAGGGCTATGAGTTCCACTTTAGTTGGCTCCTTATCCTCATTGCATTTACCACTTGGTGCGAAAGGTGCGACCTTCCCGGACATTGAGCCATTTGAGCCACTTTCTGCAAAGTTCACCATGCTTTGGTAGTCGAGCGACATGGGAAAAAAGTGGCAGTTGAACACAGTCTTTCATACCTATTATCTCGAGCTGAAGAGGGCTATCGAAGAAAAATCTTGCATGATGCCAAACACCCTATACCAGTTCAGACCTCTCATGAAGTTCCACGCATATCGACACTTCATCTACATCACTGCGTGAGAAGACAAGCATAAAGAGGAGCTCTAGTCAAACTATAAGCTCGCAGAGGAGGACCTTGAGGAGATAACTAAGGATTGGTTAGCAGACCTCCTTATCCCTGCTGACTTTGCAGAGATGTCTGATCCTAAACTTGACAGCTCGAAGGCCGCTCACAAAGAACACAACACACCGAGAACCAACAGAATGAAGAAGACCGAAGAATTCCAAGACTTGAGCAGCGCGTCGGAAAAAACCGCTTCAGTATCACCTAGACGAGGAGGTGATGACGAAGTAGAGGAAACAAATGGCAAAGAAGATTGACAGAATCAAGGCAAAGTAACATCGCCTAGGGATTATTTTGATGACGTTGATCCCTTGAAGAAAAGGAAGTTTTCCCCCACAAAACCTACCTCACAGAAGAAGTCAAGAGCTAGCAAAACCATGATGTGAACTATGCTCACAGTCGATGATTTCGACTTCATCATTGCAGCTATAAATGACGCCTTGCATGAAATCTTGCAGAGACATGAAGCCAAGTAGGAGGAGATGTATGAAAGAATTGAGGTTGAACTCAAAGGAGTACAACGGTCCCTTCAATCCAATCGCACAGTGTCCACTGCACCCTTTCGTTCAGAAGAACAAGAGTTGGGAGATGAGCCTGCCTAACTCCACAGACTAGCTAATGCGACTGAAGCTCGCCTTTGTCATGCACAAGAAGAAATAGAACAAGCCACATAGGCCCTTAAGAAAGTGCAAGAAGTAGTCATAGAGAAACGTCGAGTTGTGCAGTAGGAGAAGGTTGTTCTCCAGACAAATTTTGAAGAGGAGAAATCATAGAAAGAGTAGTTGCTCACAGAGCAGCTCAGAGTCAAAGAAGCAGTCAGCAGAGCACTTCACTCTGTGACGGGCTTAGAGCCAAAGACAGAAGACCAAGTGGAGCATCAAGTAGTGTATCTCGCGGAAGCTATCTAGCATCTACAACAAATAATGGTAGACTTAGATATCAGAATAGTGCCCAACACTCCGCCGAATGTACGAGATCAGAGAGAAGCAATTGCTCGAAGCGCAGTTGAAAGAATCAAGGCCCTCGCCATGGAATGTAAGAAAATAAGTTATTGCAGTGCCCAGAATTATGAGCGACTCACTGAGGATCCTAAATTGAAGGCACTAAAGTCATAGGTCCAGGAGTCAAAGAAACAAGCATAAACAGTACAGGCACAGTTGAATCCCCTATCAGCTGTCGAGAGGATGAAGTGATCCCAGGAATAGTGCACTACTCAACAACAGGTCCACATCAGTCAGAGAAAATTCATGGAAGTGACTCAGAGGCTTCGACCAATAAAGGATGAGGCTTGCCAACTGTTCCCACAGATTGAAGGCTGAGGAGCAAAGCTGGAGAAATTCATCACTGTAGTTGAACAACACTTAGAGAGACATGTCAATGAAGCAGTTTTATAAGAGTTCGCCAAGTAGGAGGTTGTGGTGCAACAATAGGTCGAAGTAGCTTGAGCCAAGCTCGAAGCTTTTGAAGCAGAGCTACCTAGACCAGAGTCACTCAGGATGAGTCACAGGTGAGTGTTGGGGGCTTGTTGGCCCTTGACCAAGTTTTGAGGATCCTTGGTCATGTTTTACCTACTTTTGGGACTTCAACAGGTTGTTGAAGGCAGAGCGCAATTCAAAGTGGAGATCATGGGATCTCGACCCCTTTTTAGGAATTTTTGGGTTTTGGGCTTATGTAATGGGTATGGGGATGTCAGCCCATGGGTTTACCCATGTTTAAGCCCTTTTTGTAATGTATAAATAGAAATCTAGGTGATGTAGGAAGTAGTTCGATCTATGTGATCGAAGAAGGGTTTTGTGCTAAGTGTTAGTTGCTAAGTACAGTTGGTGATTGTAAATGATTTTTTCATACTGCGTGAGACTTGCAAAACATAGTGCAAGTGATTGTAAGAGACTGTGGAAGGCTTTGTGCTATAATTCGAGGAAGGAGGATCTAGCGAAGTGCTTAGATATCCTATCCTCTGTGGAGTAAGATCTCAAGGCTCTGTGCATGTAGAAGATTGATAGAATGCAATAAAGAAACAAAGAGTTGGTGGACGTAGCCCCAGGGTGGGGGTGAACCACGTATCACTTGTGTTGTGGTTGCTTTGTGCTTTATGGTTGTTCTCTTGTTTATGTGATTAAATGCCTAGTGCACTGATATATGCTTAGGAGAATCTAATATGATAGCTTAGTGTTGAATAATGTGACTGAATGCCAGATCTGATCTATGTTGGTATGCTTAGTGCTTGGATGTATTGAATCTGTATAAATACTATGTTGATCTGTTAATTAGGGTTTAGTTGCGCTGTAAAATAAGGTGGAATATTTATGAATTATAATTGCTAAGTGCTCTGTTAAGGTGTTACAATCATAGATCTGTGTCCCAACTAAGTTTGCATACATTGGAGTCCTACAACCACCCCTGCCTCTACCTCGGGTGAGACTTAATTTGCTTCGTAAGTGTTTTCGAAAGGGTCAGTAGTTAGGGTTTTGTTGGTGTGTTGTTGTAAGCATTGAACCCTAGTTCTTCCCTTGTTCCAACATAGAGTACCAAAAGAGAAAAACTTCAATGTATTGATTAGTCACTTCAAAATGTTGGTCTTCTAAGTTTGTAAGCAATACCTCAAACAAGGGTGTAATGATTGGATAGACTCAATTGCAATTACCGAGAGAGGCAAGTCGAATTGAGAGAATATGGGGAACCCCTTTCTACTAATGTTTACATACATTAATACATTCTTGAAGAATCTTTGGGTGTCTTACTTGTTAGCACTCTGTAATTTTCCCAAGGTTGTGGAGGTAGTCATAGAGGCAACATCAAAACCACTTCGAGTCTTGGATCTAGCCCTCCAAGACTCAGAGAGGGATATCTCTGTGTGATATAGATTTGTTTGAATATATATTATGCTAGCTAATGGGTTCAGATTTTGGATTTTTTAAATGATGGGTCAGAGCAGGAGAAAAGGGCCATGAGCAATGGAGTCACAATCTGAGATTTAATCAAAAGAAAATCCTACAGACAACTTTATGGGGCAAGGTAGGCAAATTACTAGATCTGGTAAAATTAAATGAAATGAAAGAGGAGGAAAAAGAAATGATCAATTTAGCAACAGAGCAATGAAGAATTATGCCACTGAATATCAGAAGAAAACAATAATATTATCCGCAGCGAGAAACATAGTGTATCTTTCAACAAATTCTGCTCATAAACTTCTATTTTATAATAAGGAAAGAAAACATATGGAAATAGAGAAAACAATTTATTGGAGGAGCACTTCAGAAATATATTTGACACATGAATCGTGTAACTGATGTGATTGTATTATTGAATTGATGAAAAATACAGATGGCTCTGTGAGCTCTGATACAAGATTTAAATCATGGTCCCTGACTGATCAACCTCCTTTCACACATTTGAATCACTGCAATTTATAAAAAATATTCTCCCCAGGCTCAGAAAGGTCAGATTCAACCACCTCGGCCAAGACTAGCATAAAATCCCAAAAAAATTGGAACTACAAATTTGGCCAAATTTGCTGAAAATAGGGGTATGCTTAGTCATTGATTTCTCCCAATCAGTGACACCTGTGAAAAACCCGAAGGAGTTTATTGTATATTAGCTTGTCTGGAGCAACAAAGTCCTTCATTTTCTCAAATTTCGTCTCCACCTCACCGAAACCGCTCCCACAAAATCGAGACTGTAACAGGAAAAACCAGAAATCCTAAAAATGAGGCTAAAATAAAGCTTTTATTCTCCCAACTGGTGGGACCTTTGAAAAAACCGAGAGACATTTTTGTTCTTCATCTTGTTCTGAAGAAAAAATTCTGTCAGTTTTCAAAACATCATTTTCATTTGCCCAGAATCGGCTTCGCAAGACGAGGTGTCAAACAGAAAAAAATGGGCGGTTTTGAAAAATTGGGGAAAAGTTGTTTTTTTGGGGAAGGTGGTAATCCGGACCACCCTGAGGTGGTAAGTGGTATTGGGAGGGGCCTGAAATAAAACCATTCTATTCCGGACCCCCCCCACCATTAAAGGCAGATCGGTCAGGGGGGTCTAAAATACATCGTCAGTGATCCATCGGTGCACTTGTTGCTGGACCATAGATCTGAGCGCGACCTTTAATAAACTTTCTAGAACCCCCAATGTTAAATGAAGACTCATCGGAGGGGTGTGGAAATCAATCTCAACTGTAGATTTGGGCCCCAAAGTCTCAGCCATTTAGATGCACGCCTTTGTTATCCAAGATTTTGGACCCCCCCCCCCCACCATTGTTAAAGGTAGAATGGTCGGGGGCAGTCCAGAAAATATTATTAACCATAGATCTGAGCGCCATCACCTCAGTCGTTCATCTGTGTGCCTTCTTTAACTTGTCAGTGCAAAATTATATTTGTTCTGAAAACTTAGGATAAGTTATTTTTGTGGGTTTTGTGCGTTGTTTCCCTTGCTTTTGTCTCCATGGGGTTAGGAAACACCATTGATCATCAACAATCATGAATTTTCTTTTCTTTTCCTTTCCTTGAAAATAATTTGCAGAAATGAAATATTATTTGCAAGCCAAAATACGTCCAGAGAAAATTTTCTAGTCAATAGATGATCCTATGAATTATAGGGTTATAACAGTGGCTCCACCTGGGGAAGGCAACTCTTTTGGGAGGTGTCAAGAACCACTGGACTCTGAATATGCATATCGGTGCTTTATTTATCGGGTTGATCCGAAAATTATTCTGCAACCAGTACCTGTTTTGATCTTTCAACTGAAACCAAACCAAAATGAACACTGCTAAAAAAGAGATGCTCAGAATGTTGAGCTTATTCACATTTTCCTACCTATCCTATACTGTTGAAAATCATGCTAAATCAAATAATACAAAAATTCCAATCAAGCCAATCAAGTAGCTGCTTTACTAGCTCTACTCTTTCAATGTTTTCAATCAATATCAGAAATAGAACTTGCATAGACATCATGGAATTCTTTCCATCATGATCTTCATCACAAGGGGCTTGCTAATCACGACATATAATAGAAAAACTGGAAATGCATTGTGGCTCTGTGATGAACAATTTATCCATATAAACAACCACCAGATCAAAATAAACTTGACCTATTACTGGATATTAAAATTTAACCAACTCAAATTCATGATTTCATATTGTAGTTGTGTTATTTGCATCCTCGTGCACTTCCAGACATGGATGCAACTATTCCGATGAGCTCTAAAATGATGCTTTTGATGAACACACCCCTGTAACTGACTATCTGATCATGTCAATATTATAACAACTTTTTAGCTCATGACTGGGGAATGAAGAATGATTTTGACCGCACAGGTCATCCAACCGATCAACTATTGGATCCTGAAAAAACTGACAAGACTGTTGAATTGATTCAAATGAAATTTCCTGACTTTTTTTGTATTTATCCTTCAACACTTGCTCAAGAGTCTCCTTCAAAATTTGAAATGAATTATAATCTAATGGGACAAAATTACATTCCACTGTTTCAATTCTTGTTTCGAGCTCTGGACTTCGATATGGACTTTGAAAATCAAGGGAAAATAATGATTGTGATTTTGGGTCTAAAATAGATCCCATGTCATCAATGACATCCTCTACTGACTCATCATAAAAAAATTTGTCTTCACTATTTACAACTTTCCTAGAGTTTCTTTTCAGAAATTGAAAAGATAAGAAATATAAGGGCAAAGTTTTTTCCCTTACTCTAAAATTTTCTGCATTTTCCTCATCGTTGTCATGATTGTTCGGTAGAGGTTGATTGTCATATCTGAGCTGTAATTGATCTTCTTCCTGCCAATGACATGCTACTGGTTTATTTGAAAAATCAACATCTATTTCAGCCTCATGATCATCATCATACTGATCACACTTGGGTAGATTATGCCAATAAGAAAAGTCATCAAACATGCACATCATATGAGTTGATGCCTCTTCAACAAGATGAGTTGGAACTTCATATTCAATTGTATTGTGAATTGAATACATGAAAGAATCATTATCCAAACCATGGTACCAAGGGTGAGCTGAAAAATATTTGGGAACTGTGACCTTTTCTTTCTTTGAAATCAATGGAACATGATGTCTTTGGACATCAAGCTCATCATTCCTGCTAATCCTCTGCATCATCTCTTCCATGGTGCTAGACAAAATGTCTAGTTTAGCTTCTGCTGACTTCAGCTGCTCCTTTTCTTTATTCTTTACCTTTGACCTTTTGATCATCAAGTTGGCCTCCACATCAATTGCAATGTTCTGAATTTCTTCAAGTGTTGCAGTGTTCCTTTCTCTCAATTGGAATGCCATCTCAGGATCAAAGGAATCTGGGTAATGCAAATGAGTTGATCCTGGGGGTGGCCTTATATCAACAGGCATTGCATGATATATCTTATTGAACCTTGCTAAAAACTGTTGTATTATTTCCCCTGGCTATCTTTTTAAATGGGAATACTCTTCAAGGATGAGAAAGAAATTTTTCATGATCACCCATCGATCTAGAAAAACTTTCACAAACTGATGGAAATTGTTAATGCTTGCAGCTGGGATATTTTTAAACTAGTTCTTAAATTTACCTTGCAAAGACAGGGAAAACATACTTATATATACATCGTCAGCTTCAACCTCATAAAGGTCAAGAAAATCTTCAAACCTATGGATGTGTTTTTCAATAGTAATATTGGCATTCTCTCCATCAAACATGGGTAGATTATTAGTGTAATTTGCAGGGAGGTCATGGAGGATAGGAGGAAAATATAGGGGCTTGTATCTTTCTGGGATTTTGGTAGGTAAAGAAGGTGAAGCAAGAGGCTTACAACCATCTATAGGTTTAGAAAGAGTAGGAGATAAAGAAGGAGGCTTATGTCTCAATAGGATTTCTACAGGTGCATCTGGGATGTGAACAGGTGTATGAGTATGTACATAATCTGCAATTTAGGGTTTAGTATCTTGAGTCTCTTCAGGTTGAAAATGATCATTCTGAATTTCAACAATATACTCTGGACAAGGATCATGATAAGAGAGAAAGTAATTGCATATGAAACCAATAATATCATGAATACAATTTGAGCTTGAGTACCTGGTCTTTCTAGGCTTCTTGGTCATGCTTCAGGTTTTTCCTCCAGTGGAGTCTTTGATTCGGCACTGTCTGGAGCTGATTTGGAGTCGCCATGTGAATGATCTCAACCTTCTTAGGTCTGGTCACTGTCCACCATCGGTGATCAGATCTGGAACTTTGAAGTGTACTACTAGAGAAAGTTCCCCAGTATGGTCGCCATTCTGTTAGCACTTTGTAATTTTCCCAAGGCTATGGAGGCAGTCACAGAGGAAACATCAAAACCACTTCGAGTCTTGGATCTAACCCTCCAAGACTCAGAGAGGGATCTCTCTGTGTGATATAGATTTGTTTGAATAGATATTAGGCTAGCTAATGGGTTCAGAGTTTGGATTTTTTAAATGATGGGTTGGAGGAGGAGAAAAGGGCCATGGGAAATGGAGTCACAATCTGGGATTTAATCAAAAACAAATTCTACAGACAACTTTATGGGGAAAGGTAGGAAAATTATTGGATCTGGTAAAATTAAATGAAATGAAAGAGGAGGAAAAAGAAATGATCAATTTAGCAATAGAGCAATGAAGAATTCTACCACTGAATATTAGAAGAAAACATTAATATTATCTGCAGCCAGAAAAAGAGTGTATCTTTCAACAAATTATGTTCATAAACTTATGTTATATAACAAGGAAATAAAACATATGGAAAAAGAGAAAACAATTTACTAGAGGATCACTTCTCCAATATATTTGACACAGGAATCATGTAACCACTGCGACTGTATTATTGAATTGATGAAAAATACAGATGGCTCTGTGAGCTCTGATACAAGATTTAAATCATGGTCCCTGACCAATCAAACTCCTTTCACACATTTGAATCATTGAAATTTATAAAAAATATTCTCCCCAGGCTCATAAAGGTCAGATTCAACCACCTCGGCCAAGAATAACATAAAATCCCCAAAAATCTGGAACTGCAAATTTGGCCAAATTTACTAAAACTAGGTGTACACTTAGTCATTGATTTCTTCCAATCGGTGAAACCTATGAAAACACCAAAGGCGATTATTGTATATTATCTTTTATGGAGAAAAAACTTCCTTCAGTTTCTCAAATTTCGTCTCCACCTCACCGAAACAGCTCCCACAAAATTGGGACTGTAACAGGAAAAAATAGAAATCTGAAAAATGAGGCTAAAATATAGCTTCGATTCTCCCAACTGGTGGCACCTTTGAAAAACCCAAGAGATTTTTGTTTTCTTCATCCCACTATGGAGAAAAACCTCTCTCGATTTACAAAACTTCGTTTTAATTTGCCCATAATTTGCTTTGCAAGACGAGGTGTCAAACAGACAAAAAATGGGCGGTTTTGAAAAATTGGGGGAAAGTGGTTTTTTGGGGGAAGGTGGTATTCCATACCCCCCCATCGTTAGAGGCAGATTGGTCGAGGGGGTCTGAAATACATCACCAGTCGTCCAACGGTGCGCTTACCGTAGGACCATAGATCTGAGCACGACCTTTAACCAACTTTCCAGACCCCCCACCTCCCCACCACTGTTAAAGGAATACCAGTTGAGGGGGTGCAGAAATTAAACTCAATCGTAGATTTGGGTGCCGAAGTCTCAATCGTTTAGATGTGTGCCTTTGTTATCCAAGATTTCGGACCCCCCGCATCGTTAAAGGTAGAATGGTTGGGGGGTCCAGAAAATCTTATTGACCATAGATCTGAGTGTCATCACCTCAGTCGTTCATCCGTGCGCCTTCTTTAACTTGTCAGTGCAAAATTATATTTGTTTCGAAAACTTAGGACAAGTGCTTTTTGTGGGTTTTGTGCATTGTTTCCCTTTCTTTTATCTCCATGGGGTTAGGAAACACCACTCATCGTCAACAATCATGAATTTTATTTTCTTTTCCTTTCCTTGAAAATAATTTGCAGAAATGAAATATTATTTAAAAGCCAAAATACGTCCAGAGTGAAAATTTTCTAGTCAACCGATGATCCTACAAATTATAGGGTTATAACATTACTTACTACAATTTAGTTAGAATACAATTGCATAACTTATTAGAATACCTAACTACTTCTTGCTAGCTATTAACCAGAAGAAGATGATGAAGAGACAATCAATACCAAGTTAATGCTGTTTTCCTGGTGTTTGTTGACTATTCATGATGTTGTCAAACATGTGCTCAGTCATCCATTCCATTAGACATGTAGGGTAATAGAAAATCCTTATCAAAGGTGCATGAGTTGACTCAGTCAAGGAATGTGTGAATCAACTGAGTCAGGGATAAACTATTAGAAGTCGACTATAAGTTTCAACCAAAGAGTTGAGTGAGAATAGGTAATAATCGATGAATGTCAATTGAGTCCTGGAATGGATCAAACCTTCATCCTTAGTGGGAAATGGTCCCCATTTCCCACTTCTATAGATGAGGAAAATCGTGCACCAACTAAATGGTATTTTACCACTTTCCTTGTAATGGTAGTTGTCCTAATTTAGGCACCTAAAACAAGGAAATTGTTAACATCCTTGTATGGTATTCTTATTATCCAACAATGATGTCAATTGCAAGTGGTTCTTGAACATCTAGGTATATGTCTTCTTGATCTTTAGGCTATAACTCAGTCTATTCTAGTAAGAGTGGAAAATAGGGTCGAAGAAAATCCACATTGAATACTATATTTAAACATAGGTATGGAAGAATGATAAGCTTAAAGGGGAATTTTCTCCAATTTTCTCAAGCATGGTATAATGATCATATTGTAAAGGATTCATATTCCTATATAAGCCATGGAACCTTTCTTTATTTAGAGGTAACCATACTTGATCCCAATTTGGAATGAACAAGGAATACAATGCTTGTAATATCAAGCTTTAGCATTTCACTATCTTGATGCAACATTTCTTATGCTAGTTTTTGAGTCTCACAAGCCCTCTTTTTGAACATGAGTTCCTTGCCAATATCTTGTTGTTCATGGCTTGTGTCAAAATAAATAGTCGGTCAACTAGATAAGTCGATAGGAGATGAAGGGTAAAATCCATAATAAACTTCAAATGGAATCTTTCCAATTGAATTGTGTTGAGCTCAATCATAGCTATGTTGGATATATGGGAAAATCTCATCCCATGTTTAATGATTCTTGTGATTGTAATTTTGAAGAAATTGTACCATGTAATTTAGAACTTTTGTTTATCCATATGTGTGACGATGGAATGTTGTTGACATAGATAATTATGTGTTGACTTACTAATAGAATGTTTTCCAAAAGACACTATCAAATATGTATTGGTGATGATTGAGTTCAGTAAACCATGGTGCTTCCAAGAATGCTCAAAGAAGAGTTGATTATTTTTCTAAGAAATTGTAGTTTTCTTGTAACTAGGTGTTAAGATAGCCATTTAAAAAAATCAATTGACCACTACTAGGATTGCATCACATTGGTGCTTGGTGAGAGGATATCTAGTCAAGAAATCTATGAAAATGGAGTCGCATGGTTGATCTAGAACATGCAAGGGTGTATACAATCCCTTTGGGTATTTTAGTGTCTTGGTGATGGCATAAAGCACACATGACTTGATATATCTATTGATATCCAACTTGAGTGAAGTCCAATAGAAATACTTTTGTAGTACCATAAGAGTATTTTATGTAAACCAAAGTGACCTACTATTTTTTTGTAGTGTGCATCACAAATAAGATTATGTTGGTACTCACCTACAGGTACAAAAACTTATCTTAGCTTGTAAAACAAGTTTTCCCTCAAGTGGTAGTGGATGTCAATTTGACTGACCTATCTAGAGTTGTTGATAATCAAGGAGAAATTAGTTTTATCTTCATATAATTGAGGAAAAGTATTGGTTTCATATCCATACATACTTAGCATTGTAAGAAGGGAAATTATTGGTGGTTGGATATGACAATCAATTGGTGTGTTGGCTTCACCTTTCCAATGCTTAATTAGAAACCAAAATTTTGTTAGGTACGTAATTCACTTGAGTTTTCATGTAGTTTGTAAATTTGACCGTGAAGGAGTGCACTGTAGAGGTTTTTGGTTTGTATGAATGGCCATTTATTTTCCCTAAATGTAATGTCTCCATTGTTTAAGTGCATGTACAATAGAATACTATCCCGTTTAATAATTGATGTACTTATCATGAAAAATATTACTATTTTTTTTTAATAAAATATTATTGGGTGACCTGCTTGAGCGATAATTGTGCACGCAATATAATAGAAAATGTTGGTGTAATGCCCCCCAACTCTACTGAGGAACATTACCATGCGGAATACGCATTTTTTGTTTTTTTGCTAACTAATCATGTAGCTTACCAACTACATGAATACACACAAATTTAACCATTTGTTGATACCATTGATTTAAAAGAAGCTACAACATTCTAAACTAACATGAATGCAACTAATTAACTCCATATACAAAAGCATATAAACCATTCACATACACAGAGATAAAACACAACAATTTAACTCATAAAATTACACATAAAAACAATGTTATGGAGAAAATCTCACAGGTGGACAATAATATCTCCCTACCAAGGATCATACGAAGAGATGAGGAAGATATGCTCATCCTGGAAGAGTCAATTACTTCACTCTCTTCATTATCTATTATGAACTTTGACATCTATTAGGAGAAGATTAAAGATTTCTTGGATCTCACAAAAGTAAAATCCAAATCAAACTCTTGAAGCACAACAACCCACTTGTTATACTTAGCCCCAATTATTTGTTGAGTCAAAACATACTGAAAAGGATTAACGTTGGCGATGATGATTATATTATGCAACATAATATAATGTCGAAGCCACTGAACAACATGAAATGTCACTAAGGACAGTTTCTTGACATGAGAGTACTTCATTTCAGGGCCGAATAAAGAGCGACTTAAGTAGTAGATAACATGCTCTTGGAGCTCATCATCCTCCTAAAATAAGACCATGCCATTCGACGATTTGGTTGTTTCCAAATATAATAGGAAATCTCAGTTATAATCTAGGGAACTAAATAATGGAATAAAAACTAGTTCTTTATTTCATGCATTAAATGAACATTGTGTTGCCTCATCGCAATGAAATGGAACCCCCTTTTTCAAAAGATGCATAAATCCTTTCATAATATTGGCATAGTTAGGTACAAAGCGTCGAAGGAAATTCTCCTTTCCTTGTAGACTTTGAAGTTGACGAAATGTGCACAGGGAAGGTAACTGAGTGATTCCCTCCACTTTCAAAGTCTCAAACATGATCCCTTTAGTTGAAACTATAAAACACAAAAGATGTCTTGAAGTTGCGCATAAAAAACATTTATGCAGATTTAACTGGATTCAATAGTAATGACATCTCTCAAAGACTAGGCGGAGGTATAACTGATGTTGAGCTCTCTTGTGAGAGTGAGCTATGATATAATCCAAAGAAGCCTCCACTATATGCTTCAACACGTGGAAAGAAAACATCATGGCCCACTGAAAAGTGGATCCAACATTTTTAAGGCCAAAGGGCATCTTCTTGTAAGAGACGGTTCCCCAAGAACAAATGAAAGTTGTCTTTTGTTGGTCTTCCAGTCGCACTTCAATCTGGTTATACCCTAAAAAACCATCCATGAACAAAAAACTCTCATTCCCTATGCATTCATTGAGCATCTGATCGGTGAATGATGTGGGGAAGTTATATTTTGGACAAGATTTATTCAAGTCCAAGAAATCCATACACACTTGAATTGTGCCCTATTTTTTATCAACTGGAACAGGATCGTACACCAATTCCATCAAAGGAACTAGGTAAAAAAATCCATATTTAAGTATCTTCTCCACCTCATATTTTTTTTTATTTCTTTCCTTGGATTCACTGGTCGCAACTTTTGTCGAACCGGTTTCATGTTCTTATAGGTTTGAATATTATGTTGAATGATTCAAGGATCTATGTTAGGAATTTCCTCGTATGGCCAAGTGAAAACATCTCTAAAATCCTTAAAAAGTGTCATGTATTCATGAATTTCTTCTTGAGAGAACTATGCCCCAATAAAGGCATTTTCTACAACATCAGAGGTCCATGAAGACAACCATGTTCTGGAGGATATAGAGAATATTGTGTGACAGGTGGCTGAGGAGTGTAAATGGTTGTCGTTGGTAATAAAGGTAATAGGCTCAACAATGATGGGAGAAACAGTTGTAGATGAGTGGAAGCTTGCTTTAAAGCATATGCAAAAAGTGGATTTAAATTTCCCAGTTACTCATCCTCGAATTCATAGAGAACTGTATCAGCGATTGAGATGGATTTATGATAGTTTGCCTGATGCTAATTTGAAAAACTGTATTCTTTCATGTGCCACGATGAGTGAAGGTTCTCCAATTCTGGTGGAGATGATGGTGCAAGTATGGATCTCAGAAGGCCTGGTGAAGACCAAAGAAGATGCAGATTATGAATATGTATTAAAGACTAGGGAGATCTATGTAAAGTTACTTGAAAACCGTTTCTTATTCCAGGTGAAAGGGGGCATGATTATTGTTCACAATGTTGTCCATAACATGGCAATTTATATTGGAGAGAATGAGGAGAATTGTGTATTGAGGCTAAGTCAAAGTATTCAACATTTCCCTGACATCCGAGATTCGAATAATTGTAGGTGAATCTCAGTTATGGCTAATGATATTAAGTATTTGCCGGCAAAGGAATTGAATGTCTGAAACTAGTTTATTTAAACTTGGTAACAAATGAGGGATTGAAAGAAATTCCAAAAACATTTTTACTCAACCTCGCTTCTTTGAGGCTCTTGGTATTTCATGGCACGCCCATACAATCATTGCCAACATCATTGTGGCAATTGACACAACTTGAATTTCTCTATTTGGGTTTCACTGAGATTGAATATATATCTGAAGACATAGGTAATCTTTCACATATTCAATTCTTGTACCTTAATTCCTGTAAAAATCTAAAATCGTTGCCTTCTTGAATAGGAGAACTTACAAATCTGAAGTATCTCAATATTTGGGGTTGTAATTTGATGGTAATCCCTAATGAGATTAGAAATATTCCAAACTAGGAGATTGTGCTTAAATAGAAGTTTGAAATATTTTTGTATGAGATTAGAAAGATTCCAAACTGTGAGATTATGCTTAAATAGAAGTTTGAAATATTTTTATATGAAATGGTTTTATGCAATACATTTCAATTTTTTTTAAGAATTGTTTTTAAATTTGTAAATTATTTATTATATAATATATGAAATTTTAAATTTTAATAATTTTTGTGATCCATTTTTAAAATAAAAAAATAAATAATTTCTTTCAATAACAATTTTTTAACAAAATTTTTATAACATGATTTTCAATTAACTAAGGTGTAGGATTTGTGTAGCCTCCACTTCCCCTATCGCTTTCACTAACCATATTGTCTTGTTCTTATGTCTTTCTGTTCTTGCGTATTTTACTTGATTGTCATCCCTTTTCTTGATTATCATCCCTTTACCTATAGTATAATTCAACCATCTAAGTTTGTCATTAGTTTGTTCTATCATTATTTAGATGAACAATACTTTAACATTCACATCTTCAGAATGAGGACATTTATGATATCCAAGACCTAATGGAGTGTAGCTTTCACTTCACCAAAGCTATTTGGCCTTATGTATTTCATGCCTTTCCCTATTCCATTTATGTGTCTTGCCCAAGGTTGGACATTCTTAACACACTTTTTTGGTATGATTTAGATTATAAAAGAATTCATAAATTAACCAAGTCCATTATGAAGTATATAACTTGGAAATCAAAGCAAATTTAAAGATACATAGGAGCATTGTATAAAGAAAATAAAACATTATTTTCTCAACAAGCGTAGAAGCGAAAAGCCATCACCATCGTTGAATAGCTTCGTTTCAATCCAAAATGTTTTTGAATAATATTCCTCCTAGCTAAGAAACATTGTGTGCAATCTTTGATCCCTTTATTTGGTTTGCCTATGATTCTAGTTTATACAACGCACCTAACCAACCATGCATTCGAGACAATTCAATACCCTCTCCCTACCACATCTTCCTGACTATTTGATCATTTGTACCATCCTTGAGTTTCAATCTAATGAGTCCTATGAAATATCAAACCTATACGTTGAATTTTTCAAACGCTAGAATAAAGTCTTACTAGTCCATGTGGTAGACTTATTAAACTACATCATGTCCCATGGCTTCCCACAATCTTGGACACACCACATCATTAATCCTATTTGATATGTTGTACCCAAGTGAAACTCAAAGGGCACATCATAATCAATCGAACGAGTCAATCTTTGTTATGGTGGAAACATATAAAGTTAGACTATTTAAGATAACCGAAAAATAAGCATTCAAATAGAATCGATGAAAAGAAATGAGCAATAATACCAATCACATTAATATGTAAGAACATGATTGATTATAGAGTACCAAAAGAGAAAAAATTCAGTGTATTGATTAGTTACTTCATAATGTTCTTCTTCTAAGTTTGTAAGCAATACCTCAAACAAGGGTGTAATGATTGGATAGACTCAATTGCAATGACCGAGAGAGGCAAGTCGAATTGAGAGAATCTTGAGAACCCTTTTCTACTAATGTTTACATACATTAATACGTTCTTGAAGAATGTTTGGGTGTCTTACTTACTACAATTTAGTTAGAAGAAAATTGCATAACTTATTAGGATACCTAACTACTTCTTGCTAGCTATTAACTAGGAAGGTGATGAAGAGACAATTGATACCACGTTAATGGTCCTGGTGTTTGTTGAATATTCATGATGTTGTCAAACATGTGCTCAGTCATCCTTTCCATTAATAGAAAATCCTTATCAAAGGTGCATGAGTTGACTCAGTCGAGGAATGTGTGAATCAACCGAGTCAGGGATCAACTATTAGAAGTCGACTATAACTTTCAACCAAAGAGTTGAGTGAGAATAGGTAATAATCAATGAATTTCAATTGAGTCTTTGAATGGATCAAACCTTCCCCCTTAGTGGGAAATGGTCCCCATTTCCCACTTATACAGATGAGGAAACTCTTGCACCAACTCAATGGTATTTTACCACTTGTGATGGTAATTATCCTACTTTAGCCACCTAAAACAAGGAAATTGTTAACATACTTGTATGGTATTCTTATTATCCAACAATGATGTCGATTGCAAGTTGTTATTGAAAATATAGGTAGATGTCTTCTTGATCTTTAGGCTATAACTCAGTCTATTCTAGAAAGAGTGGAAAATAGGGTCGAAGAAAATCCACATTGAATACTATATTTAAACATAGGTATGGAAGAATGATAAGCTTAAAGGGGTATTTTCTCCAATTTTCTCAAGCATGGTATAATGATCATATTGTAAAGGATTCATATTCCTATATAGGCCATGAAACCTTTCTTTCTTTAGAGGTAACCATACTTGATCCCAATTTGGAATGAATGAGGAATACGACGCTTGTAATATCAAGCTTTAGTATTTCAGTATCTTGATGCAACATCTCTTATGCTATTTTTTGAGTATCACAAGCCCTATTTTTGAACATGAGTTCCTTGCCAATATCTTGTTGTTCATGGCTTGTGTAAAAAAAAATAGTCGGTCAACTAGATAATTCGATAGGAGGTGAAGGGTAAAATCCATAATAAACTTCAAATGGAATCTTTCCAATTGAATTGTGTTGTGATCAATCATAGCTATGTTGAATATATGGGAAAATCTCATCCCATGTTCAATGATTATTGTGATTGTACTTTTGAAGAAACTGTACCATGTAATTCACAACTTTTGTTTGCCCATATGTGTGAGGATCGAATGTTGTTGACTTACTGATAGATTGTTTTCCAAAAGACACTATCAAATATGTATTGGTGATGATTGAATTCAATAAACCATAGTGCTTCCAAGCATGCTCAAAGAAGAATTGATTATTTTTCTAAGCAATTGTAGTTTTCTTCTAACTAGTTGTTAAGATAGCCATTTTAAAAAATCAATAGACCACTACTAGGATTGCATCACATTGGTGCTTGGTGAGAGGATATCTAGTCAAGAAATCTATGAAAATGGAGTCTCATGGTTGATATAGAACATGCAAGGGTGTATACAAACCGTTTCGGTATTTTAGTGGCTTGGTGATGGCATAAAGCACACATGACTTGATATATCTATTGACATCCAACTTGAGTGAAGTCCAATAGAAATACTTTTGCAATACCATAAGAGTATTTTATGTAAACCAAAGTGACCTACTATTTTGTTGTAGTGTGCATCACAAATAAGATTATGTTTGTACTCACCTAGAGGTAGAAAGACTTATCTTATCTTGTAAAACAAGTTGTCCCTCAAGTGGTAGTGGATGTCAATTTGACTGACCTATCTAGAGTTGTTGATAATCAAGGAGAAATTAGTTTTTTCTCAATATAATTGAGGAAAAGTATTGGTTTCATATCCAAGCATACTTAACATTGTAAGAAGGGAAATTATTGGTGGTTGGATAAGATAGTCAATTGGTGTGTTGGTTTCACCTTTCCAATTCTTAATTAGAAACTAAAATTTTGTTAGGTACTTAATTCACTTGAGTTGTCATGTATTTTGTAACTTAGATCGTGAAGGAGTGCACTGTAGAGGTTTTTGGTTTGTATGACTGACCATTTATTTTCCCTAAAAGTAATGTCTCCATTGTTTAAGTGCCTGTACAATGGCATAATGTCTCATTTCATAAGTTGAGAACTTATCATGAACAATATTACTAATTTTTTTGAATAAAATATTATTGGGTGATCTGCTTGAGCGATAATTGTGCACACAATATAATATAAAATGTTGGTGTAATGTCCCCCAACTCTATTGAGGAACATTACCATGCGGAATACACATATTTTTGTTTTTTGCTAACTAATCATGTAGCTTACCAACTACATGAATACACACAAATTTAACCATTTGTTGATACCATCGATTTAAAAGAAGCTACAACATGCTAAATTAACATGAATGAAACTAATTAACCCCATATACAAAAGCATATAAACCATTCACATACACAGAGATAAAACACAACAATTTAGCTCATAACATTACACATAACAACAATGTTATGGAGAAAATCTCATAGGTGGACAATAATATATCCTTACCAAGGATCATATGAAGAGATGAGGAAGATATGCTCATCTTGGAAAGAGTCAATTACTTCACTCTCCTCATTCTCTACTGTGAACTCTGACATTTATTAGGAGAAGACTAAAGACTTCTTGGATCTCACAAAAGTAAAATCCAAATCGAACACTTGAAGCACAACAACCCACTTGTTATACTTCCCCCCAATTATTCATTGAGTCAAAACATACTGAAAAGGATTAACGTCGGCAATGACAATTATATTACGCAACAGAATATAATGTTGAAGCCACTGAACAACATGAAATGTCGCTAAGTCCAGTTTCTTGACATGATAGTACTTCATTTCAGGGTTGAATAAAGAGCGACTTAAGTAGTAGATGACATGCTCTTGGAGCTCATTATCCTCCTAAAATAAGACCATGCCAATCAACTATTTGGTTGTTTCCAAATACAATAAGAAATCTTAGTTATAATCTAGGGGATTAAATAATGGAGTCAAAACCAATTCTTTCTTTAATGCATCAAATGAACATCGTGTTGCCTCATCACAATGAAATGGAACCCCCTTTTTCAAAAGATGCTGAAATCCTTTTGTAATATTGGCATAGTTAGGTACAAAGCGTCGAAGGAAATTCTCCTTTCCTTGTAGACTTTGAAGTTGATGAATTGTGCACAGGGGAGGAAACTGAGTGATTCCCTCCACTTTCAAAGGGTCAAACATGATCCCTTAGTTGAAACTATAAAACCCAAAAGACGTCCTGAAGTTGCCCATAAAAAACATTTATGTGGATTTAACTGGATTTGATAGTAATGACATATATCGAAGACTAGGCGGAGGTCTAACTGATGTTGAGCTATCTTGTGAGAGTGAGCTATGATATCATCCGAACAAGCCTCCACTATATTCTTAAATTTGTGGAAATCAAACATCATTGCTCATTGAAAAGTGGCTCCAACATTTTTAAGGCCAAAGGGCATCTTCTTGTAAGAGACGGTTCCCCAAAGACAAATGAAAGTTGTCTTTTGTTGGTATTCTGATTGTATTTAAATCTGGTTATACCCCGAAAAACCATCCATGAACAAAAAAATCTCGTTCCCTACACATTCATTGAGCATATGATCGGTGAATGATGTAGGGAAGTTATCTTTTGGACAAGATTTATTCAAGTCCCGAAAATACATACACACTCGAATCATGCCCTGTTTCTTATCAACTGAAACCAGATTGGACATTAGTTACATCAAAGGAACTAGGTAAAAAAAATCCATATTTAAGTAGCTTCTCCACCTCATCTTTAATTGTTGCTACTTTCCTTAGATTCATTGGTCACAAATTTTGTCGAACTAGTTTCGTGTTCTTGTAGGTTTGAATATCATGTTGAATGATTCAACGATCTATGTTAGTCATTTCATTGTATGACCAAGCGAAAACATCTCTAATGTACTCATGAATTTATTCTTGAGAGCATTATGCCCCAATAAAGAAATTTTATACAACATCAGGGGTCCTATAATGTTAATGGTAATGGTTTTTGATATATTTACCATAGTTACTTCGATGTATATACCATGCTTGGCCAAAGGATTTATCAGTCGATTAACAATACTACTCACAGTTTACTTGAATTATCTATTTTGCACATGAATAATCTCGAGGAGTAAATACGATCTATGGTGCATATCCTCCCATAGCCTCTCAACTCCAGTAATTTCCTCAATAATAGCTTCATCTGAGGGAAATACGGTATCAAGACAATCCTAGGAATTTGAAGAATTCTGAGCCCAAATAGGCTCTGGAAAAATATTGTCCTCCATCATCAAAGGAGTTTGATCTAAGTCTATAGGAGCTTGTTTTATAGCTTGATAAGAGACTTTCACTATAGATAGTGGCATAGCCATCCCAACATCTGTGTGGCCCTTAACCAAATCAAATGGCAAGGGTAACACCCATGGATCTCATAGATACGATGCTTTTAAATAAATGATTCTTGTAATAGGAGTCGAGGGACTCGAATTTTGGTAGTCGACCAGGGTGGCACGAATGTAGGGCATCGATGATGGAAAATTCAAGGTACCCATAAGAGAAGGATACATTCCAACACTGATGCTCTTAGTTTCCGACTGAGAGTTCTCAATCCACGAAACTGTGGATCATTGATTTATCGTGGAACTAGAACAATTAAAGTCCATTTGATAAATAATCACAATCCTTCGTTCGCGGGGAAAGCATAAAATTTGAAATATGGATGAGATGACAGTTGGCATTGCATAAGTCCACTTCCTTCACAATAACAAGTTATAGTCAACCGGTGCGTTGAATACTTCTAATTCTACGGAAATGGTCTTTACTCTTAACTAAATTGGAAAAGAGGAAATGAGACCGTGTATTCTAAATGAACATTCGTCAAACGTGGTTAACAATGTAGGAGAAGGTGATAGTTCTGGAGAGTCAATGGATTTCCAACAGGTCAAGTACATGACACAGGTCAAAGCCCCATCATCAAC
The DNA here is from genome assembly GCA_010110895.2 of Picea sitchensis. Lineage (NCBI taxonomy): Eukaryota > Viridiplantae > Streptophyta > Pinopsida > Pinales > Pinaceae > Picea > Picea sitchensis. The sequence continues at coordinate 83,975 of SNQJ01S0004742.1, forward strand.
CATAGTCCTCTTTATCACATGATTCTCATAAATCACATTGATCTAGAAGGATACATGGTAAGGAACGCGCGGCTTGACATAAAAAGCATCAAACTTCATAACGAGTAGGTTGGAAGGATCCATTGGTCTGATCACGAAAAGAAATGAAATGTGTTGCGTAGGGAAATTTTATAGCACCTCAAGAGAAGACATCACATATGTCATTTGAGTTAAGTCCTCAACAATAGAGTAGTTGGGAACAACTCTAACATTAGGGTTGTGTGATGCTCTTTTGTACACATCTTTCGGTATGTGCATCAACATTTCCTTCTCAAGTTTCTCTATGTGAAGAGGTCCCTAAGGATCGAAAGTCTCTTTTCCTTTCATTGATGACTCTAAAATTCCTATAATCGTGAGCCCTGGTCATAAAATATACCTCCTCTTCATTTGTGTGGTTGACCATGTTAACGAAGTTGAACAATTCATCAGGAAAATTTGCACTTGGAGTGTCCCCTCGCATGTTAGAAGTGGAAGAGCCAACCTGCATGTGTTTCCCTTGCGGGAATGGATTTTGTAATATAACAGGCAGTTGTTGTTGTTGTAACTTTATCAAATGTTGGGCCTCTTCCATATTCAAGCATCGATGAGTGAGGTGGTTGTTCCCACAAATATTCCATGGGAACTTCACCTTTTTATTTTCACCCTTTTCCCCCTTATCATTCTTATTATATATTTTTTCATTGCCCGCACTACCCTTCTTTCCTTTGCATTTATTTTTCTCTATGGGTTGTTGAGGACCCTTGCGAGTCTTCGATTGCACAGTATGTACATCCAAGGACTGGGTTGTGGGGGTGGTCGATCCAGAGGCCGAAAAAACCACAAGTTTTTGAATTGAAAAATTATGCATCTGGTTAGAGCGGAACAAACAATGCCATCGACATCTGGTCTCGACTTCGGTTTCTTTAAGTCGAGGGTTGATCGAGGTGCATTAGGAATAATCTCATAGAGAATTTCAGATTGAGAGTAAATGAATTCCAATTGTTGTGACTAAAGATTTCCTTCTCTTTTGAAAAGACCCATGAAGTGGATACATCCTTTAAAATGTAAGGGAGTACCAAATTCAAGAACCACTCTAAGAGAAACTTGAGTGGTATCGTGGATTTAATCAATATTTTTTGTCTCCTCCATTCCCGAAAATGATCGAAAATGTGAGTAGCGTTATTTTATTCAAAGTTGTCCAAAATATTTGTTCCGACATCATACCGAACAAGGAGTTGGAAGTGGTTGAGAAAAACCATGGCAAGGTCACCAAATGTCACATACTTTGACCTCTCCAGTTCAATATACCATTTCATAGTGACCCACGTGAGGGTATGCTGGAATAAATGTAACCATATCGATTCATCGTTTAAATAATTCGACAAGCACCATAAATGAAACATCATAATGTGGTCCTATGGATATTCACTACTCCTCCCCTCAAACTTCGGAATTTCTGAGGAAAGTTTGGTTGGGACAGCAGGCCATCTTGGGTGATGAAAAATTGGGTCATTCATCAACTTAGAAAAGTCTGGAAAATGATGATTTTCTAGAAATGGTAGCCTTGGCTGTGTCATTCACTGATTAATAACTTGAAAAGAGGGTCCTAGATTGTAACTGGCACTATGTTTCCAATAACATTTTTTCAATGGACCAAAGATCTGGGTAAAACCTTATTGGCTCTAGTTGAATGGAGTATAACCTCCACCCATATGATTTCTGGATGGAAACATAGGGTTTCCTCTTGTCGAACCCCCTTATGAAGGGACTAGCCCTTGCATGGGGTTATATGGATCGAGAAATGGGTTTCCCCCTGACAGCGTTTCTTGTGAAGGGAAATACCCTTACGTGGGATTCCAATGATCGTGGAAGGGGTTTCTCCCCCATGAAACTGTGGATGTGGAAAAAGGATTTCTCCTGAATCCATCATATAATGTGAACGAAGTGGAAATGGCTGGCATGCTGACAACACCCGTAGAAGCGCTCCATCTCCTGAAGGGGATAGGACCGAGATATAGGAAATCCCTGCCCCCAATGAATGGGAATGATGGAGGAATGTGACCTCTAGCCCAATGGATCTCTTGGTAGAGAATTGAAGAACTCCCTAATCCAATGTTAGATACTTGGGATGTTGATTGGAAAGCAGTCCATGCATTAAGCATGCCCATTGACGGAATACCAAAAAAAAAAGAGTTTTTCATCGATGAAAATGACATGGCTACACTCATCGAAGGAGAAAAACCAACGACCAATGGAGTAATGCTTCTGATAAAAACAACTATGGTGGAATTAACCACACTAGTCATTATGTTGTACAAATAAGGAGGAAATATCCCACAGGTGACAATTGTCGAAGTGGGAGTTATAGGGATTCCCAAGCTAGACACTAGTGAAGTGTCATCTATAGTGGCCCAGTGAAGAGGGATGCTATTAGTAAACTCTGATATAGGAGGTGGAAGTTGCACCACAGGTGATGAGAGAGTTCCAATTAACAGAGAGTTGTAAGTCGAAGCGTATTATTCAACTCTGAGATCTTCAATGGTCACAAGCTTTGGTTCTGAAGCGTTAATCTATGACAATTCCATAGTTGCGATCTCAACTAGACCAGTCAGTACAAAAGCACTAGATTGATCAAGACGAAACCTTATTGGAGGCAAGGGAGAACTATTTATGATTACTCTTCAGGAGGAAGTCATTGAACTCTCCACGATCTACAAGGCAATTGGTCAACCACTTTGAGTTGTCAACTCTTGAGCAACCACGTACACACCTCATAATAAATTTTATGATCGTTTAAGCACACCACTAGAAAAATCCTAAATGGAAACAATAGATAGAAGAGACCTTGCAAATATCCCAAATCAAGTGGATTAGGTATTGTGGATCAATGAATGAACGAATGAGAAACAATTATACTAACCTCCACTAACCAACCTTATCTGGTGCAAGTACCCATGCTTCGTGGGGCACCCTCCAACAGTACTGAAAAATGTGATGTGAAATCCATTCCAGGTACCAAGGAAAACCCTCGTAGTCACCTTTGATATCCATGGGACTGGCCACTAAGTTCACCAACTCATAGTCAGCACCCGGGGGGTACACTCGACAGTCAAGATTGAACATATGGGTAGCGTATCTAAGACCGAAGCCTTGAAAGCACTACCTCTCACAGAGGTATGGGTACCAATGAAACCCTCAATATAAGATCTCTCTGGTATGCTTAGTTAAGCTCTGGAGGGGTCTCTCCTCGGATATCCTTGACGCAACCATGTGTTTATCTCTTGCGTTAGAGGAGGCTCCAGACTATACTTATATGATAGTTGGATTTAGGCTCTCCATAGCTCAGACTCCTATGTTTGTTTTATGGCCTTGGATAAATTTACTCTCCAACCTAAACCAAGGCCCTAGCCTGTAACTAATCAGTTCACCCTACAAAATGAAAGTTTCTAATAAATTTTATTTAAGTGTTCATTTTATGGGGCTTTTTTCGTTACCCAAAAGTTACATATGAAACTTATGTGATGTTTTGACAGACTCAAAGACAACACTTTAAGAACATAAAAAAAAATTGAAACGTGGTTTCTTCACTGAAAATACGAAGTGATAATCAACACTTCAGAAAAACAAACTCTTTTCTTTTGTATTTTTGCAAATGAAAGAAATATATGTTTAGATGTATGCAATATATTTAAACTGCTATGCACTGCAGTTCTAGGATGCTTTGTAAATAATCATGTGGAACAGAGAGAAATAACTTAACACACTGAACTTATTTTTTTTGAACAAGGTTAACTTTAACCAAAGTAACTACCTATCAAAGAAAAGAAAAAACATGAAAATTTGAGCACTAGCAAATGATTTCTTTTCTTGATAAATTTAAAGGAAAAGGAGACAAGGCAAGAAAACTAGTAACCAAGAAATCTTTTCTTTTTTCGTTAAAAAGAAATGAACATGAAACTAACAAGGAAAATTTTCTTTTTCTTTTTAAAACTAAAAAGAGAAAGGAAAACTAGAAGAAAGGAAACAATATCTAACCTCTAGAAAAGAAATCAAACCAGATATATAACCGAACTTTCAACTGACGTTAAAAACCCTAAAATTCCAAGACTAGGCTTAAAAGAAATAAATATATCTTCTAAACAAAGTAATAGTTTTCACAGATTGTAACCAACAATCCAGAGCATCAACAAACTCACGGGGGTCAGTAAATACTGAAAAACCAACTATACCAACCAACTCTGAGCAAAAAAGACGTAAAATTTCAGTTCAAGTGCACAAGTTCGTGACTGTTTTAACTAAAACTCGCAGATACCCATGGGTCATACAAGTGCAAAACGTGGATGTCGGCAACTTATAGAAGGGAAAAGAAAATATAAGTCAGTTATACCTGAAAAAATAAAAGTTCACCCATAAAGGGGGCTTATGAAAACTTTTGGAAAACTTCCTGAATGATAAAAATCTCTGAAAATAAAGTCCAGAAATAGGAAAAACTGTAAAAAACATAAGAAAACCAAAGAAACCATAACAATTTACCCAAACTAGAAGAGTCCCTAGTATGGTCGTCAATTCTGTTTAAGGGATATTCCCCGCATGACCTTGGGTCAAGTCAAGCAGAGCAAGACCAAATTCAGAAGATAGAACCTACCCTCGTATATTTCAATGCATATAAGAAATAACTACTTTTATAAAGAGAGAGAGATAAATAAATAGGGGTAGGCCTCACAACTTGAATCCTTCGTTCGATGTTGATTCCCTCCCTTGCTTCTTGAAGTGCTCCTGATCTCTTCTAGAACTAGCCTGCAATAGGAAACCAAGAATATGCTTCTACAAAGTAGTTATGCATTGAAATAGAATATATCACTTGCATACATTCAAATATATATGAAATGCATTATCATATAACATTACAATGAATCAATAAACACACAATAGGAGGGAAAGATAACTCTTCTATTAATAACAATGTGAGAAAGGTAGTTACAACCTGATTCAACCTTCAATATTGGTTCGGAGCCAACTACCCCAGGTTCCTCCAAATACCTTCAAGTATCAACTCAGCGGTGAGGCCCTTCCTTGGATAACTCAACATGGATAGGAACACACCCTGTAGTGATATAGAGAAGGAAGGAACATTGGAAAAGGAGTTTCCAAGTATGGGATGCTACTCAAAGAATCAAGGGGTATAGGGAAGCTTTGCTAAATGTTTCCAGCATGATCTTGCACCTTCATTCTTCCCCTCATCAATGCTCTCAATGGTGCATTTATACCATCCTTGATAGGTTAAGGAGGTTGAATTTTGTTTGGTATGGGCCTAGGGAGGTTGGGAAACGAGCCCAACCAAAATTCCCACAAAAAAATGTGGAATTATTTTATTTTTTACATTTTTTTATGGCATTCGCAGGTTGTAAGCTAGCAGGGCATGGATGTATGTGTGTTGCACAAAGAAAACCCACAGATCTAAGAAAAGGTCATGTTTTTTAAGTGACTTTGATGAGGGAATTTGGGATTTTGATTAGCAATCTAGCGAAAAGGGTTGGACGATGTCACAAATTCACATATGTGTCAATTTGTTCTATAACACTAATTTGTTTTCCGCAGTGAAGGGACTCAACATGGGTGTTGGATATGCTATAAAAATAACATTATCTTGCACATTTCGATAGTCAATATATTATTATAATCATATAATTTATATAGTGAATATTTTGTTTTTCCAATGGAAGAAATCATAGGAAACCCTCGATTACTTCTCCACATTTTGTAGATGGTAAAAAGGGTAAACCATCAACCTGATTACAGGACTAACCCAATGTAGACATCAAGTGAGGCTCAAAAATCTCATCAAAGAGAAATAGTATTTGGCCGGCGATTGGACCTCGAGACCTTGATCTTAATAACCACAACACTCAACCACTCGAGATAATCCAACGAGCTAATTTATATAGTGAACATATAATTATAAAAATATTAATTTATGATTATAGTATTTTCTAGAAGGATCAAATCAATATATTTTTTTTAGTATTTTATCAACGGGCTGAGAAAATTGCAAGGTCAACCTTATGATAGTCATGTAGTTGCAATGATTTCAACAATGATATAATAAATAGTTGCAATAATTTCAGTAATGATATAACAAATAGTTGCATTGATTTCATCAATGATATAATGAAAAATGCTAACGTGTATTAATTTAAGTGATGATACAATGAAAAATGATGTAAAGTAGTCATATAGTTGCAATGATTTCAACATTGATATAACTAATAGTTGTATTGATTTCAAAAATTATATAAAGAAACAAGAAATGTTATGTTTATTTTAGTGATAACACAATGAAAATTATTTAAAGCAATCAAGTAATTCAATTGGTTTCAATGATATAATGAAAAATTATAACGTGTATTAATTTAAGTGATGATACAATGAAAAATGATGTAAAGTAGTCATATAGTTGCAATGACTTCAACATTGATATAACTAATAGTTGTATTGATTTCAAAAATTATATAAAGAAACAAGAAATGTTATGTTTATTTTAGTGATAACACAATGAAAATTATTTAAAGCAATCAAGTAATTCAATTGGTTTCAATGATAACCTAATGCAAAACAATAAAGTGCATTGATTTTAGTGTTGATATAGTGAAAATTGATGTTAGTGATGATATAGTGAAAATTCATTTAGACAAATAAAGTAGTTGCATTAATTTCAATGATAACTTAATGCAAAACAATAAGGTACATTAATTTGACTGATGATACAATGAAAAATAGTTTAGAGAAATCAAGTAGTTGAAATGATTTCAAGAATGAAAAATATTATGGTACATTAATTTCATTATAGTAAAATGAAAAATGATTCGCTATAGTAGAAATATAAAAATTAGCTTCCTATTACACCTATTGAAAGAGGTAGTAAAAACTAGCTTCCTTTGAAACTTGTTTAGGGCTTAACAATCCATAAGTCACAAGGATTGGTGTTGGAGAAATGTACTATTAATATTGGAAAGCAAGAGAGACAGGGTATGACATTTACTGCAATATATCAAGTTAAAGATTTGAATGGGATACGATTTCAACCTTCCTTTTCATATGATCAATATCAAAAGATGGAAATACTCTCTATGTTCTCAACAAACTAAGGAAACTAAGTAAATTTTAAATGATCAGACAAATTGTGTTACTATACTAAAAACTGAAGAAGATGGATTCACATTGATCCTTCTCGATAATACTCTTTATACTTTCAATCAACTGAGGAAATTGAGTAAATTTCAAATGAAGAAATTAATCTTAGACATATACATATACATAATCTTGATATTCTATATATTTTTTCACTATAATAAAAATTAAATAAGATAGATTGGCATTACTCCTTCTCGATAATAAGATAGATTGGCATTACTCCTTCTCGATAATAAGATAGATTGGCATTACTCCTTCTCGATAATACTCTCTATACTTTTAACCAACAAAGTAAAGTGATTAAATTTCAAATGATCATATTAATCTTAGACATATACATATACATAATGTTGATCATATACAAATTTTTTGTGATCACCCACCTAGATCCATCTTAGTTCCGGATCTATCAAGCGCCAAGAGAGATCAAATATCTAGAGGTGCAAACCTTTAACCTTTTCTCAAGTTTTACACTCTAAAAAATGTTTTCATCTCCAGAGATTTGATCTTTCTCGACATTTAAAATATCCAAAATTAATATAAATCTAAACTAGTTTAAACAATTTCAAATCTCATAATATATACAAATATATATACTGCAATCATCTCATATTATTTATTATTTATTGATTTGTAATTTAATATATATAATTTTATTAAACAAAAATAATTTCAAACCAAATCTAACATCTTAAATTCTATAATATATTGATAAAATATATTGCAATCGTCCTATATTATTTATTGGTTGCTATTATTTAATATTAAAAAAACCAAACTAACTTTTAAATAAGATGGATATCTCAAATTCCATAATGTAAATTAGCTTTAATTTAAATAAATAAGATTATTTTTTATTTAATTATTATTTTTTTCTACATTTATTTTCTATTGAACAAAATGATGAGTCCCAACCCTTTGTCCAATTGACTTGGATATGTTTAATCATATCCTTCAAGTGCGTTGTGAAAATGTTGCATTGACTTGACTTGACATGTTCTACCAATTCAAGCTGGACCAACCACCGTAATATCGTCTAACGTACGCGTAATATGGAGATCATGTGCGGTGACTTGACTTTAAACGAAGTATCACATCGAATTACTTACATTTTAAATAAAATGCATATATTTATTTGCATTTATATTGAATTAATTATATTAAATTAAATATATATTTTTAAGGTATAATGTCAATTTGACATTATATATAAAGATCAAATTCAGTACAAAAATATATTCATTAAAATTTCAATAAGTCATTTTAACAAAAATATATTCATTAAAATTTCAATAAGTCATTTTAACAAAAAAATTCAATAAGTCATTTTAATTCTAGTTTTTCTTCTTAACAGTAACTTTTCTATATGTAATTTTGAGCCTAATGTCAATACCAAAAAATTAACTAACTATCTTATAATATTTATTAGGCATTTTAAATGTTATTTTGACTCTAATGTCAATACCAAAAAAGTAAGTAACCGTCTTATATAGTATTATATAATACTAGTTCATTAGGCATTTTATAATGACATATTAGAAAACAACACATTTCAAAGGAAAATATAATAACATTAAATATATAATAAACAATTTTAAAGAAAATAAATAAACATTAAGTGTTAAACCAAACATACTAGTAGAGGTACATGCAAATGATCTTCATATGTTTTATCGTTTTAAAAACTTAAATTTTCATTAAATCTTTTCCACGTCATTTGATCTTTGGTCAAAGACATGATATTACATATTTGTAGAGGTACATGCAAATGATCTTCATATGTTTTAAATGGTTTTAAAAACTTATTTGCATATATTTAAGATTGTTTGAACTATATCAATGAGATGTTATCAATATGGAAAAATCTTAATTAGATTATTGATGATTGATCTTTATATCTTTTAAACGGTTTTAAAAACTTATTTGCATATATTTAATATTGTTTCAATCATATCAATGATAATATTGTTTCAACCATATCAATGAGATGTTATCAATGTGGAAGAATCTTAATTAGATTATTGATCATTATACATAATTTTTCTTAAATTTTATGCAATATTATGTATTGTGTGGAGGGGATTTGTTATTAATTATGTCATTTTATAATATATAAATATTGATTTTCATCGTGCATATGTGTTTCTTATAATTTTATTAATATAATTAACTAATTCTTGATATTTATTGAGTTATAGATTCCTTTAATACTTAAATTTACAGGTACATCTAATTTTTTTAAGTGATAAACATGTATTATTAATTTAGCCACTTCATTTGAAATTCTCAAATAAATCATTAAATTTTATCATTTAGATGTGCAATGCTAAAAAACAATTCTACACACATGATAGGTTTAATTTGATTTTTTTTTTTATCTTTAGAATCTTCTCATTATTGAAATATTTTTATGGTCCATAACTAATCAAAATTGAGTTAGAGGCCCTTAAACATGGTGGACCATTTGGTGATCAATTTGATAGAGTGATGCAAGGGACAATGCCTACAATTTTTCATTACAAATCCATGGGATTGATTAGCTCATAATTTTTCATTACAAATCCATGGGATTGATTAGCTCATAATTATTATTGTGATCAAATTAATATATAATATATATCAACTTATTATTAGTATTACATATTCATATTAATTTATATAGTCAATATATTATTATAATCATATTAATTTATTATTATAGTATTATCTAGAAGGATCAAGTCAATATATCTTCTTTAGTTTGTTATTAGTCTGTTGGGAAAATTACAATGTTGACCTTATGATTTTTGGGAAAATTGCACTGTTGGCCTTATGATTTTAAGTGATCACGTAGTTGCAATGATTTCAACAATGATATAACAAATAGTTGCATTGATGTGAGAAATGATATAATGCAAAATGATAACATGTATTGATTTAAGTGATGATATAATGAAAAATGATGTGGAGTATTCATGTGCTTGCAATGATTTCAACAATGATATAACTCATAGTTGCATTGATTTAAACAATGATATAAATAAATATGAAATAATATATTTATCTTAATGATAATACAATGAAAAATTATTTAAATCATTCAAGTACATTCATTTATGACCTAATGCAAAAGAATAATATATGGTTAATATATTATTATAATCATATTAATTTATATAGTGAATGTATAATTATAATCAAATTAATTTATTATTATAGTATTATCTAAAAGGATCAAATCAATATTTGCTTTTTAGTTTTTGATTAGCCGGATGGGAAAATTCCAAGGTCAACCTTATGATTTAAAGTAGTCACGTAGTTGCAATAGTTTCAACAATGACATTACAAATAGTTGCATTAATTTCAGCAATGATATAATAAATAGTTGGATTGATTTCAGTAATGATATAATGAAAAATGATAATGTGTATTAATTTAAGTGATAATACAATGAAAAAATATTTAAAGAAATCAAGTAATTCAATTGGTTTCAGTGATAACCTAATGCTTAATGTAATATCCCTAGGTTGAAGCCTAATTGTACATATAAATGTAAATGTTTTATAGGGCCAGGTTGTTATAGGCCAGAAGAATTATGTGATTATTAGACCAAAGAGCCTAGATGCTAAAGGCCAGTGAGTCTATTATTGTAATATTTAAACACTCATATTATTAATGAAAACACACCACTGCTACAAACCAACCATGTAAAAGCGTATGGGGGGATAAACTCCACTAAAAAGGGAAAGAGGTTAAGTTAGGGGGCTTAAGCCCAAAAGAATATTATATTAATATTCCTTTAATACTTCTTAAAGTGAAATGCATGGAAATTTATTTTATGCTAAGTTCTAAGGAGGGAGACAAGTGGGGGTCAAGTGGGACCAAAGTAGTTTCCAACATGACAAGTGTCAAGTGGGACACATGCATACATATAGTTAGAGTTAGTCATTTTCCGAGGGGGGAAGGGGAAAAGCATATTTGGATAGGGGATGCAACGATGAGTCGTACCAGATGGTACTAGAATGTAATGGGGAACATGTGCTTGTACTGGTTACCTCGAGAGCTCGATTGAAGAAGCGGGTTGTCAGGCCCATCAAATCGAAGAAGCAAGTTGTCAGGTCCGTGGAACGAAAGAAGTGGGTTGTCAAGACCGTGAACATTCTCTCCAGGTGAGAGAACTGTTGGGAATTGATTTTTCAAGGTGCCAAACTACAACTACAGATCTCTGAGACTTTCTATCTGGCCTATTGTTGAAACCCCAGAAGTGAAGTGGGGCAGTCGAAGAACTGTTGAGAAGAGAAGGGGAACACTTCCTGGGGTGGGATAGGCATGTGGGGAATGAGAGACTATAGGATGTTAGTTTGAGTAGGCACATGTGTCTGAGTTTATATGTTGTTAAAGAGACCTTAGCCTAGGTTAGAAACCCTTTACCCTAGTGGAATTTAGCCCCATATCGGGGGTTACCCACTGCTGAGAGTTATGAGCAATGTGGTTTAAGGATGGGAGGAATGTGGAAGGTATGTATGCAGTTGGTTTTTAATTCCTGAGATCAGTGTCATTCATGTACTTATTTCAATTACTGTGTGTGTCCAATGATGATTTTTTTCATGGAATTATCTATTGTTAAATTATATATATGAATTTTGATTGTTGCATGCATGTTGTTATTAATTCCACTTAACTCTGTTCATATGAAAAATTCATTATTTAATGTAATGGTATCATAATTTGTAATTATGTGTGGCATGGCCAGCTCGGGAATGGGAACTTTACATGATTTTTTTTTCCAACTCACTAATGATGGTAATGTTAAAAAGTGGTATCAGAGTTGATAATGAGAGAATTTTGTGTGACGTGGCCCAACATCGGTGGCTGGGTACTGTTGGCACAGGGGCACACACAGGGTTCAACGTTTAACAACACACCAACAAAACCCTAACTATCGACCCTTTTAGCAATGCCTACGAAGCAGGATAATTCACACCCAAGGTAGAAGCAGGGGGGTTACAGGACACAGGTGTCTGTAACCAGGCTGGGACATGATTCTTTGATAAGATTACTTCGCACGATATTATGTTAACAATTAGGAAGTGAGCATGCATTAGTTTACTAGCCTCATTAACATCGCAAAGCATAATCAAAGATAGATAAGCGCAATAACAACAAGTGATTATGCACACTAAGCACTTAGCACTGTGAGTTAAGTCTAGCATTCATTTACCCTTTAACATAATTAAAGTACTTAAGCAACAAAATATATATTCATTACATATCATAATCTAAGAACTAAGAAAATGCACAATAGAAAAGACACTGCACAAAGAAAACCATGAGACACCAAATATACGTGGTTGACCCCAGGGTGGGGCTACATCCAAAAACTACTTCGCCTCTTTATTATATGCCGATATCTTACATCCAGTCACTCTTGTGCACTAAGACACAGAGTCAAACTTCGTACAATATAAGAGATTTGCGCACAAAGCACTAGATCCTCCTTCTTCACCTTCTAAAACTAGGTCAAATGCACATAGCCAAAATATCTTCTCACGACACTTAGCACCTACTACAAAATCATAGTCGAGCAAAAAGCCTCTACCACATACATTCCTTCGCACAAAAATCACTTCTTCTACCCTACATTCCTCTTTATTTATACTTTACAAAATCTTACAATAAGGCTTAAACATGGGGAAAACCCATGGGACGACATCCCATAAACCCATTACAAAACCCTAGAGGACCCCTTACTGGGTCCACATAGCCCTAAAAATAGGCGATATCCATGATCTCAGCTCCACCTAGGCTCTCTTGCTTCCACCAACGTGTTGAATTCCAAAAGTGGGCCAAAACCTCCAAAACTGACCAAAGCTTCCCTAAAACTTGGTCGAGGGCCAACAGGCCCCCAACACTTACATGTGACTTTTCTCGAGTCACTCATGTCTGGACAATGTTGCTTCAAAAGCCTCAAGCTTAAATTGAGTTGCCTCGCCTGATCCACCTGCTCAACAAGCTCTTGGACTATCTTCTCTGTAATAGGCCCTTATAGGTGTTGTTCTACTGTTGCAACTACTTGATCTAACTATGAACCCTGGCCATCGATCTCCTCGAACACCTTGCAAGATTCGTCCTGCACAGGTTGTAACGTTTTTGTTACTTCCATCACCTTACCATGGAGGGAAGTGCACTATTTTTGTACTATGTGTTTCTCCTGAGATCTCTTCATCCTTTCCACTACTGTGAGCATATTCATTCACGCCTGCAATGAAAATGTTTGTTGCTATGCCTCCTGTAACTAAGCCTCTAGCTTCTTTAACTCTAGATCCTCGGCGAGGCATTCATAGGTCTGGGCGCTTCTGTCACTCAATTGTTTACATGCTGAGGTGAGGGATTTTATACTTGCTATCATGTTTTTGGCAGACTCCTCCCTCTGGTCACGCACCTCCTGCAGGGTGCTCGGCATTGTTCGAGCCTCCAGTTCAGCTATCCTAGCCTAAAACTAGTGGAGGGTCTCTGTGAGCTTCTCTACTTGAGCTTCAACATGCTCTTTCTCCTCTTATACCAAGCCTGACATAGAGCGACATGCTTTGCTTACTTCTTATTTGACCATGGCCTACTCTGCGAGCAATTTATCTTTTTCTTTCTGAAGTTCGGCGTTGCCAATTTTCTTTTCCTCCTGAAGCTCTGCTTTCTCTCTTTCATAGGAAGTTACACTGTACTCTGCTACTCGTAAATGTACTAGTACTTTGTCTTTCTCCTTTTTCAAGGCTTCTGTAGCCTTCTCCTTCTCTTCTTGAGCTCTCTGGAACTGATCTTCTATTTAATCAACAAGTCGTCTTAGTTGGGATGCTCTTTCAACGGTCATTTCTCTTTCTTCCCTTCTATATGCCTTCAAACCTACCTCCAATACTTCGACTTGTTATGGAGGTACTCCTTTAAGGTTAACCTCAACATCCAAGTTGGGGATAACCTGTAGTGTTGCGGGGGTGGGAAACTCTATACTATACAGGGGGAGGGTGATCCAAATCCCTCTTTCACCCTTAAGAGTTGGTTTGTCCCCTAAATATGCATTCTATGATGAAGAAGGCACAGACGACATGGTAGATACTGCGCAGACCAGGCGAACAACCTATTGCACTTCCTTGAAATCTCTCTCAATCCTTTCATATAACTCCACCTGTTTCTCTTCATATCTCTGCAACATGTCTTCAGAGGCGTCCTCCATAGATCTGCAGACTAGACTAATGTCATCGTTAGTGAGAGTGTCTTCCAACTGTGGCTTATTGGCACGCATCTTCTTCCTTGTTGAAGGTTTCTTAAAAGTAACTTTCCTCTTTTGTGGTGTCACTGTCCCAATAGGGGGATCTTCAAGTGGTGGGGTTCTAGCTCCTGCGACTGGTGATGGAGGGAGGTCAATTGTAGCTTCACCTCCTCCTTTATCTTCTTCTCCTTCATCTCCTCCTCCATGTCCTTCTTCTTTGTCTTCTCCTCCTCCTGGCGAGCTAGACCTGTTATCTCTAGAGTTTTCCTCTTCGTCCTCTTCGTCACTCTCTATGTCCTGGAATTCAACCTTATTTTTGGGTTCCCTCTGCTTCTTCATCCCACTGGACTGTCTAACATGTGAAGCTCATGTAACCATCGAGCTTCCTATAGCATCAGTGTCAGATAACTCTGTATCAGCGATAGGTATGAGAAATTATTTTGGCCATTCCTTTATAATCTGTTCCATATCTTCATCTGCAAGATTATAATATGACTGGAAGATTTCCCGGTGCTCATTTATTCACGCAGTGATGTAAATGAAGTGGGGTTCATCACATAACTTCTTTATGGGCTGGTACTGATGTAGGGTACACGGTGTCATATGAGGGAATGCTTCAATGGAGACTTTCAACTGTTGATAATACCTGTGAAACATGACATTAGGTTGCCATTGCTTCGTCATGCCATTGGTATACCACAGGGTGGAAAGATGAGCAGCCAAGGGCTCTGTAGGTTCAATATTTGGGAAAGTAGCTCCTTCAGGCATCTTCCAAGCCACAAATGCAATCAAGATGATCAACCAACTGTAGTGAAATTCATATCCTAAGTCTTGGGATTTGCGACAATGTTTTTCTAACTTGTTGACGAGGTATTTTTCCCAATTCATCTGCAGGCCCTCCATACACTTTCCTGTGAGGTCCAGCACAAACCCGGTGACCTTTGTCGGGCGATTCTTCCTCACTATATTTCTATCTAAGAGTTGACAAGCAAGGCACACTACACCATCCTGTATGGAGGCTACCTTGTAACCTCGCTTCCCCTTTTCTACCTCTCCATAGGCTTCTTTGATGCATCGTGCTAAAGATCAGTCCAAGGTCTTCCCTGGATAGAACTGTTGTGGTTCAGGACCCTTCAAACTTAAACCTATGATCTGGTGGATCAGCATCGGAGCCACAGTGATTCTTGTGTCAAGCCATAGATATATGCCATGATAACACGAGAGAAGGAATTTAACGCAAGAGTTAAACTCATCGTGGCGGCCAAAATGCAGAATATTCATTACGTTCAATATGGTTGACTGTGCCAACCCCTTGATCTAGACCTGCGAAACAAGGTGAGGTTTCTTTCTGGTTGTCTTCATTAAGTAACGATGAGGAGATAGCGTGGTGTAGTTTTTTTGGTCTCCTAAGTTGAAGGCATTGTGCTTCAACAACGGGATCTTCCCTAACTGACTCCCTACTATTCGAATTCCTTTCGGAATGTATGTAGTGAACATGGAGTACTCGAAATCATGAGGGATATTGTCATGGTTAACATCGTTGGCAAGAGGCAGAATATACTCAGAAAGGATCGATGGGATTTGCTTCACATTAGCCAGATCACTATGGTGATTGCTTCTTTGTTCAGTTACGGGGTTGATGTGGGTGGAACGACATCCATTCAAAGGGGAATCCTACAATCCCCTAGTCGACGAAACTTGAATACATTCATATATAGGTCTGTCGGCCATGTGTTTCCTAAGAACTTCCTCGACAGACTTCTTAAGGTCATTGGGTTTGCCCGACATTCTAGATTTTAACAAACAACAGATAGACAAACAGACAGACGGGGTATACTTAAGATAACGACAGACAACACAGTTCAACACTTGGACAATTCTCGTCTTAGCTCAGTAAGTCATAGGTAGCAAAAAGTGGTCCTAGAGCCACGATCGACGAGTTAAATAATCAGGACGGTGTAACAGATCTTACAACGGATAGGAACTAGAGTTAAATGCTTCCATTAATGTAAATCTAGTCATTATGGCATGGTATCAACATCGAAAAGAAGTCTAGAAACCCATAAATGTGTTTCCTAACCATTCTGGAGCTTCATTCTA
This sequence comes from Picea sitchensis, assembly GCA_010110895.2. Taxonomy (NCBI): domain Eukaryota; kingdom Viridiplantae; phylum Streptophyta; class Pinopsida; order Pinales; family Pinaceae; genus Picea; species Picea sitchensis. Next base: position 100,524 of record SNQJ01S0004742.1, read on the forward strand.
ATAGTCAGGGAACCTCCAACGGTTATATAACTTCACCAGGGCAAAGTCCAAATTTGCGAGGACCTATTGTTGAAGCGAGGTTCAAACCCTATGAACCTGCCTCCTGTGAGGTTTCAGTCTGTGAAGTCTTCCATTTAGTTTCTTTAACTTCTTGTATATTTTCCAACTTATCCTTCTTTTTATTGAGCTTCCTTGCCTTCTTTCCTTTTATCTGAGTCTCTTTAGCTGTTTCTGGAATCCTCTTTCCCTTTTTATTCTTATATTTCCCCAGCGTAGTGGCTTCACACTGTTGAGGTACCCTCAAAGGTTCTGAAGTTAATATCCCTTTTCTTAGCACTTACTGAGTGGGAAGAATTCTCTCTTGAATAGATAGGTCCTTCAATCCTTCCTGCATTCTTTCAACCTTGATAGCTAATTCTTTTTCTTTTTGTCCCTCTTGCATTGTTACTTTGCTTTGTTTCTTTGACTTATCCTCTCATTCACCTCTTAGTTGGTCTATTGTCCTAGCTATGAAATCCCTTAATTCTTTCTTTTTATTTTCTCTATCTTCTTCCTCCGCTTTCCTTCTAATCTGATCCTTCTCAATCCAAGTCTTACCTAACAAAAGTGGGAAAGGGGCGTTGTCCTCAACAAACCTAATTACTTCAAAATCTTCTTCAGTCGATGTTCCATGAACAATAACAGGTACAGTAGTTACTCTTCCACATAAAGTTATCATCTTTCCCTTAAACAAGCCTATCCTTCCTAAATAAGGTACCATAGCAAGCTTCCCAAAAAATTCCCAAGTTTCTTCTATCATAATATTCACTTGTGTTTCTTCATCCAAGACTATACAGTCTATGTTGAAGTCTTTTATTCTTGCACTTATGAACTATTTTTCTTTCATGATTTCTGGTAAACTGACATCTTTATGAACATTCATCATTTCTCTCTACTGTATTAACATAGTCTGAACTTCCTCTAACCTTTTCTCTTTATGACTTTCTAACATTCCCTTAGTCTCTTGACTCTTTTCAAAATTTTCTTGTCTTATGTCCCTCCCTTCAACTTTAGCAATAATCCTTGCACAATCCTCAACCTTATGACCAACAACCTTACAACAAAGACAAATAGGGCCTAACCCAGGGCATTCCTTAGCAAGATGTCGTGACCTTATGCAATTATAACACAACATCAACCCTATTTTCTCTTAAATGTTCCCCAATCTTTTCTGTACTACGCACTTCCCCTAGGATCATAGTGCTAGACCTGCAATCTACAAAAATACTTTCTAGGTTCTTGCATACACTTGTCAATCCCAAAACTCTTTCTATGCATAGGAATAACAAATATTTCTTCATTAAATTTACTCAAATCAACTCCTTATTTCAACTGCGCCCTAGCCTTCAGACCAGGACATAATCTATTAATCATACTTAAATTCATGCTTTGAAAACAAAAATTTCCACTTATCTTTCTCTTACTAAAGCACAAAGCTTACCTGTTTTCTTTAGAACAACTTACTTTCTTGGAACAAAGCTTCATAAGTCAAGTAGAGTACTGTGCACTTCAATAGCAAACCTATGCACAAAGATTTTATTTTTCTTTACTTCAGTTCCTAGCAATCACAGTTTTAGGTCCCGTAAATGGAACCATTTGTTGGCACAGGGTCAGACCTAGGGTTCAACGCTTAAAAATGCACCAAAAAAACCCCAACTACTAGCCCTTTCGACAACACCTATGAAGCAGCAGAAGTCTCACTCAAGGTAGAAGCAGGGAGGGTTACAGGACGTAGGTGTTTGTAACCAAGATGGGACACGATTATGTGATAAGAGTACTTCACAAGATATTATGTTAATGCTAAGGAAGTGAGCATGCATTAGTTTATTAACCTCATTAACATCGCATAGCATAATCAAAGACAGATAAGCGCAGTAAAAAAAAGTGATTATGCACCCTGAGCACTTAGCACTGTGAGTTAAGTCTAGCATCCATTTACCCTTTAACATAAGTAAAGTACTTAAGCAACAAAATATATATTCATTACACGTCATAATCTAAGCACTAAGAAAATTCATAATAGAAAATACACTGCACAAAGAAAACCATGAGACACTAGATATATGTGGTTCACCCTAGGGTGGGGCTATGTCCACAATCCACTTCACATCTTTATTATTCGCCAAGATCTTACATCCAGTCACTCTTTTTCACTAAGCCACAGAGTCTAACTTCACACAAGACACGAGATATGCACACTAAGCACTAGATCCTCCTTCTTCACCTTCTAAAACTAGGTCAAATGTATAGAGCCAAAATATCTTCTCACGACACTTAGCACCTACTACAAAATTTCAGTTGAGCACAAAGCCTCGACCACATACATTCCTTCACACAAAAATCACTTCTTCTACTCTACATTTCTCTTTATTTATACTTTACAAAATCTTACAATAAGGCCTAAACATGGGGAAAACCCATGGACTGACATCCCATAAACCTGTTACAAAACCCTAGAGGACCCCTTACTAGGTCAACATAGCCCTAAAAATGGGTAAGATCCATGATCTCACCTCCACCTGGGCACTCCTACTTCAACCAACGTGTCGAAGTCCAAAAGTGGGCCAAAACCTCCAAAACTGACCAAAGTTTCCCCAAAACTTGGTTGAGGGCCAATAGGCCCCCAACACTCACCTATGACGCATCTCGAGTCACGCAGGTCCAAAAAATGTTGCTTCAAAATCCTCGATTTTAACTCGAGATGCCTCGACTTGTTGCCTCACCTGAGCCTCCTTCTCAATGAGCTCCTAGATTGTCTACTCTATAATAATCCCTTCCAGGTATTGGTCTACTTCCGCAACTACTTGATATAACTGTGAACCCTGGCCATCAATCTCCGCAAACACCTTGCAAACTTTGTCCTATACAGGTTGTAACTTATGTGTTATGTCCATCACCTTACACTAGAGGGAAGTGATCTGCTGTTGTACTGTGTGTTTCTGATGGGATCTCTTCATCCTTTCCACTGTTGAGAGAAGCTTCATCTGCACCTGCAATGAAAATGCTTGCTATTGCGCCTCCTGTAACTGAGCCTCTAGCTTCTTTAACTCTGATTCTCAGGGAGGCGTTCATACGTCTGGGCACTTCTATCACTCAATTGTTTACATGCCAACGTGAAGGATTTTATACTTGCTACCGTGTTTTTGACGGAATCCTCCCTCTGTTCACGCACCTCCTGCGGGGTGCTTGACAGTATTCGGGCCTCCAGTTCAACTATCCTATCCTGAAACTACTGGAGGGTCTCTGTGAGATTCTCTACTTGATCTTTGACAGGCCTTTTCACCTCCTGTACCAAGCCTGGCACAAAGAGACATGGTTTCCTTACTACTTCTTTGACCATGGCCTACTCTACGAGAAACTGCTCATTTTCTTTCTTAAGCTGGGCTTCGCCAGCTTTATTTTCTTGCTGAAGCTCTGCTTTCTCGTTTTCATAAGAAGCTACACTATCCTACTCTTCTTGTAATTGTACTACTACTTTGTCTTTCTCCTTTTTCAAGTCTTATGTATCCTTCTCCTTCTCTTCCCGAGCTCTCTGGAACCGAGCTTTTGTTTTATCAACAAGCCTTCTTAGTTGGGTTGCTCTTTTAGCGGTCATTTCTCTCTGTTCCATTCTATATACATTCAAACCTGCCTCCAATACTTCGACTTGTTATGGAGGTACTCCTTTAAGGTTAAACTCAACATCCAATTTGGGGCTAGCCTATAGTGTTGCGGCGGTGGGAAACTTGATACTATATTGGGGGAGGGTGATCCAAATCCCTAGTTCACCTTGTGGAATTAGTTCACCCCCCAAATCTATGGTCTATGATGAGGAAGGTGTAGAGAATGTAGTAGACTCTGCACGAACTAGGTGAACAACCTCCTGCACTTCCTTCAACTCTCTCTCAATCCTTTCAAATAACTCCACCTGCTTCTCTTTGTATCTCTGCAACATGTCTTCAGAGGCATCCTCCATATTTACATGGACTAGACCAATGTCGTCATCAGTGAGAGTGGCTTCCAACTTTGGATTATTGGCATGGATTTTCTTCCTTACTGAAGGTTTCTTCGAAGTAACTTTCCTCTTTTGTGGTGTCACTGTCCCAATAGGGGGATCTTCAGGTGGTGGGGTTCTAGCTCTTGTGACTAGTGATGAAGGGAGGTCAACTATAGCTTATCCTCCTTCATCTCCTCCTCCATATCCTTTTGCTTCATCTTATCCTCCTCCTGGTGAGCTAGACCTGTTATCTCCAGAGTTTTCCTCTTTGTTCTCTTCGTCACTCTCTATGTCCTGGACTTCAACCTACTTTTTGTGTTCCCTCTTCTTCTTTGTCCCACTGGACTGTCTGACATGTTCAACTCGCGTAACCATCGGGCTTCCTATAGTATCAGTGTTAGATAACTCTTCATCGGTGATAGTTACAGGAAATTCTTTTGGCCATTTTTTTATAATATGTTCCATATCTTCATTTGCGAGCTTATAGTATGACTGCAAGGTTTCCTAGTGATCATCTCTTCACGCAATGATGTAAATGAAGTGGGGATCAGCGCGAAACTTCATTATGGGCCGGTAGTAATGCAGGGTACGTGGTTTCATTTGAGGGAATGCTGCAATGGTGACTTTCAACTGCTGATAATACCTACGAAACATGACATTAGACTGCCACTTCTTAGTCATGTCATTGGTATACCACAAGGTGGAAAACTGAGTAGCCAAGGGATTTGTAGGTTCAATATCTAGGAAAGTAGATCCTTCAGGCATCTGTCAAGCCACAAATGAAATCAGTATGATCAATCAACTGTAGTGAAATTCATATCCGAAGTCCTGGGCTTCACAAAAATCTTTTTCTAACTCGTTGATGAGGTAGTTCGCCCAGTTCATCTGCAGGCCCTCCACACACTTTCCGACAAGGTCCACCATGAACCTGATGACCTATGTGGGGTGGTTCTTCCTCACTATCTTTCCAGCTAAGAGTTGAAAATCAAGGCGCACTGTGCCATCATGAATGGAGGCTACCTTGTAACCTTGCTTCCCCTTTTCTACTTCTCAATAGGATTCTTTAATGCATTGTGCTAAAGATTGGTCTGAGGTCTTCCCTAGATAGAAATGTTGTGTTTCAAGACCCTTCAAACTTAAATCTGTGATGTGGTGGATCAGCGTCGGATCCACAGTAATTATTCTGTCGAGCCATAGATCTCCTCCATGACAGCATGACAGAGGGAATTGAACACAAGCTTTAAGCTCCTGGTGGCGGCCAAAATGTGAAATCTTCATTACGTTCAATATGGTTGACTGCGCCAACCCCTTGATCCACGGTTGTGGAACGAGGCAAGATTTATTTCTAGTTGTCTTCATTAATTAAGGGTGAGGATATAGTGTGGTGTAGTTCTTTCGGTCTCCTAAGTTGAAGTCACTATGCTTCAACAACAGGATCTGCCCTAACTGACTCCCTACAATGAGAATTCCTTTCAAAATGTACCCAGTGAACACAGATTCCTTGAAATCGCGAGGGATACTGTCATAGTTAACTTTGTCGGCTAGAGATGGAATATACTCAGGTAGGATCGACAAGATCTACTTCGCATTAGCCAGATCACTGAGGTGATTCCTTCTTTGTTCAGTTACAAGGTTGATGCGTGTGGAACGACGTCTGGTCAAAGGGGAAGCTTGCAGTCCCCTATTCGACAACGCTTGAATACCTTTAGATATAGGTCTATCGGCCATGATTTTCCTAAGAACTTCCTCGATAGACTTCTCAAGGTCATTGGGTTCACCCAACATTCTATATTTTAACAGACAACAGATAAACAACCAGATAGGCGAGGTATACTTCAGATAACGATAGGAAGCATAGTTTGAAAATTAGACAACTCTAGGCTTAGTTTAGTCAATCACGAGTAGAAAAAAGTGGTCCCAGTGCTACGATCGACGAGTTAAATAAATGGGACAATGTAATGGATCTTCCAATAGACAAGAACTAGAGTTAAATGCTTCCATTAATGTAAATCTAGTTGTTATGGCGCAGTCTCAACATCCAAAAGAAGTATATCAACCCATAAATGTGTTTCCTAACCATTTTGGAGCATCATTCTAATGGTTGGGGCACCTACAATGGTTATATAACTTCTCCAGATTGAAGTCCAAATCGGCGCGGACCTTTTGTTCAAGCGAGGTTCAAACCCTAAGAACCTGCCTCCTGCGAGGTTCCGGTCTGCGAAGTCTTCCATCTGGTTTTCTTAACTTCTTGTAGATTTTCCAAGTTAGCCTTCTTTTTATTGAGCTTCCTTGCCTTCTTTCCTGTTATCTAAGTCTCTTTAGCTATTTCTGGAATCCTCTTTCCATTTTTATTCTTATCTTCCCCCAGCGTAGTAGCTTCACACTGTTGAGGTAACCTCAAAGGTTCTGAAGTTAATATCCCTTTTCTTAACACTTCCTGAGTGTGCACACTTCTCTCTTGGATAGAAAGGTCCTTCAATCCTTCCTGCGTTCTTTCAACCTTGATAGATAATTAGTTTTCTTTCTATCCCTCCTGCATTGTTACTTTTCTCTGTTGCTTCCACTTATCCTCTCGTTCTCCTCTTATTTGGTCTATTTTCCTAGCTATGAAATCCCTTAATTCTTTCTATTTATTTTCTCTATCTTCTTCCTCTTCTTTCCTTCTGATCCGATCCTTCTCAATCCAAGTCTTACCTAACAAAAGTGGGAAAGGGGCGTCATCCTCAACAAACCTAATGACTTCAAATTCTTCTTCAGTCGATGTTCCATGAACAATAACATGTACAGTAGTTACTCTTCCACATAAAGTTATCATCTTTCCCTTAAACAAGCATATCCTTCCTAAAGAAGGTACAACATCAGACTTTCCCAAAACTTCCCAAGTTTCTTCTGTCATAATATTCACTTTTGTTTCTTCATCCAAGACTATACAGTCGATGTCAAAGTCTTTTATTCTTACACTTATGCATTGTTTTTCTTTCAGGATTTCTAGTAAACTGACATCTTTATGAACATTCATCATTTCTTTCAACTGTAATAACTTAGTCTGAACTTCCTCTGACCTATTCTCTTTATGAATTTATAGCATGCCCTTAGTCTCTTGACTCTTTTCATAATTTTCTTGTCTTATGTCCCTCCCTTCAAATTTAGCAATAATCCTTGGACAATCCTCAACCTCATGACCAACAAACTTACAACAAAGACAAATAGGGCCTACCCAGGGCATTCCTTAGAAATATGTCATGGACTTCTGCAATTATAACACAATGTCAATCAACGTTTTCTCTCGAATGTTCCCCAATATTTTTTTTACTGCACACTTCCCCTAGGATCATAGTGTTGGACCTACAATCTGCAAAAAATATTTCTAGGTTCCTGCATCCACTTATCAGTCCAAAATCTCTTTCTATGCATAGGAATAACATATCTTTCTTCATTAAATTACTCAAATCAACTCTTTCTTTGAACTGCGCCTTAGCCTTCCAACTAGGACAAAATCTATTAAACATACTTAAATTTATGCTTTCAAAACAAAACTTTTCACTTATCTTTCTCTTCCTAAAGCATAAAGATTACCTCTTTTACAATCTTACCTCTTTTCTTCAGAACAAATTACTTTCTTGGAACAAAGCTTCACAAGTCAAGTAGAGTATTGTTCACTTCAGCAACAGACCTATGCACAAATATTGTCTTTTTCTTTACTTCAGTTCCTAGCTATCACAGTTTCAGGTCCCGAAAATGGAACCATTTGTTGGAACAGGGTCAGACCTATGGTTCAACACTTAATATCACACCAAGAAAACCCCGACTACCATCCCTTTCAGCAACACCTGCGAAGAAGGTGAAGTCTCACCCAAGGTAGAAGCAGGGGGGGTTACAGGATGCAGGTGTCTATAACTAGCCTGTGACACGATTCAATGATAAGAGTACTTCACAAGATATTCTGCTAACACTTAGGAAGTGAGAATGCATTAGTTTATTAACCTCATTAACATCACAGAGCATAATCAAAGACATATAATCACAATAACAACAAGTGATTATGCACCCTGAGGACTTAGCAATGTGAGTTAAGTATAGAACTCATTTACCCTTTAACATAAGTAAAGTACTTAAGCAACAAAATATATATTCATTACACATCATAATCTAAGCACTAAGCAAATGCATAATAGAAAAGACACTGCACAAAGAAAACCATGAGACACCAGATATATGTGGTTCACCCCAAGGTGGGGATATGTCCACAAATCGCTTCGCCTCTTTATTATTCACCAAGATATTTCATCCAATCACTCCTGTGCACTAAGCCACGGTGTCGAACTTCGCACAAGACATGACATCTCTGCACTAAGCACTAGATTCTCCTTCTTCACCCTCTAAAACTAGGTCAAATGCACAGAGCCAAAATCTCTTCTCATAACACTTAGTACCTACTACAAAATTACAGTCGAGAACAAAGCATTGACCACATACATTCCTTCACAAAAAAATCACTTCTTCTACCCTACATTTCTCTTTATTTATACTTTACAAAATCTTACAATAAGGCCTAAACATGGGGAAAGCCCATGGGCCGACATCCCATAAACCTGTTACAAAACCCTAGGGGACCCCTTACTGGGTCCACATAGCCCTAAAAATAGGTGAGATCCGCGATCTCAGCTCCTCCTAGGTGCTCCTGCTTCGACCAACGTGTCGAAGTCCAAAATTGGGCCAAAACCTCCAAAAATGACCAAAGTTTCCCGAAAACTTGGTTGAGGGCCAACATGACGTTACAAAGTGGTATCAGAGCCTAGGTTTTAGAATTAATCCTACATGGGACATTTAGCAAAGTGTAGAAGTGAAATTACAAAGTTTGTAAGAAAATTGTTTGACAGAATCTCAGGAAGAGTTCGTTTGCAAATTATTTGACAAAAATGTTTATGGTGTTTCTGTGGTGAAATTGGGAGAAACCAAGTGAAATTGAGCCAAAGCCCCAATTTATGTTGTTAAAATTCATGGGAAATTTGGGAAATTTGGTCCAAGGATGAGTTTATCTTGATTCTAATCTTTGTCTAAGAAAATTCATACTTTTAATTGGTCAAATTTGATGTCAACTTAAGGATATGGCTAAGTAAGTGAAATTGGTTAAATAAATCTCCCAACTCGCGAAGGAATTGGAGAAATTTTCATGGAAAAAATGTCGACCGACTATGCACCCAAGTAATTGGTGGCTCTAGAGGTTGAATTTTTGTTTAATGCAGTGAAATTGAATAAATTTAATGGTTGCAGGGCGACCATGGTGAAATGGAATGAAATTGGGAAGAAGCCCAAATTTCCTGCAGCTAATTAATGGCAAATTTGAAGTGAAAGGGTCAAATTTGAAAATAAGTGCACAAACGTTTGTGTACAAGGATTTATTTGGTTTTATTGAGCTTAGTTACAAAGCTCTAATGACTACCATGGTTGCAGTTATACAGAGGTAAGGAGATGAAAATAATCTAAGTGTTGGATTTATGTTTTCGTGAGTCTATGAGTTTGCAAGTCTGCAAAGATGAAAAAATGGTAAAGTGTTGGGACTTATTATGAGTCTTTGAGTCCGCGAAGACAAAAAAAAATAGCTAAGTGTTGAGAATTATTATGATTCTATGAATCCGTGAGTCCGAAGAAGTGGAAAAATAGTTAAGTATTGAGACTTTTTCGGATGGAGTTATGAAAGAAAGGTTACAAGATCGTGAGTCTATGAGTCCAAAGAAGTGAAAAAATGGTTAATTTTTGAGAATTTTCAGACGGACTTATGAAATGAAGGTTACAAGACCATAAGTCCATGAGTCTGTGAGTCTGAAGAAGTGGAAAAATGGTTAAGTATTGAGACTTTTCAGACGGACTTGTGAAATAAAGGTTACAACATTGTGAGTCTCTGAGTCTACGAAGAAATAAAAATGGCTAAGTGTTGAGAGTTATTATGAGTCTGTGAGTCTGTGATTCCGCGAATCCGAAGAAGTGGAAAAATGGTTAAGTGTTGAGACTTTTGGGATGGACTTATGAAAGAAAGGTTACAAGATTGTGATTCTGTGAGTCCGCGAGTTCACAAAGATGAAAAAATGGCTAAGTGTTGGGACTTATTATGAGTATGTGATTCCGTGAAGACCGTAAAATGGCTAAGTGTTGAGACTTATTATGAGTCCATGAGTCCGAAGAAGTGGAAAAATGGTTAAGTGTTGAGACTTTTCAGAAGGACTTATGAAAGAAAGGTTACATTGTTTAGAGCCCCAAAACAACCCTAGAAGTATAGAAACATGTACTTACATGAAGACTTCAAAAATACGATACTTTTCCTCCCCCCTAACGCCAATTTGAGCCATTAGTTGGTAGAATTCATTAATATAACTATGTGAAATTGGATCTTACCGTTTCCTTAGTTGCTGCTATTTATTATACTAATGTTCATGATATTTGGATGGATAAAACTCCATTGTAACATGTTTGAAAAACTATTTACATGTTTTTATGGATTCTCCATCTTCGTCCTTCTTTTTTTATAGATTTTCCCACCAGTAGGGTACATTAGTCAACATATTCAAAGTTGCAATGGCGAATTTCTCACCCTCAAAAAAATTATTCATAGAGAATTAGGACTCTAATTGATGTACCTAATTGTCTGTTGATTTGGCATTAATATTTCCTTCTAAGTTACACTTCTTCTTCAATTCATTCACAACAATTTCTTGTTTAGAAGTCTTATTTTTTAGAATATTAAGTTGTTGTGGGATCGGGCATGAGACTGAGAGGGAGACATTTCTATAGATTTCCCTTCATGCACAATTGATGATATTTATTCTTCTCATCGATCATAATTTAACCAATCAAAATAAATATAAGCCAATTAAAATAATTATATTTAAAAATGACAATTAAAAAAATATATAATTCAAATTTACTAAATTCAAAGTTTCACTTTAATATTTTGGATAGATTCTAACTTAAAACCAAAAGAATGAAAACAATACCCCTTGCATATTGTATGGGTAATAAATGTGATGGGGTATGCAAATATTCAATGACTAGTTCAAGAATAGTGTAAAGTATTAACTTTGATTGAATAACTATACCATGTTGATGTTTCTTTTATTGTTATTCATAAGTGAATAATATTATTTAAAGTTCCTATGAGTTAATTTAAACTATATATTTCACAACTTTGTTAGGGAATCTGAAATGAAATGCATGGATGATGTGTAGAAACTTTGCCAATTTTGAGTATTACTACAAGTAGACCACTTGTATTAACCAATTCATAGGTTAACTAAAAGTAGACCACTTATATTAACTAATTCCTAGGTTAGCCAATGTTAGATGGATATGGATTCTTAGCTTTGTTTTAGGAGATGATTCCAGTTTGGTATTACAATGAAGTCTTACAATATTAATTTCATTAATGGTTAAAATGTGGTATATAAGATATTTATAACTTATATTGGGATATTCTGAGTTATATGACAAGTTATCTTATATATCTTAACCCGCAAACCAATTAGTATAATTTATTTTTTTATTGTTTTCATGGTTTATGGATTTATTTAGTAAATGTACCATATAGAATGTATATTTGTATGAGATTAAATAATACTTTAATATAAATTTAATGAACATTATTTATTATATGATATTTAATCTTTGAGTTAATATTATCAAACATATTCTTTACAAATTATAACATCATTTTATGGTGAGGTGTTTTTTGAATTTTGTGGTCATTTTGGTTTTTTATTTAAATATTTTCATGGTTTGATGAGAATTTTTATAAGATATAAGAACTAGAGATGTGTCACTTTTTTCTTTTTTAATATTCTTCATTTAAAAAAAAAAAAAACCTTAAAAAGGTAGATCTCTTCATATTATTAAGGCCCAACAAATTTTACTTCAATTTTTTTGAAGATTCCAATTTAAAATACAACATTATTCCAATACTAAACTTTTCAAGCTATATAGATTTCCAATAGCATATCTTACTTTCAAACTCTTAATAATTTCAATCAAAAAGAGAATTATAACTTACCAAAAACCATCAAACTTTAAGAAGATAAATACACTTTTTTCTAACAATGTTATAAATCCCTCCAACTATATATATGTTTGTTTTGGAATAGTAAAACCAACAATAAAATATAAATAAATATCACCTTTTACATTCTCACCTCCGTATCTTTTTGTACATCAACATCATCTTTTTTTTTTAACAAAATCTGGCAAAATTTGTATTAGTTGTGTGGAAGAATTGACTGATTTTACAAAAAAAAGGGTTTGTATAGACCGTCGAGTTTTCCCTCTTAGAGTGAGGATTTTACAAAAGTGGGGATTGAAATTGGAATAGAGTTTGAAACATCCCCCTTGCTTTTCAAAATTTCTGAAAGTAGAATTCCTCAGATAGCTCTGGAAATAGATACCGTTGATGCAGATTATAGAAAAAAACATTAAGATTCTAAAACTCAGTTACCATTTTCTATTTTGATGTGTTGCATGTCCACCATGTTTTCTGGGTACACCTCGTTTAGATCAGGGATTTGGTTGACTGAGTTCGACTGTGCATGCCTTGAATTCTCATGCTACTCTCCTGGATTGATTGGAGGTGACTGTTGCTTCCAGTTGTTCTAGTCTTCACTGCAATGTTTCCATCTTCGTGCAATTATCCTCAATCTGGATGCACTGAGCATAGCTCTCATCCTAGAGCTTTTCGATCATGAATTTGTGTTGCGAAAGAATTTCCAACTCAAAGGATTTGTTGGCTCCCATTGATCCAAGTTGTACTCTGATTCTACTGCACCCACCATATTCCTCTTCCCATGCTTCCTCTGCCCAGCTTCTCGAATCCACCGGAGCTTCATTTCCTTGTTGCATTGTTTCGTTTGCTGAAGATATTTTGGTTCTGACAATTTCTCGGTTCATCTGCAGGGGACAAATGGAATTCCACGTACAAGAAAGGAGGTCGCTAGTCTACAATAAGAGAATAGGTGGGGGCGAGGATGATCATCTAACTGGGGGGTGAACAGAGAGGCCCAAGGATGCTGCAATTCTTGGGAAGTTCTGAGGAAGACGCTGCAATTCTCGGAAGTTCTGAGGAAGATGGTTCGAGATCCACGGGAAGTGAGAGGGGGACACCGTGAAACTATGAAGGGGCCAAAGTCTAGACCAGGCTCAGAGAGAGGGAAGACCCAGAGTCCCGGGAGATGAGAGGTTTGGTTAAGAGCAGTAATTCTGAGAAAAAGGAAGACACCAAGAAGCGTAGAGCGAGGTCAAGAGATATTGAGGGAGTGACGAGGAGACAAGGATAAAAATAACCTGGAATCACAGGGGTGAGGAAGGACTAGAAGGAATTACCCAAATAACCAAAATTCTAGGCAAGGATGATGCCATGATTTCCCATGGGTCCATTAATGGATAGGGCGTACTTACCTACGTGCTCGAAGGTGACTCCCTGCGATATATTCCATCAGGTGCCATGAAGTCGAGTCTGGAGGTGAAAATGATGTCAACAAAGTGAATGTGTTGTGCGGGATGGATTTCCTGTACCACTTCCACCATCCTTTTATGCTTGGTGATAGGATCTCCCATGCACTCTGGTGTGTTTTCCGACTTACCTCCTCACAGAATGATGGCTCTAGATATATTGTTGCCTACCTTTTTACCTCAGACAAAGAGTCTCAAATGTGATCCATGCCACCAGGTCAGCCCAGGGTAGATCTACTCCACGTGGATGTTGACCTACTTCATCCTTGTGCTGTTGGTGATGTTCTTTCTTGTTTTGGGTGGAATTGTTCTCAACTTCGCAAGGTTTCCTCCCCCTCTTTTGTCACTTGGGATTTGAGGCGTGTGGGCTCCTCTCCTATGCATGTGCCCTTTGTTTCAATTTGAAGCCTCAGTGTGGCACCTTCTTGTATTTCCCCTACCATTTCATAGTTAAATTTGATCATTAGTATAGGGGGGCTGAGGTTGTCACTCCGTCTATACTTAGGGAACCAGGCATTTCCCCTATTACTGCATTTGCCATTTTGTCTACTTCAGTGTTGTTTTCTCTTATTATGTGGTAGAAGGTTGTCTTAATGTCCCAAGAATCCACCCTTATTCTATCCATGACTTTCTTTAGTCTTAGATCTTTGGGGTTTTATCCTTGGATCATCATTCTTATTATATTTTTAGATTCTCCAAGAACGTTGAACTCTCGAATTTTATGAGTCTGAATGAGTTGTATGACTTTTAGGAGAGAATAGGCCTCATCTTTATTATTAGTATCCATCCCAATATTCCAATGGTAACTTAGGGATTTTTTTCCTCGAGGTTAGAAGAGAAACCCCCCCACCCAGGCCCGTACTCCCTCCACAGGTTTTTCAGCGCTGAAGCTCCATAAAAATAGAGGGTATGGACCTTTTTCTTTTGGATCCAAGGTTCTATGTTGTGGATACTGTGAAGTTGCTAGCTTGATCTATGAGGTTCTATGTTGTGGATACTGTGAAGTTGCTAGCTTGATCTATGCATTGCGATGGTGTTCTTAGAGGTATTAAGGTTGAAACTTGCCATCCAATCTTTTTCCTGGTCATTCCAATTGATTGGATCTTCCACATTTAAAGGTTTTGAGTTCATAATTTCTGAGAGGAGTATCTTGGCTTTAGCGGCTACTATTTGAGGAGGAGAAGCATTCCCCTGAATTTTGTTTTTGTTTCTAGTTATCCATATCTAAAAACAGACAAACTTTGGCACCGCCCTCCATATTCGCTTCATAATTGGCTTTTCCTTAAAGGATCCCCAATAGTACTTGTCCCAATTTCCCAGGCTGAGATTTGGAGTTGAGGGCCATCTTATATTTTTGGACAGATCCTCGTAATCTATTTTCCAAACAATTTACGAGAAGGGATAGTTCTAGAATAAATGATGTATATTGTCTTGACTACATTGGCAAAGAGGAAAGTTGAAGGGGCAGTGGAAGCCTCTTTTCATATGGTTTTCCCCTGTTAGGGTTTTCTCATGCACTAGGGTCCATATGAAGAAGTTGACTTTGGGGATGGAGTCATGAATCCATACATTTTTCCATTTTGTTGAATTATGATGTTCTCTCGTGATGGAGAGGAACATGTTATATCCTTATTTTATTGAGTATCTGTTTTTCCCCATCCCCGACAATCTGCAGTAGTTTTAAGGATGGGGGATGCCCCTTCTAGGAGAGAATTCATACGGTGTGCCAGGTTGGTCAAGTGCTCAAGCACTCTACCCAAGTTCCAATCCTTCCAGCTATCATTCTTGTTACAGACTGAGATATCATAGAGGTTGCATTTGCTTGTACCCAACATCCATCTTTTTAACTCTCTAATCTTTTCTTCCCAAGGATTGATATCCACCCCAAAAATTTGGTCTTGCCAAATTATGATTGTTTTTCCATTTCCCGGGATCCAGGAAAGATGTTTTTTGAAAGAGGGGGTGGTGGCCCTTATTAATTTCCATATTTGGGAACCTGTTTGTGGGGTTTGGAGTTTATCCATGCTTCTTTTTCTTTTTTCGAGTCTGTATTTTCTAATGAGAGCCATTTTTCACCAATCATTTTCTCCTGTGACTATCCTCCAGAGGAGTTTATCTCTCAGTGCTAAGTTGTTGACTTCGGGGTCTCTGATTTTGAGGCCTCCACTTTTTTTGGGTAGGGTGACTGTGTCCAACTTTACCAAGTGGATTTTTTTGTGATTGGATTTTCCTCCTTGCCACAAAAATTTACGAATGAGCTATGCCAATTTTTTTAAGATTCTCTTTGGGGATAGAAGGGTAGAGAATTGATAAATTTGGAGGGTCGAGAGAACAGATTTTATTAGGACCACCCTTCCTGCTGGATTCAGCCACCTTGATCCCCATGTTTCCATCTTTTCTTTAACCTTTTGGAGATATAGGTGCCAAAAATTGCCCATTATCTCTTTAATGCAAAGAGGGAGACCCAGGTACTTGAAGGATTTTCAGTCTTGGGTGATGGAAAATCCCATGATTTGAGCAATTCCCTCTTTGATGACTACATAAACATTCCAGGCATAGATTTGGCATTTTTATTTATTCAGGAGCCCTCCCGGTACTAGAAGGAAGGTATCTAAAACTTGTAGGATTCTTCTGGCCAAATTTTTTGAGGCCCCGTTCACGAGGATTGTATCATATGCAAATTGAGAGTGATTCAATCTTTTAACTCCTTGGTCAATTTCGATTCATGGAATAGTGCCATTTATGCTTTCCCATTCTAGATTGTGGTTTAGGGATAATGCCATGATCACAAAGAGCAGGGGGGAGAAGGGGCATCCTTTTCTTAAGCCCCTGGATGCCTTGAAGAAGGGACCAGGTCTTCCATTTAAGAGGGGCACTATCTAGGGAGAGGCAATGCAGGATTTTCTCCAGGCAATGAAGTTTTGACTGAATCCGAATTTTTCCAGAACTCTAAAGAGGAAATTATGTTCCACCCTGTCGAAAGAATTTGCCATATCCAAATTTATATCGATGCCTGAGTCTCCTCGAGATTTAATGGCATGGATTGCCTCTTGAACCAAAATGAAGTTATTCCAAATCTGGCGGACTGCTACAAATCCTCCTTGATTCAGAAGGATTAGCGATATAAGAAGGGGGTTTAGCCTATTTGCGATTATTTTGGAGAAAATTTTGTAGGAAATATTCCAGAGGGAGATGGGTCTAAAGTGATTTAGGGAAGAGGCTCCAAAATCTTTTGGGAGGAAATCTAGGAAGGAGGAGTTGGTAGTGCCTCCCAGTTTTTTTTCCTTGTGCGCAAATCATATCATCCTTATGAAGTATTTTTTGATGATGTGCCAAACTTTTTTATAGAAGTGTAGAGTGAAGCCGTCTGGACGTGAAGCTTTTTCTTCTTGAAATTGTTTCAGAGCTTTTAGAATTTCCACTTCTTCAATGGGTCTGTATAGGTGACCATTGTCCTCTTCTGTGATATTACTAGGTATGTGTTGGAGAAAGGCTTCAATTATTTGATTCTCAGCCCTGTCAGATGTGGTGTATAAATTTTGAAAATGCAAGGATGCATGTTGGTTGATTTGGTTGAAGTCCTTAATAATTTCTCCTTCAGGGATTTTGATTTCTGAGATTTGATTTTTCCAATTTCTGACTTTTGCTCGGCTGTGGAAGAAGGAGTTGTTTTGGTCTCCTTCTTTCAGCTAAATTCTTCTCGACTTTAGGTGCCATGTGATTTCCTCTTATGCTAGAGATTGTATATATTGCTTGTGGATTTTTTGTTCTTGTATGATGTGATTTTGCTGGATCTCAGTAGTTTCCATTTCCTCCTGTAGATTTTCCAGTTGTATCTTTTTGTCTTTGGCTTTGCTTTGCAAAGAGTTCTTTGCCCAGATATTTAGGAAATATTTTACCAATTTTAGATTTTGCTCCCATGATGCAGGAGCATCGCCAGCACATCAAGCGAGCTAGCGTGGAAGCGGAGGACAGCTAGAAAAGCCAACACAAATTTTGAAAATTCTTTGGAATTATTGCGCGATCTTAAATGACTCATTTAAGAGATGGCGCACTTGTATATTGTAATGGACCTTGAGAAGATATCTCTCGTCCTTAGGTAGATAGTCGACATTTAGTATGGTTAATGCTGGTAGATAGGAATTTAATTTTAGATTTGATAGCTTTGGAGCTCAAGAGGGAAAATGGATATAGACACCCTCATTGTATCATTGTAACATAAGCCTGATCATAGAAGCAGGAAGAAGAGTGAGCAGAGAATTGTATGAAGAACACCCATGTACAGATATTTGAATTAATAGAAGAACTTTGATTCAAATTCATGGTTTGTGTTACTCTCTGTATATTGTTGATATGCTCATGAATGTTTGCTTTCTGTCATACATTTTTCTTTTCTATGCTTTGTATGTGATTTCATGGTTGAATTGAAGTCTGAAAGGAAGAGTGAATGAGTTTCAATTGTTTCTCTAATTGAGCCAGAGGATTCCTGCAAGGAGTGCAGTCGAATTGTCTGCAAGGAGTGCGTTGACAGAAGGGTTCAGTTAGAGATAGCTTTTGTTCTCATTTCCACGAAGGTGCAGTTAGGTACAGTGCCGTGCAAGGAGTGTGCAGGCCGAGGGAAAGCCTCAGGTTTGCGAACCTGAGTAAGGAATTGGAAGACTGCTGCTGCAGGTGTGCGCAAAGTCGAGAGACTTCAACACTCAGTCAAGGTTGAAAGGTTACTGCAAGAAGTGCGTGCAAGAGGTTTCCAAGAAGATTGAAGTCGTGGAAAAGCTCAGGAAGGATAGACCTTTGAATTCGAGGAAGGATTGAACAGAGAAGTTGTGGTTGAAGTTTTGAAGCAGGCACTGCAAGTTTGCGTGCAGGTGAACAAGTCTTCGTGGGGGAAGTATTTTGTTCATTTAGTAGAAATCCATAAGGAAGAATGGAATGTCAAAATCCTCTGAGGAGATTTCACGAAGTTCTAAGGGTTGTTGGATCTTGCAGAGGTGCAAGGAGGTTACGGTGTAGGACGTCCAAAATATTTAAAGCTTAGGAGGGGCAAAGTCATCGATCCGATTCACAAGGACTGTTGGATCTACACATGATATCATTTATCGGGGATTCGCAAGTCGAAGCTCCAAATTTGTGCAACAAGAATTGAAATATTGTGATTTGTGATATTCTGATAGATCAGAACCATCCATCAGTGGGGACACATGTAAGAAGATCTAAGAGAAGTCGGGGTTCGGCATATCAGAAGTCCTGAGAACAGGATACTCAGACAGTGTGGAATCGTGATCCACGATATCCCGACGGGAGAGTTGTGTGGGCCACAGTAGGAGCTAGTGGAGGAAAGGTGGCGTATCATATCAGGGATTGGAAAAAGGAAAGTCCCGAATCCATTGACATCAAGATTCGTGACCCCACAAATCCTGAAGTCTCGATAGAAGCGACAGGAGGTGGAAAGGTCAATCCGCACGTGTGCATCAGAGTTCTTCCACATCGGGTATCGAGAGTCGGTAAATCAAAGTGCTCGATATCGTGAGGGGAGAAACTTCGATAAGAGAAGTTTCGATAGAGACGAAAAGGGGTCAACGTTGACTGAGGCATTGGGTCTCGGAGATTCATGAGCCCAGTGATCGATAGTGAAACTGCAAAGCCATGAGTTCTGATCCTTCGATAAGTAAAGAAAGGGGGATCGCGAAGAAGAGAATCTATGGGGTGTAGATTTCTCGATAGGGAAATAGAAGAACCTTGGAGTTCTTCAGGCCGAGAAGAAGAAGATCATGTGTGTGCGCATGGACCTTCCGACCTGAGGGTGGTGAAGGGGATGTGTAGCCTTCAAGTGGTATCAGAGCAAGAATATCTCTTTGCTTTCTGTAGCAAAGAAGGAGAAGGACATTCACCATGCCACCGAGGAGAGAAAGACAGTCACCCGATCCATAAGATAGGGAGGTACAAAGAAGAGGTGGGAAAGTAGTCAATCCATAAATGGAGAGACAAATGAGAGATCTCCGAGCAAGACTCAAAGACATGCAGACAGTGCAAAGATGCACAACTAGTGCTGGGAATCTAAGTGATTCTGAGAGAGAAATGGAGGCTGAACAAGAGGAGGAAGTTTCATCTAAGGATGCAGTGAATGAACGACTAATTAAAGCTATTGCCAGGATGGGTGCAAAGGTGAAAATGGATATTCCAGTTTACGAGGGAAATCTGGATGCAGAAGACCTTCTAGACTAGGTTAGAGCTCTCGATACATATTTCGACTATGAAGATGTCGAAGAGGATAAGAAAGTCAAGCATGATGTTACGCGCTTGAAGGGACATGCAACATTATGGTGGGACGAGCTACAATTAGACAAACGCTGCAAAGGCAAGAAAAAGATTAAGAGTTGGGACCGAATGATTGAAAAGATGAAGGCAAATTTCATCCTGAGAGATTATCAAATTACTCTGTTAAGGAGGATGCAGAACCTGAGACAGAAGTTGATGATAGTGAAAGAATACACTGAGGAATTCTATCGACTGAACATCATAGCAGGTCATCAGGAGAGCGATGATGAGAAGGTTGCTAGATATCTAAATGGTCTGAGATACGACATTCAGTATGAATTGAGCATGGTAACCATCCGAACAGTAGAGGATTCTTATCAAATGGATTTGAAAGCTAAGGAGAAGCTGAGCTGTAAGTAAGGTCACCAAGGGCAAGGCAGAAGTCAGCCCAGAGGCAAGGCAGTTGCCCAGGAAGGAAACCAGAAGCCCAAGGAGGAATGGAAGAAACCTCAGGGTAAAGTTGAAAGAGGTGGAACCTCACAGAGAGGGCCATACGTTGAATAGAGAGGACAACATACAGAGCAGAGCAAAGGATACGCTGACAACAACACTTTTCCTCGTACTAGAGGTAGAGGAAGAGGAAGAGGTGGAGTAATCACATGCTTCACATGTGGAAAGAATGGGCACAAGTCTTACGAGTGTCCAGAGAAAAAGAAGGACATTGGAGAAGCTCACATCACAGAGGCGCAGAGGCGGGATGTTGAGGCTGAAGATGCAGAAGGTGGAAGATCGCTCATGATGCGAAAAGTCCTTTTGACACCCGAGAAGAAGGTGGAAAGTTCAGTCCAAAGGACCAGACTTTTCATAACAGCTTGCAAGACCAAGGAGAGGGTGTGCAAGGTTATTGTTGACAGTGGTAGCATAGATAATCTCGTATCTACGGAGATGGTAGAGAAGCTGGAGATGGAGACGACTGATCATCCAATCCCATATAGAGTTTCGTGGCTATAGAAAGGACACCAGGTAACTGTTACTAAAAAATTCTTAGTTGAATTCAAAATAGGTGGATATAATGATAAGATATTATGTGATGTTATTCCCATGGATGTATGTCATTTATTGCTGGGTAGACCATGGAAATATGACAGAAATGTGATTCATGATGGGAGAATGAACACATATACCCTGGAGAAGAATGGGAGAACCCATATGTTGCTTCCAATAAAGGATAAGGAGGTGAAGCCGGAGGTAAGAAACATAGTACTTCTCATGAGTGGGAAGGAACTTCTTAATGAGGTGAAGAAGAAAGAAGATCCACAATTCTTTGTGGTCAGGAAGCCGAGAATTGTTCTGACTAGCACAAGAGTGGATGATCTACCAGAGGAGATTCAGGAAATATTGGAAGAGTTCGCTAACATCATAGTCGACGGATTACCTCGTTTGTTTCCACTGATGATGAGTGTGAGTCATCACATAGACCTCATACCAGGAGAGAGTTTTCCAAATAAAGTCACGTACAGGTTGACGCTGCAAGAAAATGAGGAGGTTAAGAAGCAGGTCTAGGAGTTGTTGGACAAAGGATTGGTCAGGGAAAGTTTGAGTCCATGTGTCATTCCAATGGTACTTATTCCAAAGAAGGATGGCGGTTGGAGGATGTGTACCAACTCAAGAGCGATCAACAAGATAACCATTAGATACAGGTTCCCATTTCCGAGAATGGATGATCTGATGGATTTCCTGAGTGGGGCAAAGTATTTTTCAAAGATTGATTTAAAAAGCGGATACCACCAGATTCGCATGAGAGAGGGTGATGAATGGAAGACAACCTTCAAAACCAACGAAGGTTTGTATGAATGTCTTGTTATTCTGTTTGTCTTGATGAATGCGCAAAGTACCTTTATGAGGTTGATGAACAAAGTCCCGAGGGAGTTCATCGGGAAATTTTTCATCATGTATTTGGATGATATACTGATTTACAGTAAATCAGTGGCAGAGAACTTGAAGCATTTGGCTATTGTGATGAGGAAACTACAACATGAGAAGTTGTTGATTAACATGAAGAAGTCCTCATTCATGAAGACAGAGCTCATTTATCTGGGTTTTGTTATTTCGGTAAATGAGTTGAGGATGGATCCAGATAAGGTGGAGGTAATCAAGAATTGGCCATCACCGAGAAATATTTTCGAGGTGAGAAGTTTTCATGGTTTGGCTAGTTTCTACCGGAAGTTCATCAGGAATTTCAGTGGAATTAGCGCAGTGATGATGGATACAGTGAAGAAGCGGCATAAATCTTTTCACTGGACAGCAAAGGCTGAGAAGATCTTCGATCTATTGAAGCAGAAGATCACGGAACAACCAGTGTTGGTGTTGCTGGATTTCCAGAAAACATTCCAGGTGAAATGCGATGCAAGCGGATTTGCCATCGGGGTGGTCTTGAGTCAGGAGGACAAAACGATTGCATATTTCAGTGAAAAACTGGATGAGGTTAAATTGAAGTACTCTATGTATGATAAATAATTTTATGTTATCATACAGGCACTGAAGAAGTGGAGGCATTACTTGATCCTGAAAGATTTTTTTTGTATAGTGATAATCATGCATTACAGTTTGTGACTCAATAGGAGAAGTTGAATCAGAAACATGCCAAATGGGTAGAGTATATGAAAAATTTCACATTTGTGATTAAGCACATTTCAGGTACTGCTAACAAAGTGGTTGATGCTTTGATCAGGAAATGTTTTCTATTGCAGGAGTTCCGAGTCAAAACATTGGGTTTTGAAAATCTCAGGGACATGTATGCAGGTGATGCAAATTTTGCGGAAGCGTATGAAGCAACTGAGAGTCCAGTTCTCAGAGATCAGAGTCCTTGGATAGGTTATATGATCCAGGAGGGATTGTTGTTCAGAGGCAATCAATTGTGCATTCTGAAATGCTCCATGAGGGAGAATCTGTTAAAGGAGAAGCACAGTGGTGGATTAGCAGGACATTTTGGCCATGACAAGACATTCACGAAGTTGAATGAGTTATACTTTTGGCTGGGAATGCGATAATATGTCAAAATATTTGTTGACAAATGTAGATTTTTCCATCATTCGAAGGGAAGGAAGTAGAATGCAGGATTTTATCAGCCATTGCCCATACCAGAGAGGCCATGGGAGGCGATTAGCATGGATTTTGTATTGGGGTTTCCAAAGACACAAAGAGGTATTGATTCAATCTTTGTGGTAGTGGATAGGTTTTCTAAAATGGCACACTTCATTCCATGCCAGAAAACCAGTGATGCGACTCACATCGCAATTTTTTTTTTCAAAGAGGTCATTCGACTTCATGGATTACCGAAAAGCATAGTTTTGGACAGAGACACTAAATTCATAGGACATTTTTGGAGGACCTTATGGAAGAAACTGGGAACTAACTTGGCGTTTAGTTCTTCTTATCATCCTCAGACAGATGGACAAATGAAAGTGGTCAACAGAAGTCTGGGAGACTTGTTGAGAAGCTTGGTGGCAGAGCACCACAACAGTTGGGACCATATATTACCACAAACAAAGTTCGCGTATAACAATTCAGTGAATCGGAGCACAGGACGAAGTCCATTTTAGATCGTATCTGGCATGCAACCAAGAGGGGTATCTGAACTGATGGATTCAGAACAGACTGTGACTAGCAGTGCTAGTGCAAAAGAATTCACTGAGGCGATGAAAGAACTTCACAGCGAGGTGAAGCAGCGACTGCAAAATTCAAGCCAAGAACACAAGCGTGGAGCAGACCAATATCGGAGAAAACCTTAGTTTGAAGTTGGTGATCTAGTTCTGGCACACTTGAGAAAGGAAAGGTTCTCGAGTGGAACATACAATAAGTTAAAGATGAAGAAAATCGGACCATGCAAGGTCTTAAGAAAATTCAGAGAGAATGCTTATGAGATCAAGTTGCCGGATGGCATTGGAATATCTACGATATTCAACATCTCATATTTATACCCATACAGGGCTGGAGAAGCAGAAACTAGAGATGGGTTTCCAGTGATCCAGTGGATGAAACAATTTCCAGTTGCAGAAAAGCCACAAATGGAATGCATACTAAATAAGAGAGTGGGTAAGAAGACCCGAAGGAAGGAATACTTCGAGTATCTAGTCAAATGGAAGGGCCACCCAGTGGAAGATGCCAGCTGAGAGATCGAAGCAATGATACAGAAGCATGGAAAGACCGTGCAGGAACTCACGGACAGGAGCCCATGAAAGTTTTCAAGCCGAGGAGTATGATGTAGGAGCATCGCCAACACATCAAGCGAGCTAGCGCGGAAGCAGAGGACAGCTAGACAAGCCAGCACAAATTTTGAAAATGCTTTGGAATTGTTGCGCGATCTTAAATGACTCATTTAAGAGATGGCACACTTGTATATTGTAATGGACCTTGAGAAGATAGCTCTCATCCTTAGGTAGATAGTCGACATTTAAGATAGTTAATGCTGGTAGATAGGAATTTAATTTTAGATTTGATAGCTTTGGAGCTCAAGAGGGAAAATGGATATAGACACCCTCATTGTATCATTGTAACATAAGCCTGAGCATAGAAGCAAGAAGAAGAGAGAGCAGAGAATTGTATGAAGAACACCCATGTATAGATATTTGAATTAATAGAAGAACTTTGATTCAAATTCAAGGTTTGTGTTACTCTCTGTATATTGTTGATATGCTCATGAATGTTTGCTTCCTGTCATACATTTTATTTTATATGTTGTGTATGTGATTTCATGGTTGAATTGAAGTCTGAAAGGAAGAGTGAATGAGTTTCAATTGTTTCTCTAATTGAGCCAGAGAATTCCTGCAAGGAGTGCAGTGGAATTGTCCGCAAGGAGTGCGTTGACAAAAGGGTTCAGTTAGAGATAGCTTTTGTTCTCATTTCCTCGAAGGTGCAGTTAGGTACAGTGCCCTGCAAGGAGTGTGCAGGCCGAGGGAAAGCCTCAGGTTTGCGAACCTGAGTAAGGAATTGGAAGAATGCTGTTGTAGGTGTGTGCAGAGTCGAGAGACTTCAACACTCAGTTGAGGTTGAAAGGTTTCCGCAAAGAGTGCGTGCAAGAGGTTTTCAAGAAGACTGAAGTCATGGAAAAGCTCAGGAAGGATAGACCTTAGAATTCGAGGAAGGATTGCACAGAGAAGTTGTGGTTGAAGTTTTCAAGCAGGCGCTGCAAGTTTGTGCACAGGTGAACAAGTCTTCGTGGGGGAAGTATTTTGTTCATTTCGCAGAAATCCATAAGGAAGAACGGACGGTCAAAATCCTCTTAGGAGATTTCGCGAAGTTTCGAGGACCGTTGGATCTTGTGGAGGTGCAATGAGGTTATGGTGGAGGATTTCTGAAAGATTCAAAGCTCAGGAGGGGCAGAGTCGTCGATCCGAGTCACAAGGACTCTTGGATCTACACGTGATATCATTTATTGGGGATTCGCAAGTCGAAGCTCCAAATTTGTGCAACAAGAATTGCAATATTGTGATCTGTGATATTTCGACAGATCAGAACCATCCATCAGTGGGGATGTGTGTCAAAAGATCTAAGAGAAGTCAGTGTTTGGCATATCGAAAGTCCTGAGAACAGGATACTTAGATAGTGTGGAATCGTGATCCACGATATCTCGACGGGAGAGTTGTGTGGGCCACAACAGAAGCTAGTTTAGGACAGGTGGCGTATCATATCAGGGATCGGGAAAAGGAAAGTCTCGAATCCATTGACATCAGGATTTGCGAGCCCGCGAATCCCAAAGTCCCTATAGAAGCGACGGGAGGTGGAAAGGTTAATCCGCATGTGTGCATCAGAGTTTCGCCACATCGGGTATCGGGAGTCAGTAAATCAAAGTGCTGGATATCGCGAGGGGAAAAACCACGATAAGATAATTTCCGATAGAGATGGAAAGAGTTCAACATTGACTGAGGCATAGGGTCTCACATATTCGAGAGCCCAGTGATCGATAGTGAACTTGCGAAGCTGTGAGTTCCGATCCTCCGGTAAGTAAAGAAAGGGGGATCACGAAGAAGAGAATCTGTGGGGTGTATATTTCCCGATAGGGAAATAGAAGAACCTTGGATTTCTTCGGGCCAAGAAGAAGAAGATCCTGTGTGTGCACGTGGACCTTCTGACCTGTGGGTGGTGAAGGGGCTGCGTAGCCGTCATCCCATATGTAATTGGGCGAGCCTGTGATCCACTTATTCCATATTTGGGAAATGGATTGGATGGGCTTGGGGCGATCCAGCCATAGTGGGTTGAATTTGAAAGGAATGGGACCCCAGTATTTTTGGGCTTCGAAGACTAGTCTTATGGGTCGGTGATTTGATCCTTCCCAGGGGAGGTTCGATGAGCACGGGTTGTCTGGAAGTGCCAAGAGAGAGTTGTTGATCAGGAATCTGTCTAACCTTTCCACTATGTGCCCTGTGCCAACTCTTCTATTTTTCCAAGTGTACATTCCCTTGTTCGAAGGAACATAAAAAAGATCCAGATCCGATATAAGGTCATCCAACCTTTCTTGGAATTGATCCCTCATAACAGTGCCACCTTGTTTTTCCTTTGATCCTCTAGTTGTATTGAAGTCTCCAACAATAATAATGTTCCTGGGGGGATTTTTGTGGCCAGATCCAGAAGGGATTGCCAACATTCATTTTTTTATATATAATTATTTGGCATATAAACATTTATTGTGGAGTAATGCATACCTGAGTATTTTTTGAGATTGACCATTAGCTAGAAATGGGTTTGCACCTGATCCTTTAAGTCGAATTCCTCGGTCTTCCAAAAAGTTCTTATTCCTCTTGAATCCCCTCTTGAACTTGTTGTTCAACCTTCACTTTTGTTCCAAATTTTTTTTAGGTCTTTGAGGGTTTCCTGCTCCCTCATTTTCATCTCTTAGAGATGAGAATTGAGGGTTTTTCTGTTTGAATCAACTTTATAACTTCTTCTTTCTTGACCTTGCTTCCCAATCCTCTATAATTCCAAGAGATGACTTTCATCATTTATCAGTGTGCTTTGGTGTCCCCCCTTTTGAGGCTCGTGATGTTTCTCCCTTATGTTGGGATGCCTTATTTTCCTCATATTTTCCATATATTTTTAGAGCCTCCTCGATTATTTTTTGAATGCCCAGTTCTTTTTCTCTGGTTGCCATTGATTCTCTTTTGTTTCTTTGGGATTTTATTCCAGGTTTCTTGGTGTTCGATGGTTGAGTTAGCTCCAGATCAGAATCAATATCTAAGGTGTTCTATCTTTCTTCTTCTGACATTTCTCACTTCTCCAAGGTTTGGTTGGGGAGAGATTTTGCTGAGGAGTCCCCACTCAAGTCCAGGACTCATTTTTCTTTTTCTTTTCCTTGCCTATTCCCTTCTCCTACCCCTTCGTGTCCCTTTTTGTTATTTTCTAGTTGGGATTCCCTGATTTCTTCTACATTTCCTTCTAAGTTGAGACCGACATATCTATTGTGACTTGATTCTCCTTTTTGTGGAGATCCTGGTCGTGTTTCTTTTGGATCTGTGGGTTTTTATCGTTGACTCTGAGTCAGGATGGACTGAGTTTTTCCATTTGTTTTTTTCCTCTTTGGTTGTTGCCAATGATCTTGTTTTGGATCTTGGTTTGATTCTTGATCTTTTTTTGGATCCTGATTTGATTCTTGTGGCTTAGACTAGTTTTCAGGAAGTTGTTTGTTAGGGTCATCTTTCTCATACTTTGGTTGTTGCAGATTTGCATATCTGAAGTCCCGTTTGTTCTGGTGCTTAAAATTTTTCTCAAATTTAACAGCATATCGATAAGCAAAACTAAGTGATGAGATGTCTAGAAAATCTATTTCAGTTTGGATGTATCTATGTAGAGCCTCGTTGTATTTCAAAACAAAATGTCGCTCAGAGTATTTGATACCCATATTGGTGCGCAAGGTATGGAAGGTATTGGTGAAATCCGACACTAATTGGTCCCTCTATTGCCGCAGTGTGGTCCATCTCATGTACTAGTCCTCATAGTTGCAAATAGGGTAATAATGTTCCTTTATCGCATCCACAAAAAAATCCCAAGTGGACTCAGCCCCATATATTCCAAACTCCGCTGTGGAACTTTGCTCCCAGTAAGTTTCCCACCAATGTTTGACACGGGGGAGAGTCTTAAGGAGCGCGAAGATGATTTTTTCTTTGTCAGAAAAATTGTGAACAGAGAAATAACCTTCTAACAGATTTAACCATTTATCTAGGACATCCGCATCTATCTGACCTTCAAATATAGGAATATAAAAATTGACTTGTACCTTAAAAGACGAGGTTCCTCCAAAGTGGTGGCTTGATGAAGATGCGCTTGAGGCTATTGGGAGGACTTGAAGGATGTGGGAAAAATTCTCCATCATTTCGTCCCTCTGTCACATGAGAGCTTGTTCAAGCAACAAATTGATAGGATCGTTTGCTATGCCATTTTTCTTTTCTTTCACCATGGAGGGTTTCTTGGGCGTGCGAGAGTGATTGTCTTCAAGAGAGACAAGATAGAGACCCAACTTGCTATACTTGGACCTCATCGGGGACATGCACTGAAAAAAAATGATCAAGAGTAGCCTTCTCTGATACCACTGATCAAGATTATTTTCGACACGAAATGAGAGTGGAGATATAACATAGAAATATTGAGAGATATTGCAAGAGAGACAAAAATATAACAGAGATATATCGGAAATATAGCAAGATTCACATATATATAGTAATACATGATTCTATTAATGAAATAAATGTACAGAGACTATAAAAATACAGAGTGAAAGACTCGCTAGAATGGTGGCAGCTTATCTCTGAGAAGAGATGTGACGTCTACTTGCATTCACAAGAAGATGATTACAATGAGGCTCTAAAGGCATTTTTACATTAAATAGGAATTCCAAAAACCATAAACATCCAAAAACCTAACCCTAGGAGATGAAGCGCCAAAAGTCATGTCGACCCCATTTGAGTAAGTTAGTACATCGACTTCCTGGGGTCGTAACGTTTGCATACGATCTATGTTTTAGGCGCATGATAGCCCGTTGGAAAGGTATCGTCGAGGAGATTCATTTTGGGGGAAATATTGAAGGAAATTCCATATTTCTCCTCGTTTTCCCAAAAACATCGTTTAGGGCGACAAAATGGCCCTGGAAGTTAAGAACTGCTAAAAATAGTAAATTGCCAAAATTGCCAAAAAATAGTTTTAAGCTAATTGGAAAAGGTGGGTGGCCACCTATATCCACCTGGATCAATCCTCCCTCCTTAGGAAGCAATGGTATCCATTGTGTTGAGTGCCCGGGGGAGAGGGAAAAGCGTTTCCTGAATCTGCATCTTGATGAGTTGCTTGCCTTGTTGGAGAAGTTGCATTGCTTAGCTTGTTGAAGGTTGTCACGAACATGTGGCTGGAAGGGTTGGAACTTTTTAACCAATCTGGCTACATGAGATACCTGTGTGCAGAAGGAATCTTTGCGCTTTGTTGCAACCTTGTTGACTTGCTTCTATTGGATAGAAGATGCTTGGGGTGAGGCTGTAGTGGTTGAAGTGTACTTTCGTTCCCCTTTTGAATAGATTGTGAAGAAGCTGAATTTTGCAGTATGAGATACTACATTGTGGCACTGTTTAGGTGGAATAATAGTTGGAACTACTTATTGTATTCTGTAGAGATGATCCCCCAAAGTAACAATGACACTACATGGTCGAGACTCATAAACAACATGGCATCTCCACATATATGGTTGGCCCAAAAGGAAATCACATACATCCAATGGGGAAACATCACATAATACCTCATCCTTGAAGGGTTGGATGCCGTATGACAATTGTCACTGTTGGTTGACACATAGATCTCATCCTTGGCAAAGCCACCCAATGTTGTATGGTTGCAGGTGTGGTGTTGTCGACAATCCCAATTGTTTGACAACCTCTGCTGAGATGAGGTTCTTTTGGCTTCCTCTATCAACAATAAAATGAAATGGGCCCCCCTTCACCCACATCTGTGAATGAAAAAGGTGTTCCCCCTCTTATGGATCTGTTGGTTCTTCTAGTTGAATTGTTGTGGTCGTGACAATAGTAGTGGGGTTTGCATCAATAATTTATCTTTTACCAGTATTTTCATAATCAGATTCTGAATCATGGTTCGGCTCCTTGTCTTTGATCTCAACCACCAATGACTATTTTGAGCGACATTCATTGGTGTTGTGCCAAGGGATTTTGTGGAAATCGCACCATTTTGCGGTGTCCTTCGCCTTTCCGTGACCCTTATTTTCTTATGGATTAGACTTGTTTTTAGGAAGCTGTTTGTTAGAGCCGTCTTTCTCATACTTTGGTTGTTGGGGATTTTCATATCCAAACTCCCATTTGTTCTGGTGCTTAAATTTATGCTCAATTTTAACAGCATATCGATAAGAAGAACCGAGTGATGAGATGTCCAGAAAATCCATTTCAGTTTGGATGTATCTATGTAGAGCCCTGCAGTATTTCATAACTAAATTCCACTCAGAGTCTTTGATACCTAGCTTGGTGCGCAAGGTATGGAAGGTATTGTTGAACTCCAACACTGCTTGGCCCCTCTCTTGCCACAATGTGGTCCATCTCATGTACTGGTCCTCATAGTTGCAAACAGGGTAATACTTTTCCTTTACCACATCCACAAAAAAATCCCAAGTGGGCTCAGCCCCATACATTCCAAACTCCTTTGTGGAACTTTTCTCCCAGTAAGTTTCCCACCAATGTTTAACATGGGGGTGAGCCTTAAGGAGAACGAAGATGACCTTTTCTCTATCGGAAAATTTGTAAACAAAGAAATAACCTTCTAACTGATTTAACCATTTATCTAGGGCATCTGCATCTATCTGACCTTCAAATATAGGAATATAAAAATTGACCTGTACCTTAAAAGGCGAGGTGCCTCCAAAGTGGCGGCTTGATGAAGATGCGCCTGATGCTATCGGGAGGCATTGAAGTATGTGGGAAAAATTCTCCATCATTTCGTCCCTTTGTCGCGTGAGAGCTTGCTCAAGCAACAAATTGATAGGATCGTCTTCTCTGTCGTTTTTCTTTTCTTCCGCCATGGAGGGTTTATTGGGTGTGCGAGAGAGATTTTATTCAAGAGAGACAAGCTCGAGACCCAACTTGCTATACTTGGACCTCATCGAGGTCATGCATTGAAAAAAAATCGATTAAGAGCAACCTGCTCTGATACCACTGATCCAGATTATTTTCGGCACAAAATGAGAGTGGAGATATAACACATAAATATTCAGAGATATTGCAAGAGAGACAACAATATAACATATATATATCGGAAATATAATAAGAGTCACAGATATACAGTAATAGACAATTCTATTAATGAAATAAATGTACAGAGACTGTAAAAATATAGAGTGAAAGACTTGCTAGAATGGTGGTGGCTTATCTCTGAGAAGAGATGTGATGGATGCACTCATTCACAAGAAGATGATTACAATGAGGCTCTGAAGGCATTTTTATAATAAATAGGAATGCCAAAAACCCTAGTCATCCAAAAATCTAACCCTCGGAGATGAAGCGCCAAAAGTCATGTGGGCCTTGTTTGAGTAAGTTAGTACATCAACTTCCGGGGTCAGAACTTTTGCATACGATATCTATTTTAGGCACATGATATCCTATCGGAAAGGTATCATCGAGGAGATTCATTTTGGGGGAAATATCAATGGAACTTGATATTTCTCCCCGTTTTCCAAAAAACGTCGTTTAGGGCCTCAAAATGGCTAAAAATAGTAAATTACCAAAATTGCCAGAAAATAGTTTTGAGCCAGTTGGAAAATGTGGGTGGCCACAAATATCCACCTGGATCACTTGGTCCTGCGTGTCTTTGGCCTCAGGGCATGATTTGGAAAAATGACCATATTCGTGACAAACTTTGCATTTGAAGGGGATTTTCTCATAGTCCACTTGTTGTATGTATGACCAGCTGTCTAGATTCAGTTGTATTGCTTCAGGGAGACCTTTTTCTAGATCTACTTCCACACATAGCCTAGAACAAGCCTTTAGGCCCTCTCGTGGTTCAGCGTGATCAATATACTTTCTGAGGGTGTTTCCTATGTTTCTTATGGTTTCATCATTCCAACAACAGAGGGGAAGGAAAGACAGTCTTACCCAGACTGGGACTGCTGAGGGTATATCATTTTCTAGGCTAAAGTAAGGAGTCCACTTATTTAAATACATTCCTCTTTCCCCCATGAAGTAAGGTCCACTTCAAAAAGTCAGATCTCTATCTTCTTTTTTTTCAAACATAAAGGCAAAGAACCCCTTACCACAAAAGGTTGTCGACATTTGTCCCCGTATTAGTTTGCGCTAGTTTGCTTCCAGCCAGAGGTGCATGGATTTTGGGGATGGCCACAATCCAGTAAATTGACCGATCAATCCTATGTCTACCAGTCTAAGAGCCAGGGGCCGCGTTGAGGGAGCAATAACAGTCACCTTAGGGATTTCAGTTGCTTTTTTGACAAATCTTGAGGGGGGGGGGAGGGGCTTGGAGCCTTTAGCATAAGACAAATTGAGGGCCTAAAAGGCCTACAGATCTGAGGATGAGGATCTAGGGGCCAAATCCCCTCCCTTAGAGGGATCCATTAAGGCTCTGACGCCCTCGACCGTTAAACCCTAAATTGCAGAGTCGTCGTCGCGATCAAAGCCTCTGTCGCAACCAACAATGTTTTGTGCACGTAAAATACTATCCCATACATCAACATCATCTTATTATTATTATTATTATATTATAAAACTCACCACATTCAAGCCACCTGCTCTTTTTTTCTCATTAATTCACTAGAAGACACATTTTTCTTGTTGTGTTCGTTGTTTAACATCATTATCCTTAGTAT
The DNA here is from genome assembly GCA_010110895.2 of Picea sitchensis. Taxonomy (NCBI): domain Eukaryota; kingdom Viridiplantae; phylum Streptophyta; class Pinopsida; order Pinales; family Pinaceae; genus Picea; species Picea sitchensis. The sequence continues at coordinate 133,133 of SNQJ01S0004742.1, forward strand.
ATCGGTAATGTTTATATACACATTCTTCTCCTAATCTTACTTTTCTCTTGTTCAATTTCTTCATCCTTTGATATATTGTATCCTATTCATATTTGAGGTGAAAGCATTTATATTTATAATTAAAACTATATATATATATATTTGATTTACAAGGATAAGACTAACAATTAAAATTAAAATTAAAGTAAGGTGGCCTTCTACATTATCACCTACCTATCTTGTTGTACATCAACATCATCTAATTACTATATTATATAACTCACCACAAACATAAACATCATTAAGCTTTTACATATTTCACATCCCATCCAATCTAATCCACCTCCTCTCTTTTTCTCATTAAGTCTTAGTAATCTTGCTTTGGTTCTTGTTTAATATCATTATCCTATAGTATATTGGTAATATTTACATGCATATTCTTCTCCTTCTCCTGGTTCAACAACTTTTTCATATTTATATTTGACGTGAGAGCATCTCTAACTTATTGACTATTCTGCATAATGTTTACAATAATTTTGCTAGTTTTCTTTTGAAATAACTAAAACTCTTGCTTTTCAAGTCTGTCTTACTCTCACCTACTCTTACTTTTGAAATAGTTGAAAGGTGAGAGGTTTTCTTTTCCCGTTGTACACAAACGACCCATGACTTTAAAGATAACGGAGAAGGCAAGCCAAACATTCATCAACGACTTTCCAATGACCCCAACCCAAAATGGCCCTATTTGCACATAAACATCTTATTGTTGTCTTCGCTATTAAATGAATTTTGGCATCTCACGGTGAATGAACGGTTGCTTTGCTATTTTCTATAAGTCTCTACGCAAATCCGAGAGTGGAACACAACTATTCGTGAGCTCCATGATCAGCTTGGAACACAACTATTAAGGTTAGACTTCATATATTTCACATCCCCTTCCCTTCAATTCACCTCACCTTTACAGACATCTCTCTCCGTTATTGTTTGCTGCCTGTTTTTATATTCATAATCTGCACGGCTGGGTTTTTTTTTATATTCATACTCTCTTTTATTCTACTCTAATTTCATCTACTATGCTTCTCTGATCTCACTTGCTCTTAGTGCAAACAATGGATATTGCAACCGGAAGCGCATGCAACACCATTATCAACGCTATTCTTTTTCCACTCATCCAGCAACTCATCCAACAGATAGATGACGCAATTCACTTGGATGACAACCTTGTTAGACGAATAAGTTGATCGATTCGCTCCTTGATTAGTTTAGTTAACTGTCGAATTGTTGGTTTCTTGTTTTCATCGCCGAGTTAGACTGCTAGACGCTTCATTATTTACGAAGCATTTCGTTGCATGTAAATTCCTTTATATATCAATTTAATAAATGAGATCTGTGTGGTTTTTTTGCATTCTATTCTGCAATTCGTTTTCTGTTATTGCAGATCTGTTTTCATTCTGTCTTGCACTTCATTTTCTGTTTTGCGAGTCCGTTTTCATGGTATCAGAGCAGGCTGCAGATCCAGCCTCTGTCCAGCTTGCTGAATTGCAAAACGTTTTTCAGCAAGCTCTGTAAGAATTGCAAATCTGGTTTTTTTTCAGTGCAATTTGTTTTTTAGCCGCCGGTATATAATTTTTTGAGCAGAAAATGCCCAGCATGAGCAACCAGGCTCTCATGCAAGCACCTGTTTTGAACAGGTCAAATCATAGCACTTGGGTATCCAAGATGAAAGTTTTTCTGAGCTGTCATGAATGCTTAGAGATTGTCAAAGATGGAGTTACCTTGCTGAAAGATGAAGATCGAGATGCATTGGATCGGGATGCGAGACGCACTTACACAGAAGTGGTCAAGAAAAATGAAAAAGCCTTATGGATTAT
>SNQJ01S0004743.1:0-33470 GCA_010110895.2 Picea sitchensis
TCTGAATTTGAAATGTCTATGATAGGAGAACTGTCATTTTTTCTTGGTCTGCAAATTACTTAGAGGCGTGAAGGGATGTTCATTTCTCAAGAAAAATATCTAAGAGAAATGCTGAAAAGGTTTCAAATGGAATATTCTAAACTTGTGGGTACACCTATGATAACTGGATGTAAATTAAGCAAGGATGATGATTCACCTGATGTTGATCAAAGCTCATATCGATCAATGATAGGAAGCCTGCTATACATCACAGCATCTCGCCCAGACATAATGCATGTTGTATGAATGGTAGGAAGATATCAAGATGCACCCAAACAGAGTCATTTGCAAGATGTCAAAAGGATATTTAGGTATTTAAAAGAAACAACGAATTATGGTCTGTGGTATCCCATAAATCAAAATCTTCAGTTGACTGCTTATTCAGATGCAGATTGGGCAAATTGTGTTGATGATAGAAAAAGCACCATTGGAGGAGCATTCTTCCTGGGTGACTCCTTAGTAGCCTGGCTTAGTAAAAAGCAAAGTTCCATTTCTTTATCAACCACACAGGTAGAGTACATTGCTGCTGTTACCTGTTGCACTCAGTTATTATGGATGATTCAGACACTTGCAGACATACAGGTAAAATACATTGCACCGATCCCAATTCATTGTGATAACACTAGTGCCATCAGTGTGTCTAAAAATATTGTACTCCACTCCAATACCAAGCATATTCCCATAAAATATCATTTTCTAAGAGATAATGTCACCAATCAGACTGTTCAGGCCCATTACATTCCCACTATAGAACAAATTGCAGACATCTTTACTAAACCCCTAGCCAAGACACCTTTTGAATATCTCAAACAGAAGTTGGGTGTCATTTCATCTCACACCTAAAAGAGTCCATATTGTTAGGGGGAGTTTTGTATTGTTTGAATATATAATGCCTCCTAAAATTACTGCAGCACCTCAGGGGGAGCATGTCTCTTCTTTGACATTGATGTCAAAGGGGGAGAAAAGAATTCGGGTGCCTTAGTTGCCATCAATGACAAAGGGGGAGATTGTTGGAATGTTTTACAGGCAACATATGCTTGTCATTGATGGAAAGTACACGAGTGATGATGGCTTACGTACAACAATGATGATCAACAGTGCAGTGATAATCGGGGAAGAGCAGCAACCGTGATCGTTGGATCAACAATTCAGAATTCCCGATGGCTGTCAGATCTCAATGTAGACAAGAGGAGCACACAGATATGGAGGATAGATATCGGGCGTTACATCCGAGAGTAGGGTCCGACCACCATTGGATCCATGAGAGGCTACACGTTCTTTAAAGTGCTAGGAGAAGTTGGCTTACAAAATCCTGAAAGCAGGAGGACCGTGCATCTTTGAGTAGGACACGTGGTGAAAGATCGTCGTTTCGATGACTGGAAAGTCAAAGAAATGGGGTTCCCTAAATTGTTGAATTCGTGAAATGTGAAACCCTGAAGTAAAATCCATTTCGGAGTTTCAGAGATCGAGAGTTGGAGATGTCAAAGAATATTAACCACAAGAATCTAGAAATTGTGATATGCGAAATCGTGACTTAATCTGAGTCGTCAGATCAAGGTTTGATCTGGACCGTTGATCCCAGTCCATTTCAAAGTTTCGCGGATCAAGAGTTGGAGATGTCAAAGAATAATAACCACAGGAATCCCGAAATCGCGATATGCGAAATCACGACGTAATCTGAGCCGTCAGATCAAGGTTTGATCTGGACCGTTGATCCCAGTCCATTTTGGAGTTTCATGGATTGAGAGTTGGAGATGTCAAAGAATAATAACCACAAGAATCATGAAATCGCGATATGCGAAATCATGACTTAATCACAACCATCAGATCAAGATGTTATCTGGACCGTTGATCCGACCCCATTTCAGAGTTTCGTGGATCGTTACTTTGAAGTGACAAGAACACTGAACATCAAGAATGTCGAAATCGCGAAATGAAAAATCACAAAATGATCTGAGCCGTTATATCAAGTATTGATCGGGACCGTTGATCCCACGCCATTTCATGGTTTTGAGGATCGCGACTTGGAGAGTCGAGATGCCTCATATCCAGATTCATGAAATGCGAAATCGCGAAAGCGCATTATGCATAAGGCTGTGGTCACAGCCCTTGGTCACATAAGTGAGAGATGGAGGAAAGAGCTAGAGCAACCAAGCTCCTTTTCGGGGATCACGACTGGGAATGTCGAGACACATGGTCACACGAATGTCAAACTGCCAAAATCCGAAATGCCAAAATGAATGCAAAATCCCTTGGAATCAATCCAATGATGCAGGTGAATTTGAACAATATCGGAGGGCTACTGTAGGACGACACAGTGTAACTGCCAAAAACCATTGATGGTTTCTACCAGAGGACTCGAAGACACTTCGGGATGATTGACAGAGGAGGTGAAGAGTCTATGGGAATCTTCAAGAGGAATGAAGATGTTCATGGAGGCGATTGACAACTGGATGAGAAATGAGGCCTGTAACTGGAACAGAGAAGGTGAGCTCGACTGTCACAGAGAAGACGAAGAGTCTCAAACTGCTAGAGAGGCTGAGGAATATCAGTACAACATACAGTGATGTTGAATGGTTGGAAAATGACCAGAGAAGCTGAAGAGTCATGATGATGATCAGAGAGAGCACTCAAGTTATGGAGGAATTTCGCGCGGAGTGAGAATGCAGAGGCATTGCGAATATTGCATGCACACGGACAACAGAGACTATAAGAATGCTAAACAAATAAGAGATAAGGGTTGTCACTATGTAGGAGAATTGAGGGGTTTACAAGGAGGCAAAACGTGGGAGCAGAACTGCACAGTCGAGGAATGGTGCATTGAAGGCATATGGTGCAAAAAGAATAAAAGGATGAAGAACAGAATGTGATACAAGTGTGCAGAAGACATTGATGCAGATAGGGCAAAGCAGTGTAACAGAACAACGACAGGGCTAGTAAGCCATTGAATAATTTTATATAACTGTAATAAGTTTTAGTAACAAAGAATTTATAAACTAGGGTCGTTGGGAGGTGTTAGGGAGGACTAGTGTCCTCAAAGGTTCAAGTGGGTGATTGAACACAGGGAGTTGGTGCTTCCTTCTAGTTGGTGCTAGAGAAACCAGGGAGTTGGTGCTTCCTTCTAGTTGGTGCTAGAGAAACCAGGGGGTTGGTGCTTCCTTCTAGTGGGTGCTAGAGAAAACAAAGAGTTGGTGCTCTCAGCAAGTTGCATCTTGCAAAATAGAGGTTGTATCCTCACAATGAGTTGGTTCTCATATGTATGATAATGTAAAGAATGTAGATAATACTTATCATATAAAAAAAAAGAGGTTTTTACCCTGTATGGGTTTCCTCGAGAATTATATGTGTCTGTTTTCTTATATATGTGACTGATGCTGAATGTGCCTTTGTTTATTTCTATTATGGTGATCATCATGTAGTGCCCTGTAAATATTTTTAAAAGAAGTATAATTGTTTAAGAACAGTAACAACTGATTCACCCCCCCTCTAAGTTGTCCAACATGACAGGTATCAGGTGACTGAAATCCCATATTAACATGGCAGTCCCTTCAGGAGGTTCTTGAATTTATTGATCGATAACACCTATTGTTGAGCCATTGGGTTGTTCTGTTAGAGAGAATTCATCTAGGAATTGATTATCCATTAGATTCATATCATGCACACATTGGGGGAAGTGCCTTTCTGAATGATTTTCATGATCGTACGTGCAGAAGGAGTCAGATGCTACATTCCCTAAGTCAATGTTTATGTTAGTTGGGGGAGGTTTTATAGATTTGAAGGGTGGATTTATTTTAAAAAATGGTTTATAAGGTATTTTATTTTGGTTTCCTTCCACAACAGTCCTTTTCATATCTACGATCTTGTTGGAGATATTTTTGATCATCTGTTGCAGGTTTTCTAGATCCCCTCCCTATTTCTCAAGACCTTGTTTTGTTTGTTTTCCCAGGGGTCTTGTTAAAAACATTCCTCTCTTAGGTAGAGGTTGGGTTTCCTTTTTTATTAGTGAGATCTGACATTCTTTGCACCCTTTCATTTGGAATTCAATCATTTTAGCTTCTTTGAATTTTTTTCTCTAGAGTATGTTTGGTAGCCCTTTTTACTAACATGGAAATAGAAGCTGGGAGAGCTTTAGCATATACTTCAATTTACAACTCCTGGGTAGGTTTAGACTCGGGTTGGAATTTGTTCAAAATGGTGGTTAAAATTTGGTTGAAATCTTTAACCTTTTATTTTGGAATAATAGTGGCGGTGAAAATTTCATCCATTAAAGCTCCTGTAGTAGTTTCTTTGGAAAACTTGTCCAAGAAATACTTTTGAAACTTTTTCTACCTAGTTATGGAACCAACTAGAAGGTTGAAATACCAAGTCGAGGCTGAATTTTCAAAGGTATAAGGAAATATTATTCACACTACATCTTATTCTTGCACATTCATCAACCTTATAGCTAATATGAACTTCTTAATATGTTCCTTAGGAAATCTGAATGTTTCAAGGTCAAATTTAGGAAGTAATTTTTCTGGATGTCTAGGTAGGTTATGCACCTATCCTGGGATTGCCAAAGCATCTCTGGCCAACCACGATTGATTATACCTAGGTGGTATCCCCTTTCTCCATTGTTATCATTATTATCCTCCATCTCTTCTGATTCAGAACCTGAGCGATCTGAGTTAGAGCCTTCCTCTTCAGATTCAAAATTGTCAGGTTCAGAGTAATTACTAGATGATGTTTCGGGTATCAGATTAAAGGGTTGTTCAATCTATGTGAGGTAAAAATATATCAGGTCCTCTATCGTGTAAACAAATACCTGGTCATGGGTGTCAACAATTGGTCTACTTATTTGTTTTCTTCAAGGAAGTAAAGGAGCTAAAGGTAATGCTCTGATCTATCGGGCGTAAGCTCTAGTGATTCATCTAGACTTATTTAACTCTTCATGGGGAAGAACATAAGGTATTTAAGGGTACACTTGTTCTTCCTCTTCGTGTTGAGGTGAGTTACTTGTATCAAGAGTACTCTTTGTATGTGGGATGTCTTGAGAGTGACTCTCCATGCATGTGGGATGTTTTGAATCTATAGGCTTTGCGAAATATTTTATCATAAATATTGTTATTCATGCATTCGTTGAGGCCCTCCTTATAGCACAAATTATGTTGAGGGGTTTTAGATCCCTTTAAATCAATACCAGGAACCAAACCCTCTTAAGAGGCCCAACTAGACTTGTAAGTGTTTGATGAGTGGTAAGGTTCTCCATATTTGTGATCTGGCTAGAAATTATCAATGGGATTTAATAGTGATTAATGGATATGTATTTTCTATGAAACCTTTCCTTAGGATATGCAGTTCTCTTTTTGATTATTTTCTAATATTTATAACAAAAGAATGATAGAGCTTAAACTAAATGACAGAGGGAAGTTAAATTGTGTGTTGGGGGGAAGGTTGGGTTTTAGGATAACCTTTATACCTTAGCATGCAGACGAAGAAGATCTAAACTACTTCAAACTAGAATTAATACCATTTTGATTAGTAGACATTCAACATTGTCTAAGATAACATTTATAGAAATAAAATATACATGTGACATGAAGTTAGTGCAAGAAAAGTAATTTTCAATGCTCTATTATCAATAACAGCTTAACATAATCGATTTCTACTCATAAACTATAATAAAAAAACCATTAAAACATTATAAGATAACTTTAAATAACAAATGCAACAACTCTTAGTCAATAAAACAACAAATATTGAATCTAGAGACAAAGATAATCCCCCTTGGTCCAATCACATTCATGCCTCAGATGAAAGAAGTGTCCTTGGTTCTAAACATAACTTCTTAATTAAAATAACTTGCACATAAATAGTTCTCTTACAAAATTTCAAAAAAAATCTTTCTCTCCAAAAACATCGACCCTTGTGTTGTTGTACTAATCAGTAAGTGTGGACACAAACAAATCTCCCTAGTTCCACCCGAAACTAGAACAAAACATAACATAATATAAGACTTTCTCTAGGATTTAACTATTGAGTTTACTAGCTAACAAGAGATGGAAAACATACCTTTTAAATGTTGTTCCCTCTTGTCATTTCCATCCTCTCTCCATTCCAATGCTATTGCAATATTGAATATTCAAATAAACACAAGCCAACAAAGTAAAAGCAATAAAGTGTACTCAACAAGAACCTATGTATGTGATCAAGGAATCATACAATAAAACAAGAATGATTTTATGGGAAAGAAACATATTGATGTATCATATTAAATTGAAAGTGGAGAATACAACCAAAGCCTTGATGTCACAAGGTCCCCTTTCAATGGCCCTTTTTTCACACACACACACCTTTTCTCCAAAGCCTTTAGATGAATAAGATCCACCATGTAGCTTGTAGAACTAAAGCAAAGCTCTCAAAAATAATCTCAAGTAGAACTCCCCATATAGATCTTAGCCTATTCAACCTTAGCCTTTTCCATAAGAGAACCTCCTTTATATAGGATGAAAGAAGGATGGATGAGGAGATTAGGATGATCCCACCAAATAAGAGAAGACAGTAAGATCCAAACCATTCAGAGACCACCTCATATTCTAGAAGACTCCCTTTTAGAACATTCGTGAAGTTTGACTTTTTCTTAGCTTTCAACATCGTTGCACCCTATATATATGGCATCCCAAAGAGACATTGTAGTCCATCTCTAGAGAAGGATGCGATGATCAGGTATCGTCTCACCCCATACATATTGAAAAGTCCGACGACCTTCCTTAATATGGTTTTTGTGAAAGGAAAGCAAGTCACTTTTCTCATGGAGAAAGACTCTTTTATCTTTTTAGGGAACATGAACACATGTTGTCAGTGGATCACTGGGGTGACCTAAATAATGTGTAATAGAATTCCCCCCAAAGTATGAAGCTAGAAATCGTGACAACCGAAATACTTTGTAGAATGTGTGTCAAACAAGGAGGGCATCGATTGGGAACCTGCAAACAATCAAGCATCTGCATAATAATATACCATTGTCTGAGGTAGGCATTCCCATACTCAGATTACAAATGTATTTAAATGTCAAGTGAGTCATGGCCAGTAAATATACATTGTGGATCCATGTCATCATGAATCGATATAGCCACCAAGGACACACTGTGGATATATGTGCTAAAGAATTCAAAATTTAGACATAGCCACGAGACATACACAGTGGATCTATGTGTCAATACTAATTCAAGAATACTTCGTTGCAACCTAGATTAGATTGATGAGATCTAGGGTCTTCATTTCCATCATCCTTAAGTATGAATCTAACCATGTGATTACAAGTTTTGAAGCCGAACATGGTAGAAACAACTTGATTACTGGTCATTAATGAAAATGGTTAACAAGTGCGAGGGAAATCACCATTGATGTCAATGACTCCCAAGGTACCCTAGTCAAATCCAAGGAATGTGAATAAATGAGATGAAGTTGAACACTCGATGGAATCTCCCAATCATGGTTCAATGATGTGAACCCACTCTTGAAAGAGAAGAAACATGTCATTGAGGCATGCAGGTTATAAGGTACTAAATGATTTCTATCTCTTGTTACTGGCTAATGTGTTGAAGTCAACAGGAAAAGACTTGTCATAGGAGGGCCTTGATGTATCCCCCATCAAGGACATGAAATAAGTAACATATTTGAAGTAGATAAGAGTATGAAGTGATTCGGAACTGACTCAGGGAAGGTCGACATTGTAGAAAATTTATAACTGCAGATGGCTAACTCGATGGAAGCATGTTTAGGTTAGACTTGTATTGAACATATGAATGACATGACAATGGTCTCGGTAGCATTGACTCAAGGAGGACCCAAAATATGAACTTGTAGATGGTCAAATGAGAGACAAATGGATTTCCCAACCCAGACATAATGATGAAGGGGGTGTCATGTTCAAGAGAAACTATTATTTACACTAACACGAATACAGAGACACGTTTATTTCCCCATCCCCCCCCCACCATTTCTAGCGAGTACCTCTTTATTTTTATGAAATATTGAGGAGGATAACATATGCTTGTAGATGTAATCTCATCCTTCGAATGAGTCCCTCAGAGTATGTTTAATGAAACCTAAGAAGGAGTGGTTCGGTCCCATATGGATCTTTCGATGTTTTTTTAATGAGTCGAAGGAAAGAAAACTCATGGGTTTTTCAATTTTAGAGAGTCTGAAAAACACTTAAAGAGAACTCCAATAGGTATTTTTTCGTAATTTAGTTTGACGAGACCAAAAAAGAGATAACCTACTACTCAGCATATGTTTTCTTCAAATACTTTTATGAGCGTGAAAAGAATAAAGTCACTCGACAATATTTTGATGTTTAGAGAGTCTGAAAAGAGATTAAAGGGAACTCCAAGGGTTTTCCTTTTTCGTATAACCTTTATGAGTCCGAAAAGTGATAAAAGTATACTCAGTTACATTCTCATTGATTCACGAGCACAAGAAAGAATGAAGACTAAGCTCGGGTTTTTTTGTTTCTGAAAAAACCCTAAAAAGATCTATACATGCGACAAATATATATATATAAAAAAAAAGTGGACCCTTTTTCCAACGTTTCACCTCTAGACTTTTTCAATCTATGAAAATAAACCACTTGTAAAGTTGTTAGGACTTTAGGGTTTTGATAAAGCATAAAAATAATATAAAATACAAATGAAAAGTAATAAAAATGAATAAAATATGTAACAAACCACATTTTACCATTTTATTTGTAACTCTGCCCAAACATTTATCCAAAGCCCTTTTTTCACCTCCATTTTCAATTGTTGATTGTGGAGTGCATGAGAGATAATTTCGTAAATCGTCTTCGCTAAAGAGGTAATATCCTTCTCCTTCATCTTTGCATGGTTTTAAAATTGATTTTCATTGGTTTAATTTATGTTTTGGGTTGATTTTTTGGGGGTTACCCATGGGTTGAGGTCGTCATAGGTGCCCTATATCGGGACCTATGATGATAAAGGATCATCGCAGGTGACCCTAAAGTTGGGGAGTGATGACATCGCTCTATGCAAATGCAGTGGCCTACGACGACCACAGACCAAAATTTTAAAAGATGAAGCCAACATGTAAAAGACCCCCAGGAAACAAAATTATGTTTCTAACATCATCTTATGGTCCCTTGGAAGGTTTTCCTCGGTTAAGATGTTGGAGTGGCATGAACGAGAGAACAAAATAGAAGATTACTTTGTTGAGAATTACCCGGGAACAGTGATGTCCCTTCGGTAGTGTGGGCTACTAAAATTCTTCAAGATTTATGGCATGAGGGCCCAGCTGAGACTACTTGAGTACCTGACTCACATGTGGGATGTGGATGAGCAGGAATTTCATGTGGGTGCCCACACACTCACCATATATATTGAGGATATACACTTCCTCACAGGACTATCTCATCGTGTTTCACGGGTGACACTTAAAGGTATCATGGGTGGCAGTGAGCCTATGAACTATTGTGTCCACCATGATTGTGTGTCGAGCACCGAGAAACATAGAGGTAAGGTCACTATCAGATATTTCTAGGATTTTCCTTTGTGGACTATCCTCTATACTATTACTTGCATGGTAGGGACTGCATCTCCCCACATGGCTCTGCAGAGCCATTTTAAGTATGCATTGGAGTTTTTGGAGCCCCAAGTCTTCAACTGGTGCAAAGGGGTCCTAAAAAGCATGAAGAAAAAAGTAACAAGTGCGGAAGTGGTGGGTTGAAACAATTTGGATATGGGTTTGTTTTGGTATCCTTCTTCTTGGAAAGGGTCCCAGTCTTATGCTTGTAGGTAGAGTGGGGTATACTTAATCCATAGGATCCAAGGATGAAGAGGTGGGTATATCTCATGGTCTGACATGGAGGCGGTCACATTGTAAGGTATAACGATGTCTTCTTTGAATGGATGAGAACTGAAATGATCATGGTTGATGATTATGCATATGCTGGGTTAGATTTCCATGGAGATGAAGACCTAGATCTTACTGAAGATTCCCAATGGGGGGACATAGGTAAGAAGGAAATTTTGTTTATAGAATTTTTTTGTTGTTTTAATGATATAAAATGTTTTTTGTGTGTTATAAGTCTAAATACTGATCAAAATCTCTGCAACAATGCATATGTAGGACCTTATCATCCGCCAGGATGATCCCCTATCTAGAGGCGAGGAGAAAGAGGTGTCGTAGCCGGAGTAGTTGCTACTGATCTCGAGGACATAGAGAAAAACATGGAGGGAATCACTATGAACGTCCCTGATTCCACTATAGATGATATTCCTAGGCATTACCAACGCCACATAGTGGGCGTGTCTGCATCCATCGTTTGACTGTTGCATAGAGTAGCACGAGAATTCGCTTGTTATAGTGAGAAACATCCATGATGCTTGTTCTATATGAAGCCATGTGCTTCACGTTTTTTACATTTTGGTCTTCAAACAAAAAGACTTTTTGTAAACTCTTATCGTTATATATAAGGATTCTACTGGCTTACTTGTTTTATGTACAAAATTTGATTGGATTTTATAAGTGTCTCAAATGTCTGTCTAACACATAATTATATAATGCATCTATTAATGTATTTAGACATCTAGGAATGTGTTGATATTCAATGTAATCAAAATAATGTTTCAACAGGAGAATTCGTAAATATACCCTTAACAAAGTAGGACTCCAGATGGAATAAACATTACTTAGTTGTAGTAATACTAACTGTGACTCGAGTCGTACAATAAGATGATGGATTCGAAGTGAGACAACGTCAGTTAATAACTCAATAAATGCACTGTACTATGTGATATTGTTAGTTGCATGACCAAGGAAAACACCATGTAGACTAATTAACTCATCTGTAGGTGCATAGATTTCCTAAGCAACAAATTCTAAGTTATGAGTACTGCGATTAGCGCCATCAACAAAGCCAATGTAGGGTAGTGAAGACATTGACATCTGGAAACCAAGAACAATGCAAGGAAAACAGCCGTAAGGACAAAACCAAAAATGAAAAATCACACAAAAGTATGATACACTAAAATTACACAACACTCATGAAAAAATGACTTAAGCATAGTACTTCTTCAAGTAAAGCCCATTTCTGGGTTCACTCAAAGGAATTCCATCATAATCCACTAGTTCATAAGCCCCTTTCTCCAACACTCATTTCACAATATAAGGACCCCACCACATAGGCTCAAATTTATCGGCCCCTAGAAAATCATGGTCTTGCTCATAAAGAAGAACTAGATAACCTTAAAAGAAACACGCGGTTTAACATGCTTGTCATATTGAGATTTGACATTCTTTTTATGAGTTTCAATAACTAAGGCCACATCACGACGGGTTTCATCTAATTGCAGCAAATAAAAAATACGTTCCTCAGCAACCGAGTTGTTAGGGAGAAGTTCGACAACTAGCTTCAAAGATGGGATCTCACATTCAATCGACAATATTGCTTCGATACTGTATACTAAATGGAAAGGTGTGAACCTCGTGGAAGAATTAATGGATGTCTGAGATGCCCACAATGATGAGAACAAGATCGTGTGCGATTTCCACTTATGAATTCCTACCATCGGTCAAAGAATAGTAGTCAAGACTTCGTTGATTGCTTCAACCTGGCCATTGGCCTACAGATAGTAAGGTGTTGAGTTTTCATGGAGAATATCCAATTTCTCAGTGAGTTCAAACATCATGAAATTACGAAAAATATTACCATGATCAGTAGCGATAGCTTGAGGCAGACCAAACCAAGTAATGATATGATTGAATATGAATAATGTTGCAGGTTTCTCGGTGTTATCAAATGTAGGCATCGCCTCGACCCATTTAGTGAAATAATCCACAGATATAATAATATATCCATGCCCCTCAGCCGAGTGAGGGCTACATGTCATGAAGTCAATGCCCCATTTTTCAAATGGACCAATGGAAACTACAGGGTGAAGAGGAGCAGGGTGAGATTGAATCTTGTTGTTGTAGGTTTGAAAAGCATGGCATTTATGGACAGCAATAATGAAATCCTTAAACAATGAAGGCCAAAAATAACCAACACGTAAGATATTTTGGGCAGTGGCATACCCAGACATATGAACACCACATGCTCCAGAGTGACAATCATTCAAATATTTCTCAGCTTCATCGTAAGTGAGACATCGTCTAAAAATGGAATCAATACCACGACGGTAAAGGGTATCCCCAAGGATAATGTATTGACGAGATTGATACTTGATTCAGCGATGATCTATAGTAGAAAGATCAGGGAAGAATGTTTGGGTTTGGAGATAGATGATGATATCTCCATACCATATGTCATCATAACTGACCAGAAATAGGGATTTGTCAGGTAAGGAATCCTCTGCCACAGTTTTTGTCTTAGTAAAGGGAAGGTGTTGGCACAATGGAAGACCCAGGGTTCAATGCTACAACAATGCACCAACAAAACCCTAACTACACACCCTTTAGAAAACACCTACGAAGTAGATGAGGTCTCACCCGAGGTAGAGGCAGGGGTGGTTTCCAGACTCAAGTGTTTGCAACCTTAGCTCGGACACAGATCTGTGATTATAATACTTAATAGAGCACTTAGCATCAATAGTTCATCAATATTCAACCAATAACTATTTCACAGATAGAACAAAGCATCACATCATTGACACTAATATAATGTAATTAAGCACTTAGCACAAACAGATGGATCAGATCTAGAAAAAGAAATCACTAAGCACATTCATAGAAGTCATATATAACATTCTTACACATCATTAGCACAAAGCATGAACAGATTTATCTATCTCCATCAAAGCACTTAGCAAGAGAGTCATAAACACATTAAGACAAGAAGATAGCACAACAACACAGTACTTGCATGGTTCACCCCCACCTTGGGGCTACTTCCACCAACTCTTCTTCTTTATTGTCTTTAGTCAATTGATTACAACCACAGAGCCTCAAAACCCTTAATCCAGACAAGATAAAAGATATGATTAGCTTGCTAGATCCTTCTTCCTCGCGTTCCAACACTAAGCCTTCCACATTCTTGCTACAATGAGATGCACTTAGCTCTCCAAGTCTCACACATTCATGCACAAAGAACTTACATAATATACTTTCACTTTAGCATATATTCACATCACATAGATGCACCACACTTCTATCTAGCCTAAGCATCTATTTATCTATACAAAATAGGCCTAAACATGGGTAAACCCATGGGCCAACATCCCATTCCCATTACATATTCCCCAAAACCCCAAAAGGGGCCAAAAAGGGGTCGAGATCCCGCGATCTCTACTTCGTCTTACGCTCCTCCTTCGATAGGCTATCGAAGTCCAAAAAAGATCAACATGACCAAGAATATCCCAAATCTTGGTCAAGGGCCAACATGCACCCAAAACTCACTTGTGACTCGTCCCGAGTAACTTTGGTATGAATAGTTCTGCCTTTAATGCCTTGAGTTTGGCTCAACCTGCTTCAATCTGTTGTTGTGCTACGACCTCTTGGTTAGTGAACTCCTGGATTACTATGTCGTTCACTGGACCTTCTAGTCACTGTCTCGTTGCATTAAAAACCTGTTCTAGCTCTGCTCCTGAGCTCTCAACCTCTGTGAACAGCTGATAGCCCTTATCTTGCACAGGCTGGAGCCATTGAGTTACTTCCATAACTTTTCTTTGAATCATATGGATCTGTTGTTGGACGGTTCACTGCTCTTGAGATCTCTTCACTCTCTCTACAACTAACAGAGCCTTCAACTATGCCTGTAGTATATCTGTGTGTTGCTTTATGTCCTCGAGATGCGACTCCAGTGCCTGCAATTCCAGTTTCTCAGTGAGATTCTCATACATTTTGGAACTGTGGTTAATCAACTTCTTACACTCCCCCGCAAGAACCTTTAGTCTCTCAACTACGCTCCTGGTGGTTGCTTCCCTTTGATCTCTTACATCGTGAGGGGTCTCGGGTACTGCGCATAACTCCAAATCTGCTATGCATTGTTGTAGTTGCTGGATCACTTCTTCAAGTTGTACTATTTGTTGTGGAATTCTCTCTTCATCCTTTACTTCTATGACTATCACAGATAAAAGCGCTCTGTTGACCATTTCTTTTACTTCGAGTTGCTCTGTGAGCAATTGTTCCTTTTCTTTCTGCAGTTGGAATTTTTCTTCATCGAACTTTGCCTAGAGATTAGGCTTCTCCCATTCTGCAGTACTGCGTTTCTCTACAAGGACTCCTTGTACTTGTGTCAAATCTTGGGTTGCTTTCCCTCTTTCTTCCTGTGCTCATTGAAGGTGAGCTTCAACTTCCTCAACAATTCGGTGGAATTGAGTTGGCTCATCTCCCAGTTCTGGTTTTCCTGCTGATAGAGGCGCAATGGAGACTGCGTAGCTGGACTGTAGTTCTTGTTGCACTCCTTGGAGCTCAATATCGTTTCTATTTTACATCGCTTCCCACTTAGCCTCTTGTTTCTCTACTATCTCCAATGAAGCATCATTTAGGGCCACTATAATGAAATTGAAGTTATTTGAGGTGAGGATAGTCTACATTTTTGTCATAGAAGATTTCGATTTCTTCCAGGAGGAAGGCTTCGGGGGGGAAACCTTCCTTTTCTTTGAGGGGTCCTCCTCATATCTAGGCGGTGTAACCTAGACTTTATTTTGTTCAACTTCTGCACCATATATTTCTCCTTCGTCACCTCCTTACCCTGGTGAGATGAAAGAAGTCTTCACAGATGCACTATCTAAATCTTGAACCTCTTCGGTTTTCTTCAACTTGCTAGGTCCTGGTGTATCCTGTGCAGTTTTTGGACTGTCTATATCGGATATCTCTGTAGGGTCTGCTAGAATGAGGAGGTCCACCAACTAGTCCTTGGTGATCTCCTCAAATTCCTCCTCTGTTAGCTTGTAGTAGGACTGAAGTTTCTTCTTGTGCTCATCAACCCGTGTTGTGATATAGATGAAATGGGTGTCTGCATTGAACTTCATCAAAGGCTTGAACCTGTGTAAATTATTTGGAGTTATGCGAGGCATGGGCTATATAACTACCTTCAACTAGTTGTAGTATGCATGAAATAGAGCATTGGAATACCACTGTTTATTCATGCCGCTTGATAACCACAGTGTTTTGAACTTCCCAACCAATGGTTCAAAGGGCTCGATGTCCAGGAAGGTCGCACCTTCCAGCATCTCCCAGGTGATGAAAGCGATTAGGATCAATAACCAGTTGAAGTGGAATTTGTACTCTTGATTTTGGGCTTCTTTGCAGTGAAGTTCTAATTGGTTTACTAGGTACTTCACCCAATTCATTTGTAGGCCCTCCACGCACTTCCCTGCGAGGTTGACTACAAAACCAGTCACTTGGGTGGGTTGGTTTTTGCGTACAAATTTCCCTACAATCATATGATAGGCAAGGTGCACTGCGCCACTCTGGATAGAAGATACATTTTAGCCTCACATTCCTTTCTCGACATCACCATAAGTTTCTTTGATCCTTTGAGTGAGAGCACGGTCCATGGATTTTCCAGGATAGAAATCTTGTGGGTCGGGTCCTTGCCTGCTAAGCCCGGTGATCCAATTTATCAACATCGAATCCACTATTATGCGGCGATTTAACCATATATAACCTCCATGGTAACAAGACAGTAGAAATTTGACATAATCATTCACCTCCTAGTGTCGTCCGAAATGTAGAATCTTCATAATGTTCATCAGGGTGGGCTGCGCAAGGTTGTGGGTCCATGAATGAGGGACGATCTTCGAATTCTTCCCTTTAGTTTTAGTCAAGTACTTATGCGGGGCTAACATGTTGTAGAATTTGCGATCTCCTAGGTTGAAGTCACTAAACTTTAATGCTACGATCTTATCTTGGTCTTCTCGCACTACACGTATCCCCTTCGGGAGGTACACAGTGACCAAGGTGTACTCGAAATATCTAGGTATGTTGTTTTGGTTTACAACACCTCTCAGAGGTGGTATATAGGTGGGTAATATGCTCAGAATCAACTTAGCATTCACGAGATCATCCTTGTGCTTGGTTCGCTTCTCATTGGATGGTCGGGATGGTCCAGTTAGAATAGTGGATGGAGAATATGGTAGTCCTATCGTGGATGATGCTTGTACACCTGTGGATAATCCTCTCTCCGACATGACTCTTTTATTCATCAGGTCGATCAAAACTTTCTCAACAATTCTTTCTGTAGTGCTCAACTCATTCGACATACACACTCGGGGTTAACAATCTCAGGTTTGGGAGGGGTAGCTTAGAAACAGTAATGAGAGAGAGAGAGAAGAATCATGATCATCATGTTATAATCTCAACATAGTATATGGGCTCAAATTCTCAATTGGAAAAAGGATTCTCGGTGCGTGGCATGGTGGGATAAATAGGCAACTCGACAATGGGTCACTTGCAATAGGTATGAGGTCTTCATTAACTTGGTTATGTCCATTATGGTGTGGTATCAACAGTCATATGGCAAGATGTCTCACGATAAATGGTTTTCTATCCATTTGGATCATTGATATAACGGTTATAACGTTCCCCAATGGCTATATTTCTTCTCCATGGTGAAGTGCCATGTGTCGCTGTTCTGATATCCCGACGTAGCTCCAATTTTCTAAATTTTCCTTCTGTGAGGTTCCCTCTAGTAATTTCTATAACTTTTCAATCTTATCCCTCTTCTTACTTAGTTTTCTAGATTTCTTTCTAGTGAGCTTCGTCTCAGTATGCCTTTTTCCATTTTGATTCTTATCTTCTTTTATAATAGTTACTTCGCACTGTTGAAATTATTTCCTAAGATTCGAAGGTGATACTTCTTCTTTGTCTGGGATAAGTACTTCAGTCTTCTGTGATTCCTCTAATGTTCTTGCAGCTTTGACATCTGGGCCTCTAGTGTTAAATAGCTTCGATCTATTCTTATGTTCTGCAATCATGTGTGTGATCCTTCTGGTCATGAAATCTTTTAACTTTTGTTTCTTGTGTTCCAAAACATTTTCTTCTTCCTTTCGTCTGGCTTGATCTCTATCAAACCAAGGTTTTCCTAGTAACCTGTTAAACGAGGTGTTGTCTTTAATAAATTTAATAATCTCAAAATCTTCTTCTGTCAAAGTTCCATTAACGTTCATAGGTATGCAAGCGAGATTCCCACATAGGTTTATCACCTTTCCTCTAAATAGTCCTATTCCTCCAAATGAAGGCATCATAGCGGGGTTCCCTCTGTCTTCCTAAGTTCTTTCTGTCATGATATTCACCTATGTTTCTTCATCCAAAACACGGTCAATGTCGAAGTCTCCTATTCTTACTTCAATGCATTCTTTTTCCTTGAATATCTCTGATAGTCTGATATGTTGAAGGTCATTCAGGGTTTCATTTATTTGCAACAATATTTTCTCTGATTGTTCCTGGGATTCTACCATTTTTGGATCTGCCTAAGGGTCTTCTTTATTCAGATTCATTTCTTCCATCTTAGCAATCATTCTAGGGAAATCCAACACTTCATGGTCCATAAATTTACAACAAAGACAACTAGGTCTTTTCCCAGGGCATTCCTTAGAAAGATGTCCCAATATTCCGCAACTATAACATAGGGTTAATACTTTATTCCTTTTAAATGATCCCCATCCTTTCTGGTACTGCACACTAGGATCATGGTATCTAACCTGCAAAAAAAAATTCTAGGATCTTGCATCCATTTGTTAGTCCAAACATTTTTTCTATGCATAGGTATAACATATCTTTCACTATTCTTATCAGATCTACTTATATCAAGCCTTCTTTCATCTATTAGTTCCCTAGTGTTCAAGCTAGGACAGAACCTATAAAACATACCTAGATCCATACTTTAGAAACAAAAATTTCCACTTATCTTACTTCTACAGAGCACAAAGCTTCCAGATCTAAAACTTTTCACTATTCTTACCTTTATCAGAGCACAGAGCTTGCAGATCTTACCTATTTTAATCAGAAAAAATTCTCACTTTTACCTTTCTTAGAGCACAAAATCTTTCAAATTTTGCTTCTCTCCTTCAGATATGACTTCTTCTCTTCAGATCGGGCTTCTTTATTTTAGCACTGAGATTTATAAATCAAGTAGAATACTGCACAATAGAGAGACAGATCTATGCACAGAGATTTCACAACTTCAGGATGAATCTTTGCACAAGGATTCTTCTTTCTTAGTTGCCAACAATCACAATTTCAGGTCCTGGAAATGGAACCATTTGTTGGCATAGGGGAAAACCCAGGGTTCAACGCACCAACAAAACCCTAACTACTGGCCCTTTCGGAAACACCTGTAAAGAAGATGAAGTCTCACCCAAGGTAGAGGCAGGGAGGTTGCAGGACTCAAGTCTATGCAACCTTATTTGGGACACAGATATGTGATTATAATACTTAACAGATCACTTAGCATAAATAGTTCATCAATATTCAACCAATAACAACTGCGCAGATAGAACAAAGCATCACATCATTCGCATTGATCTAATGTAATTAAGCACTTACCACAAATAGATGGATCAGATCTACCAGAAGAAAGTACTAAGCACATTCATAGAAACCAGTTCTAACATTCTTGCACATCATTACCACAAAGCATGAACAAATTTATCTATCTCCATCAAAGCACTTAGCAAGAGAGTCATAAACACATTAAGACAAGTACATAGCACAACAACACAATATTTATGTGGTTCACCCCCACCCTGGGGCTATGTCCACCAACTCTTCTTCTTTATTGTGTTCAGTTAGTCGGTTACAAGCAGAGAGCCTCAAAACCCTTACTCCACACAGGACAAAATATCTTCACAGCTCACTAGATCCTTCTTCCTTACATTCCAACACTAATCCTTCCATAATCTTGCTACAATGACTTGCACTTAGCTCTGCAAGTCTCAGATAGTCATGCACAAAGCACTTACATACTCTACTTGAACTTTAGCATATATTCACATCACATAGATGCACCACACTTCTATCTATCCTAAGCATCTATTTATATATACAAAATAGGCCTAAACATGGGTAAACCCATGGGTCGACATCCCATTCCTGTTACATATTCCCAAAAACCAAAAAAGGGGCCAAAAAAGGGGTCGATATCTCGTAATCTTTGCTTGGGCTTACGCTCCTCCTTCGAGAGGTTGTCGAAGTCCAAAACAGGTCAACATGACCAAGAATCTCCCAAAGCTTGGTCAAGGGCCAACAAAAGGTCACACCTCAAATCAGCAAAAACCAAGGATTTCTTTGACTTAGCACACTCAAACTCCAAGTCAAACTTATGGAGAATAACTATCCAATTAGAATATTTCCCCCCCAACAATTGTCGAGAAAGGATGTGTTTCATGGGGTTGTAATCATAAATAATAGTGGTTTTGAGTAATAAGATGTAGCGACGAAAACGTTGGACAACTTGAATCGCTGCCAAGGCTAGTTTTTCCACATGTAGATATTTGGTTTCGGTGGTTGTGAGACTCCAACTCAAATGGTATACAACATGTTCATCGTGTGAATCATCCTCTTGGACTAAAACCATAGCAATGGTAGAGTCTGAAGCAACTAAGTACATGAAATAATATCGACTATAATCTAGAGGAAACAACAGGGGTGTATGGGTTAAGACGAGTTTCAAATATTCAAAAGATTTGTTTGTAGTGTCGTCCACACAAAATCGTAACCTTTATTTAGGAGCCTAGTAAATCCTTTCGTTAATTCAGTGTAATTTGGAATGAATCGACATAAAATGTTTGCCTTCCCTTGCAAACTTTGGAGTTGGCATAGTGTGGAAGGAGGGGTAAGATTAAGAATATCCTCAAACTTCAAGGGGTCTACCCTAATCCCATGTATCGACACGATAAAATGAAGAAGTCATCCAGATTCCACACAAAAAACATGTTTCTGAGGATTCAAACTGATGCAATTATAACGACAACGTAGGAAAATGGCTCGTAGATGTATTGGGTGATCTTGGCGATGAATAGAATGCATCGGTAGATTGTATAAATAGGGTTGTACAATGTGCTTAATATCATGGAAAGCATAAGACATAGCACGTTGAAAAGTCACTCTAGTGTTTTTCAGACCAAAAGGTAGTTTCCATTAAGCAAAGTTTCCCCAAGGGAAAATAAAAGCAGTCTTGTGTTGATCCGCGGGTGAAATTTTGATTTGATTATAGCCATAGAAGCCATCCATCAAAGAAAATATTTCACTCTCAGCACAGTCGTCGACAATCTGGTCAACAAAAGGGGTAGGATAATTGTCTTTAGGTCAGGCTTTGTTTATATCCCTATAATCAATGCAAACATAGATCGTGCCTTATTTCTTTGTAATGGGAACAATATTGGATACCCAATTCGTCAAAGCCACAGGATAGATAAAACTAGCTTTAAGAAGTTTTGCAACCTCAATCTTAATCGAAACACCTTTGCGTGGTTGCACTGGGTGAAGTCTTTTCCAAATGGGTTTAGCATACGTGTATGTCTTAGCTTCATGCAAAATGATATCAGTATCAATACCATGCATTTCTTCATAAATCTAGGTGAAAACATCATGGAATTATTGGAAAAGGGATTTATAAGTACAGACTTCATCAACAGAACATGAAGCATCGATATCAACATTTTCCACAACTCTGGTCTTGATCGAAATGTCAAGAGGAATGGTAGGGGAGATATTACTCAAGTTCCCTTCATACAAAACATTGCATGTAGGTTCAGGAATAGAGGAAATAACAACAATGGTAGACAATTTCAAAATCCGTTGATAGCTCTCTATGGTCTCTCTTTCCAAGAAGAGAATAGAACGATGATTCCCATCGTCCCATGTAGTCTCTTCCATATACATGACTGTCATGATCATCTCGTCAGTAGGAAATATCACATGAAATGGATTAGGAGATGTATCGCATAGAGAAGGAGGATAAAGAGGTGTCGATTGAATATCTTGAAAAT
The DNA here is from genome assembly GCA_010110895.2 of Picea sitchensis. NCBI lineage: Eukaryota > Viridiplantae > Streptophyta > Pinopsida > Pinales > Pinaceae > Picea > Picea sitchensis. The sequence continues at coordinate 20,967 of SNQJ01S0004743.1, forward strand.
CTAGTTCTACTAGACTTAAAGGCATGATGTCGCCATAGCAAAGGTAATCACTAGGGTCAGGTACTAGAAAAGGGTCATAAGACTCAGGGGTTTCACTAATAGAAGTTGATATCATATTGATCGAGGTGACAAAAGGAGGAGGAATATTGGGTGGAGGAATGGGGAAAGTACCCACTAATGTTAAATCTTTGAGAAGACCCACACCAACATTCTCATAACCAGGAGGTGTTTTCGAGATAAAAGTGACGTTGCTAGTATGTGAATCGACATTAAAGAAGGCCAGTTGATCGATAGTAATGACCTTTCCTTGGTGCAGGAAACATAACACACAGAAAAGGGTAGAAACAACTGCACGCATGGAATCAATCCAACTACGGACAAGTACAAGGTTGTAATCAAGAGGTGCATCAAAGACCTCAACCTCGACATTAGCCGCTTTACCTTCTAACATAATTGACAACAAAGGAAGAACATTGTAAGGTTTGAATCCTGTACCATTAAAATATTTAAGAGTATCATGTGACTTGGTCAGGGCAGGAGAGCCAATAGCTTTCCAACAAGAAATGGACATAACGCAAGCCGAGGCGCCTTCGTCAATAATAGTTTGACAAACATTCTTGTTTTCCACAACAACTTGGGTTTGAAACGCTAACTGAGGAGGAAGCCTTGGAATATGATATTCCAAGTCAAATATTATCGAATTAGTATTGGTAGGATCAATTCCAACAATAGATTTCAACAACACCTCCTGTTGAGCAGGACAAATTTGAAGAGCTTCGAGAGCCGACATCGCAAAGGGTGCATATGCAAGATATTCTAAAGTACTGTATTTTTCGGCAGCATGTGCGTGAGGATTAAAGGATGAAGTTCAAATAAAGCCCTTGGGAGGAAGATGAAAGACTGTATCTAGACCTGGTCGTTCAATATGAAGAGCACCATTTGGAAGTGAAGTTGGTGGAGGAGGTTGAACCAATGGAGGTGGTGTATCATCCACTTTTTCTTTTGAAGAAGAATAATCTTTGGATCGAGTTGTGATGGAAATATCATTCTTTTTGGAGTCACTGGTACACATAATCACATAATACGTGGTAGAGGGAGAGGGTTTTTGTTGCTGAGAAGGGAAATGTTGTGACAAGACAACGGGGGTAGAAGGCGTACCAGTTCCTTGCAAGAACTTAGTAACTTCGGCACGTCGTGGAAAATATTTCATGTAGTGATCGTCACCACAGATAAGGAAAGTATAACAAGGATTGCATTTTTCCTTATCATCAACAGGCTGGGATTTGTTTTTTTTAGAATGTGGATTGTTATTTTTATCTTCCTTATTCCTACCCTTCCTTTTCTTTTTATTTTATTTTTACCAGTAGGTGTAGATTGAACTAAATTGACATCAAAGGTATTACAAGGGGAAGGAGTCAGATTAGGAGTATTCTGTATAGTAGAAGTAGTAGATTTGGGATTGGTGTGACTAGCTTGTTTAGACTGAGTCTCAGGGTGAAAAGTGCCAATCACACCATTAGGAGGGTGGGAAGCTACTGGAGGTGTCAGGGTAGGATTCATAGACGAATGAGGAGCATCAGGGATTAAGTCATACATAGTGCATGTTTGTGAATAAACGAGATCTAAGTACTGAGCATGACTAATTGCCCACTCTTCAGTGACAACTCCACCCATGGAAACATCACAGGCTATAGGGCCAATAAGTTATTTGGTAAAATACTCAGCCAACAGCGGGTCAGGAAGGGGAACTTTGATTAAGCATCTTCTCCTCCTCCATTCGTGAATGTGATCAGAAATGTGAGTGGAAGAGGATTGTTTGAAAGAACTAAAAATTTCATTTCCTATCTCGTAACGTATCGACAATTGATAATGTGTTAAGAAGGCCATGGTGAGAGTATCGAAGTCAATAAAGAAACCTTGTGGTAATTCGATGTACCACTTAGTTGCCGAACCCATAAGAGTTCGTTGGAAAAGACGTAATCTTATAGAGTCATCCATCAATGAGTTATATGAACACTAAAGATGGAATTTCATGACGTGATTATTTGGGTCTTCTCGAGTTCATCCATCAAAATTAGGAATATCATATGGTAATTTGGTCGGTATGACTGGCCAGTAAGGAGAATGAAAAATAGGATCATTCAAAATCCTAGATAAATCTAGTAAATCCAAAGTAGCAAGAAAAGGAAATTGTCTATTCACGTGAGGAAACTGGTAATTTTGAGGGGGTAATCCCATAGGTATACCAGTAGGACCATAAGCAGTCTGCAAATAGTTATATAGTCATGACAGATTCGGTTGTGGAGGGTTTGGAACCGCATAGACAACAAAAGTTGGTTGATTAAGGAAGCTTCCTTGGAAAGGAGCACTGGACTGCACATTTGGACCCCAAGTAGGATTCATAGAACCTAGATATGGTTGCCCAAGGTTAGGGTTTACAAAAGAATTAACTTGAGGATGTTTCCCCACAGACAGTTGTTGATTCCCTTAGAAAGGAAGATTCCAAGGTTGAGATTGTAAAACAGGTATACTTTGGACATAAACCTAATGTTATCACTGAAATTTCGTCGGCAAATGGTTACAAGAATTTAGCATCGCCAAAACATTATGAGGTTACCCATAGCCCAAAATTACCACAAAAGAATTTCCAAAGGGTAAAAAACTATGCAACCAATGATAAAATTAAAGTGCGCTATGACTACATAGGGTGCGCGTGCACATGCACAAAACAGAAACGCAGGAAAAGCGCACATGCGCCCTATGCACAACTGTGGTCACAAAAATCCACGCACATGTGAGAACGATGCATTTATGAGAGTGGTCGGCCTCCCACCCACTTCTGGTTCAACTTCCAAGTTGATTTGACACTCAAATCTGGACTGGATCGGACTGGGTGGCTAGTCAAAGACCTAGAAATGCCCTAATTAGCCTCTTTACACACTACAAGTTGGTTGCACAATACCTCAAAGAAGTGTTATAAAAATTCCATGGATGCACTTCATTTTTCAAGGAATTTCAATAGAAAAGTTATGATGCCACTATTCTCTTGAGGAATCCTCTATTCTCATTAAGAGTATACTAGCATCATTGCATTGAGAAATCCATCTCACCCCTTGAGTGGATTAGCAAGGAATTCTTTCACCATTTTCATTTTCAAAGTTGTAAGAAGAGCGTATTTGTGGGGGTCCAAAAGCCCTCCCTTGGAGGAAGAAGGGACTCATAGTCCTCTTTCTTCTTGGTGTTTTCTTTCACTAATATCAACCTTACCATTGGCGACATGGGTCTTATTGTTTCTTTTGTCCTTATGTCCCTATGTTCATTAGTTTAGTTGTTATTTTATTTCTTAGTTTAATTCTTAGTTTTTCTTTTATATTTATTTCTCTAACCCTTTTCCTTACAGCTGTCTTGCTTAGAAAACCTAATTAAGCTTGCAAGCACCTCTATTTTTCTCACTAAGGTGACGAAAGAAGCGCAATAGATTGACAACTCAACTGGGGAAAGGTATCAATTTCCTACCCCATTTGGGTTTTTCTAGCTCTTATTTTGGTTTATTTAACTTGTAGGTGCATTAACCGACCCAAGACGACCCAAGACGACCTGCTAAACATCCAATTCCAAGTTGAATTGAGAGAATTCCATCCACAATTTTCATTCACGACCATGTGTCATCTGTGCATAGGTTGTTTGGCCCACAGACGCGCATCGTGTGCACATGCGCCTAAGTCACAGTTATTTTCTGTGCACCTGCGCCCATAAGCTCGTTTCAGTCTGTGCACAGGCGCTCAGTGCGCCTTTGTCTCCAATGAGACCCACACACCTATGAAAAAAATACACATTGTAAGGTTTTTTGAGATTTGGGGAAGGCCCTTAGCCTTCTTAAGAGTGATTTCATGCATGTTTTAAGATGCACCACACTTAATCCCCTCTTCATATAAAGGTATTAGTCAAAACACATAGGCACTTAGGGGGTTTAAAATCATTATTTACTCTTTTTCTTTCATTTTCGCCACATGGATGTCTTGCTTTGACTAAAAATATAAGTTGGAAATAATTTGTAATCACATAAAACTTGCATTGGGACTAGAAGTTGGATAACAATTGCTTAGTATGCTCTTCTCTTGCACCTCCAAGTGACCTTGAGAATCATAAAAAGATTGTGGGACAATTTCATCTCCCTTAAGAAGATTAATCCCTTTAGGAGAGGACAAAAGCCCTTCTTGGGACTCCTCTTAGTTTATTTTTTCAAACACATCTTAAGATTGTAACGGGCCCATACATGCCCACATGCTACAAAGATAGGATAGTGTTGAAATTTACTTTCTTAGATTAAATCATTAGGGAAGTTTAAAGGTTTTGTAACGGGCCCATACATGCCCACATCATCACAATATAGGATAGTTTCAAAGCTTTTCTTAGATTAAATCACAATAGGGAGTTAAAGGAATAGTAATGGACCCACATGTCAACATGCTAGCTTCCTAGGGACTTTTGAATTATGCAAGGTTGTACCAAAGGCATTTAGTTAATTAGGTAATCAACACTTGTAAGGACCAAGCAAAGTCCACATGCAGTAAGGTGACACCTAATTCATTAAAACATTGGCACACTTTCACTCATTCACACACAAAAGTCACTTATCAGTCACATAGTTTTCTTCTTAAAAACGTGGAGGTCAAAGTAAGTTTCCTCCAAAGGGATTCTGAAACACCCCACCCTTTTCTTGACAAAACTATCCACTCCCATTTAATTTCAACGAGGTTGGTTCACACCCCCAACCTCTCAAACAACTACATCTAATTTTTTTCTAAAAACTCACTAAGTTTTCCTCCACAGGAGGTGCCAAAATAATTTTTTTAGTCTAGGTATGATTTCGGGGATAGGCATCCAAATAACTCCCCGTTATCTAGTTCTCACATTGTCAAAACAATAGAAGTTGTCAAATAGGGAATTGAAAATCCTCCAAGTCAAGTGTTCCTAACACCATAAGGCAGGGATATACTCGTGAAGGGATGAAGGTCGAGGTCCGATTTTTCTGTGCATCCCCCCTTGAGGCACCCACCTCTTGGAAGGGATCCAACCCGTGACCCATTTCTTAGGCCAAAAATCTAAATTCCGCACTTTGACCGAGGTACCTAGTGACCAAATTTTAGGACATCTACACAGGTGGAAATTGTGGGCTGCAATTGCACCTTGATCAGATTTTTTGTGGCTATTGAGAAATATTGCCAGCTCTTTCGGGATATGCCCCTTTTACTCCGCATTATAATTGATTATTTCATCCTTCACTAGTTTCTCTTCCGGTGACTTCAGACCCCATTGTTGAGTACTATTGGAAGGTCCAATGCTATTTGAAAGGAAGGACGTTACATCTTTTAGGACACAAGCATTTGTTTTCTTTGATTCCCCATGCATAAAAAACCCACTTATCGACATATATGCTTCTTTTTCAAAACACTTTATGTATGATTCACTTCTGATTACATTTTGATTTAGATATATATATTGTGTAAAGTTCAAAATTTGCAACAAAAACTCTTGTTTATATTTCTCTCATCACATTTTGCACACATCCAGTCAACTAATTGGACATCATAGGGGACCCAAATAACCCCCATCATTCCAGATGCTTACTAAAAATCCCTCTTATTTTAGGGGGAGTTCCTAGTCTTGCCAATGCATCGACACCACCTTCACACACTCCTGTGAGTGCCATTGTTCTAGGATCATCTTTGCTTGGTTCCAAATTATGTGGGTCCACTTCCCAAGTCCCTCCGTCCACTCGCTCTCCTTTACACGGAAGCGGGGGACCAACTTCCTCTCAAGGGGGAAGTACCAACCCACCTAGTCCCCCTCAAGGGTTAGGTTCATAACAAACTCACACCATGGCTGGAGCTAACCCTCCCCTCCGACTGCAGATGCCATATTTGGCCTCTCTTAACATACCGTATCTAAGAAAAATCACCAATGATCCTATATTGCATGACCCCACATGGCCTGCAATTCCTACCAAACTACCTCTGTACATCCCCAAGTTTGAATGAAAGGTAGGGGATGACCCTACCAATCATGTCATGACTTTCCACCTATGGTGCTCTTCCAACAACATCATGGATGATTCCATCAGACTATGATTATTTCAATGCACACACACTGGCCCATCAGCCAAATGGTATGTAGAAGAAAAATCGGAGTCCCATGTGACTTTCGAGTCCTTGGCCAAAGAATTTTTGACCTTCTTCCAATTACCAATCCACCATGACAATGGTCTTGAACTACTCTCTAATTTCAAAAAAACCTTAGCAACACATATCGTTGATCACACTCACGAGTGGTGTAGACGACATAGTTTGTGCAAAGCCGAAACCACCAAACAACAGTGTCTTGACTGGTTTCTCAGATCACTTGTCTCTCTCCTCGGTAAAGATGTAGATTCCACCTTCCCTCAATCTGAAGAAGAAGCCATCAGTAAGGCTCAACAATATGACCTCATCTATTCACAATCGGGGTACTTATACACGGTACTTCCTGATCTCCCCAAACCCGTGCCATTCAGTCAAGACAAACCCAGGATGTCTCATCAGCAGATGGATTGATTGGTAATACCACACACCACAGTCCTCAACTCCAACAACCACCAATGTATGGAAAACCTCAATATCCATCGGCATATGGGGGAACCTCTTATTACCCCCCACCCCCTTATCAATAGCCATACCCTGTTGCTATTTCTCTGCCCATCAGTGGGACACCGCTAACACCCCCAATACACCCACCTATCCAAACAAGTTCTGGTACCCCCTCTACCTCAGCTTATACTTTAAGTACTAGCGAAAGTGCCACGCCTTCCTACATACCTTACGGATCACAAATCCCACAGAATCCATACTTTCCATTTGCTGGTCCACCACAACCTATGGTCCCCCTACACCCTCATGCTGGGGTGAATTTTGTTCAACCCTCTCCCATTCAACAATATAAAAATTTTGAACAACTGAATACGGAAAATCTGACCCATCCATCGAATAATGCCAAAAATAAAGGAAGAAACATGAACAATAACAACCCAGGCCAAGGTGGTAATCAACCCCAACAAAACCAACCTACTAGGGGCAACTATAACCAAGTGAATCAGAGCCCCCAGGGGTGCAATAACAACAAGCGCCAAGGGGGAAATAAAAATACTATTAAAACCAACTTCCCTTGTGCCCTTTGCGGTGAGTTCGGTCATTATACTCATCATTGCCCCCAAATCATTGATTTCAAATGGCTGAAAGACTCAGACAGTCTACCACATCCTCCAACATCGCTTGCCCCTCAGTAGGCCCCACAACAATACGTGAAACAACCCCCCCTAGCCGTGTTGTAGAACCCCATTCCACACCAAGGTTTGATGACCACTCAACAAGAGATACAGCCTACCCCACCACAATTGGGACAGTACCTCAATCCAAACAATCCAGCAGATCACACGATCCTCCTCACCAATGAGGAAGAAATCCTTCTGCAAACACGTAATCGTCAATACCATGCAGCTGCTGAGTCTCCTCCCATTTCTCCATAAACAATCCCCACACCAACGAGACCCACATTGGTGATCCCTCGCCCTAATGCAGAACCACCTCTTCGCATCCCTCAGATCCCATTGCACAGGAATGCCCACAACCCACAGGCTAGGGAAACTCATAATTATAGTTTGGTTGATGACTTAGCACAATCCCTGGCTGCCATGTCAGTCTTAGAAGTCTTTCAGACTTGTCCCACTCATCGGACATCATTACTTTCTGCCTTGGGCGCAGTTGACCCTGCAGATACTTGACTCATCACATTTGATCTCGATAGTGGAGAACCTCGCCTTCCTTCTCTGATCGCTTTTCAAATCCCAGTAAAAATTCAGAACATTACAGTTCATTGGTGCATCATCGATGAAGGTGCATCCACATGCATTATGTCCAAATCTGTATGGCAGAAACTTGGTTCCCTCGAACTCATACCATCTTCCATTACCTTACGAGATTATGACGGATGACCATCGTCTCCTGAAGGGCTCTTCCAAAATGTCCCCATAGAACTCGGGGGCAAGACTATTCTCATCAACATTGAAGTTATCGATGCCCCACTCAATTATAATATCCTGTTCGGTCGTAGCTACATGTATGCTATGAAGGAAGTTGCCTCTTTCGTCTTTCAAACAATGATGTTCCCCCATAACAAGAAGATCATTACCATTGACCAAGTCTCACATTACGAGCCTAACCCATCTGCCAACATCGATAACATTCTTCCCCTCATCCACACGAGTCATGACACATACCCACTCATCGAAATGGGTCCCAAAATTTTCAAAGACCCATCACTGTTAGGAACTTACCATGGTGCACCACCACTCCTTCATCCTTCCAATCAAGTATGCATCATATAATCCAACGGAACTGACATAGAGGATACCCTTCCTCCTCAGGAGGCTTCTATCATATCTGGCGTCCCACTAGTCGCAGAGCTCCCCCCTCATGAGCCTCCTATAAACTTGTCGACCCCACCAGTGCACAATTTCACCTCTCCCCAAGGCCATGTCTGAGTTTGGGAGACATTTCCCCAAGCCATTACCCAAATTCCCTTCTTCTACCCTCCACTCGACGTACAAGCTTTTCAAGTAGCAACAATGCTTACCCTCCCTAATATGGGGTTAGCAATTCTAGTTTGGTATTTACATCCATGAGAGATGGTCCCTCAACCATCCCTTCCCCCCAAAACAAAAGGAATCCCAATGATGATTCCCATACTCACTCCCACCATACCCTCTACACCCCCACTCACTACCCTCCCTGCCACAGTTGGGGGCAGGAGAAAGAAGAAGGAGCCCACAGATCCACTTCCCCCGCACATCCAACCCCCTTGTGTGCTATGTGAGAAAGATGGACACCAAACCAACAACCGCCCATCTCTTCCTGAGTTATGGAACCTGATCCCACTCAATCAAACACCATCAACGCTCACCACCGTAGCAAGTATTGCCGCCCCTGCCTCTCACTCAAGTAGTAAAGGGCTGCAAACCAAATTTGTTTGTGCGATATGTTCAGAATATGGTCATTATACACACCATTGCCTAGCACTACCACATTTCTGGCAGACATTAGCCACAACATGCCAAAACTTCCAGAACGAACCCAATCCAGCTACATCATCCCTACCAAACATCACTGACATCCATTATGTCACAACTTCAGTCAATGAACATATGAGATGCCCTTTCTCTCTATGTGAATCCTTAGATCATTTTACATACCAATGTCCTATGATCATTGAATATAGGCAATGCCAATTGGCCCTGATTCAAACCCCTATAGAATCGATGATTGACCTTACCTCATCACTAGAGATTCTTCATATCATTTCTTCTGAAACCAAGGCCCTCCCAACACCTTCATGGTTCTTGGATGACTTATTTGAGGATTTACCCCCAAATCCCACCAAATTTCCGCTCGATCATCCATAGTATCAGTAAAAACAGGATTTCATTATGGACCCACCATCCATGTCTAAGCCCTTTCCCCCGGCGGAGCATCTTCCCATGACACACTCAGGTATGCTTGCTCATGTTCAAAATTATCAAATAAATTCTTGTATGTTCGATTCTCTTCAGATATTGTTCACGTCGGGTATTTGGTTTTCATGTGTGCAGGTACTTGGTCATCATACATCAATGCAACCCCTTTAGGTATATAATCAACACTGGCATGTAATCATTCCCTCTAAATCTCAATTGCATCTCCAGTCACACCCTTTGACATTTGCCTCTAGGATCTCCATCTTTCGATCTGCAGTACCAACACCTCCATTTACATATTAGGTACTGTCACCTGGTAGCACTCTCCCCTAGATGAGTTGTCTCATTCATAGCACCCTTTTGCACTTTGACACTCGTGTTGTTTTTCAAACCCTTTACGGATGGGAGTCCCGATAGTCTTACATCATGTCGCAAATTAGCCACATACTCCTTCTCCTCATTTTGCTAGCTTTCCCACTGGACTCCCAGATTATCTCTTCAAGGATCTATTTTGACTGCACCTTCGTAGTATCATGAACCCTCAATTTCATCCACAATCAGTTTTCCCCTCTACAAATTTCTCTTCATTTCACCTACTTCATATAGAAACCCACCCATGGTGCCCCCACCCTCCACCAGTTCTCCAAGCAAATTGCGCCCTACCCGAGCCAACCATATTACATTGGGGAACCCGTTTCTATATTTGAACACTAATCCTAAATTATTCTTTATTTATTTGGTACATTCTAAAAATCCTTTGTTTTCAGCATTTACATTACCTTTTTGTCGTCACCTTTGGTGACCTTCTTACCCTTTTGGAAAATGAAACCCATGTCGCCCTTAGTTGGGGCACTCCTTATCCTCTACCCTTGTTGACATCATCTATATACTTCGAGTATCCCACATAACAGTTATCTCTTCCCTCTGAGTTTGTTCACTTTGTCCCGCCTCTAGCACAACTTATCCCACGTCTTGTTGTCCCCCTGACACTCGACTTAGTTGAACAATTACGACCACTTATACTTCGCATATACCCACAACCAAGGGAAGTCTTGAGTCTTCATACATCTTGACTTAGACCATGTACCTCCTCCAGTTCCTAACCTCACCTAGTAGATTTCACGAAGCCCTTTTCTTCTGGGAGTCGTGTCCCCGTTTTTGTTGACATCAGTATAGTTTTCCAGAAGGGCGACAATATCTTGACTCTCATTACCTTTCCAATGAGAGATCTCAGACGACACAGGGAGAACCACAATTTCTCCCTGCTGTCGTTGACCCCCATAACATTCGACTTCAACACTTTCTCATGTTATGATGGGTCTTACTTTGTGACTGCTGCAGTTATTTCTTATATTCGCTGAAGACCTCTGAACTTGGCCAGTCTATCAATGCCTACAAAATATGTGATATTTTTTACAGATGTCACTACCTATTGTTCAGAGCATGTTCCTATGCAGAATTGTCTTCTTCCTTTATCACGACCGCCCCCGAGGGCATTGCAGTTGTCTACATCAACACATCATTCCTTTTTGAGTTACATGACACAAGCATGGGGCATGCCCACCTTGTTTGTACACATTTTATTTTTACACACCTTATGGAAGATTGGGTTCTACAGGTTCCCTTCTCCCTCCAACGAGAAACTCTTGACAATCCCACTATCTCTCTCTCTTACAACGACACTCTCAATATAAGAAACATTCATGGATTTCGGCTATATGTATGCTCCTAACCTCATCCATTAGGGGGCATCTGTTATCACTGGAATTTCATCTGCAAATGGTTACAAGAATTCAACATCGCCAAACAGTTATGAGGTCACCCATGGACCAAAATTACCACAAAATCATTTCCAAAGGGTCAAAAACTATGCAACCAATGATAAAATTAAAGTGCGCTATGACTACACAGGGCGCACGCGCACATGCACAAAATAGAAACGCAAGAAAAATGCACATGTGCCCGATGCACGACTATGGTCACAAAAAGCCACGCACATGTGAGAACGACGCATTTATGAGAGTGGTCAACCTCCCACCCACTTCTGGTTCAACTTCCAAGTTGATTTGACACTCAAATATGGACTGGATCCGACTGGGTGGCTAGTCAAAGACCTAGAAATGCCCTAATTAGCCTCTTTACACACTACAAGTTGGTTTCACAATACCTCAAAGAAGTGCTATAAAAAGGCCATGGATGCACTTCATTTTTCAAGGAATTTCAATAACAAAATTATGCTGCCACTATTCTCTTGAGGAATCCTCTATTCTCATCAAGAGTATACTAGCATCATTGCATTGAGTAATCCATCTCACCCCTTGAGTGGATTAGCAAGGAATTCTTTCACCATTTTCATTTTCAAAGTTGTAAGAAGAGCTTATTTGTGGGGGTCCAAGAGCCCTCCCTTGGAGGAAGAATGGACTCATAGTCCTCTTTCTTCTTGGTGTTTTATTTGACTAATATCAACCTTACCATTGGTGACATGGGGCTTATTGTTTCTTTTGTTCTTATGTCTCTATGTTCATTAGTTTAGTTGTTATTTTATTTCTTAGTTTAATTCTTAGTTGTTCCTTTATATTTCTTTCTCTAACCCTTTTCCTTACAACTGTCCTACTTAGAAAACCTAACTAAGCTTGCAAGCACCTCTATTTTTCTCACTAAGGTGACGAAAGAGGTGAAACACTCGGTTATGGCCTCCAACTTGAGGTTTCCCCCCACATATTTTCGCCGGTTTCGGGCCGACATATTATCGCCGTGCCGACATATTTCCGGGACGACATATTTCCGGGACCACATGATATTAGGTGGTTTTCGGCACATGCTTTTTGCCGATGGTTTTCTATTTCCGGTTAATGAATTAGGGTTTTGGACTAATCCAGGTCATTAGGTTAGGGTTTTGGATGCCGCTGGCTCCTATATGTATATTGTATTGTAAACAATGTAACACAATTGTATGAATA
>SNQJ01S0004743.1:38692-60028 GCA_010110895.2 Picea sitchensis
CTAGTGATTTGGCCTGCTGCTGGTCATCGTCGATTGATGGAGTTTTTTTCCTAGCTGGGGAAGTAGGAAAAGGATCGACATTAGCTACGAGTTTGGTCTTTTATATGTCGATTTATGGCTCCCCTATTCCTTCTTCTTGTTCACATACATCCAATTTGTTCTTAGCGTTGTGATCCTGAGGCTGTGTCCCAGGCTAAATTGGGAAAATCAGTGTTAAGAGTGTTCATGCCTCATGATCTCCTTCCTTGGGATTTTGGATCAAAACATTGAAAGATGGAGCAAATGTTTCCCCTGGATCCTCTTCTTGTCTGATTGGGATTGGAGTTATTCGTGAAGATTCTGAACCTTCGACATCGTCATAGATGGTGATTAAATCTATGAGGAAAATAGGAATAATCATACCATTTGATTCTCTTGTTGTCCTTTTCTAAGCTATAGTAGTCACTAGTGATCTCGCTTGTGGTGACATAAGGCTGGGTTTATCTTGATCAACGGTCTCCTCTGGTGGAATTGTATCTGAGCCATTTAAATCTTCCTCATGCTTGCTTGTATCAGACAGGGTAATCCTCAAGGGTTATATCAAAGCGTCAAGTGCAGGTTCTTCCCCTAATATTTTCATAACTCTTTGAGCTTCTTCCAGTAACAGTATTCCCCTCCTTCATGCCTCTGCTACTTCTACTGCTCTATTATTTTCTCTTACCCTGAGGGCTTCTTGAGTTTTCTTATCTATTGTTTCAACTAGCTTATCCATAGACATTGCTTTGAATTTGGTCATGTTTGGGTTATCCCTTCTATGGAGAACTTCCTCCTAGTCCTAGTCGCCCTCGGTAAAGATATCATATTTGAATCTATCATGAGCATATGGGCAGCATGAGGACATCTACAATGCGTTATTGAGTACTAGGCCTTTTGGATCATGCTTGCGTAAATGGCCTATGGGGAATCGATAATCAAGTTGAATAAATCCCTTTTGTTTCACCCATGCAGTGTATTTTACCATGTAAAACCCGATATGAAAACCATAGGGTATGAATTCCCTCTTCTTGTCTCTTACCAAGGAGGCATTATAGCCTTTCAAAATGGTTTGGTAACAATTTTTTCCCAAAATAACATTGTCCGGGAAATGAATGGGTAGTAGGTGTGGTGTGCTAGTAGCCCCGAAAACTTTGATATAAGTTCTTGTTTATTCAAAATACCAGTGGCCTAATTTTGAAATCATCTTTTTGGCTATCATTGAAAGCCTTGGGCATTCTTTTATGAATATGATGAAGTGCACTCGGGTTGCAAAAACATTTCTCACACAGATTACGTCCAACAGGTACGATGCCATGTGGAAAACTAGATTTTCTCCATCCTTTGGTGTCTTGCTCTATAGGATGTTGGTGCTTATAAATTTTCAAATGATGGCTCCCCAATTGAAACTACTCTCAAATATTTCGATGGCTCCCCAATTAAAACTACTCAGAGATTTCCACAGTATATTCCAAGGGAATCCATGCTTTTGAAAACTTAGAGAAATCATGTTCCCCATACAATCAACAGATCAAATACAATAAGTACATATAAGGATATTTGAGGTTTACCGTGTTGTACTAGCCATTTCTCATGTTCGTGAACTTCCTGTATTCTTTCCACCATGAGGTCAGTAATCTGCTAGTGTCACAAAACTCATAAACTTTCACCACAAACTCTGTATTTAGTATCTCCTCTAGGTATCTGAGTTTGTAGTATTTTTGTACCTCTAGTGGAAGAAAAACACCAACACACTCTCCCTCTTCATTATTGACTATGCATTTCATCATGTTTGTGTGGTCAATTATCCACCCCAGGATTTTGATGCAGGGAAAAAATGTGGTACAAAAATCTACCATATGTATATGTGATCGCCTAATGTTTGGGAAAGCCTCTTCATCCAATATCCTAACATTCGGGTCACTGTGAGGTGTAAACTCTAGGTAATCTTTCTAATTGATTTTGTTGAAAATATATCCCCAATGTGGGAGCATTAATTTAGATCTCGTGCTCGCCTCTGTGTCATCGAACGTCGGAGGTTGGGTAAACTACTTTTTGGTGGAAGTGGGAATATATGATTCTCTCTTTGAGACAAAATCAAGCTCCCTTGCAGCGCTTGGTGTAGACCCTTCATACACTTCTAATTCTTTCATTTTGGGCCTTCTTGGTGAGTGCCTGGTCGTTGGATTTCTTGGAGCCATTTTCCTGCAAAAAAAAAAATAGTATAGTAAGCGGCCAACCAACCTTGACAAGTGATATTTACGCAATTTTAAGTGTATAGCTCATAAAGACAATGCTTACCTCTTCCTTGCAAGATATTGACCTGATATTACTAGTAATCAAAGTCAAAGAGTGGGTTGTAACCTCCTTGATTCTTTTTTTTCCTCGCTTCTTCGTCTTCTTCGAGAGATAAGTGATTTGTGAACAAAATAACATTCTTGGCCATAAACCTTGCAAATTTAAACAGAAATAATACCTACCTTGTCATGTCAAGTCTTAAATTCAAGAGTGTAAATGTGGTATGCCCAATCTACAACATAATCCGCACCATGGTTAGGATTAAATGCAATCCCCATTGGTGGCACAGGAGTGGTTTATTTCTTAGTTCATCGGTGAATTCAAATTTCAATTGTTGGACGATACACGAGATTTTGGTGTAGGTTGCGTAGAAACTTAATTTGTCTATCAAATCACAAAATTTTATCTCATTTGAATGGAAGGTATCCCATTGAATTACCAAACCTTTTCACATTTACAAGAAACTAGTATAATTGGTATCAAGGATATGGAAGGATCGCAAAACAACGAGGGTTTTACTAAATCCATGATTTCAATGTTCTAGCAATCAATTGATAGTTAATGAGTGTTTCAGTGTCAGTGGATTGTCTTTGACGTTGTTTTGTTGGCACCTATGGGATAAAGTTTGGATGCTGACCCAAAAAATGGCCCACGATGTTGACGTGGAAATATAGATATGGCAC
Source organism: Picea sitchensis (assembly GCA_010110895.2). Classification (NCBI taxonomy): domain Eukaryota; kingdom Viridiplantae; phylum Streptophyta; class Pinopsida; order Pinales; family Pinaceae; genus Picea; species Picea sitchensis. The sequence goes on from SNQJ01S0004743.1 coordinate 41,686, forward strand.
GGGGAACATCAAAATATGGCGTGCGTAATTCCTGAGCAATACAGACTGCACACGTGGAAAAACATGTGGTGGTTGATTTGACCCTTGGGGCATGAGGATCGTTTCTTTTCGGCGTCCATGATTTTATTTTTGACATAGGTTACCATTCCCTTTCTCCCTCTTCGTTGATGCTGATGGTATATCGACGATCAATGATTGATTATTGTTGATGCATATGTTGACGATTTCAGTTTTCTCCGATGTCAACGACACATCGACGATTTTAGAAAACGTTTTTGTAGGAAAAAATCAATGATCAGTGCACCCTTTCTCCCATTTTTCTTATGTCGATGGTATATCGCCAATTGATTATTATTTTTGTTATGTGGGCAATTTTCCTCTCATATTTTTCCGATGTCAATGATGGGTGCGTGGCTCAAATTTTAAGTTGCGTACACTTAGTCTAAATGCTAGGTTTACTTAGAGAAAAGGTAAATGTGTTCAACAATTCCAAACCAAACTAAATGTGATCGATGATAAAACATAACCACACAAAAAAATCATTGATCCCTATGCAATTGAATAAATTCAAAAAAGACAAAGTGATACCCACAAAAGGAAAAATTCACAAATTTTTTTAGGTTTTGTTGAGTGCTCAACATGTTGTTCCTGTTTTCATTCCTTTTTCCTACTTTTAATATTTTTTGTATATGAAAATATTAACATTAACTATGCTATACATAAGAGTAAGTAGTATATTATACAATATATAAAAAGTGTTAACTATATGTGTAGAGAATATATAATATATATAATAAGTGTTAATTATATGTGCAAGATGGAATTGCTAAAATGCATGGCAAGTTTGACATACAACATAGAAGAAGTCACACTAAAAACATGATAATATGTTTGACACAACATTGAGTAGCAATACAAGTAGTAATATACATATTACATTAGACATAAAACATAACAGAAACAACCATTTACAACATACAAGAAACAAAGAGTTAGAGCAAACAAATTATCTAGAAATGTGTTGTTATAATATTAAATAACAACATGCTATGATGAATTAAAAAGAAAAAAAAAACATAAGTGTTTTGTTAGGCTTATTAGCTTGAAAATCATTTGAACATTAATGATGAATAGGGTAGATGGTTTATGATCTCCTTGGGTCTAGGTGAAATGCATATGTCTTGATTCATTTTATATATCACATTCATTTTTACAATAAATAAATTTAATAAAAATGTGTTCAAATTATCTAGAAATGTGTTGTTATAATATTAAATAACAACATGCTATGATGAATTAAAAAGAAAAAAAAAACATAAGTGTTTTGTTAGGCTTATTAGCTTGAAAATCATTTGAACATTAATGATGAATAGGGTAGATGGTATATGATCTCCTTGGGTCTAGGTGAAATGCATATGTCTTGATTCATTTTATATATCACATTCATTTATGCAATAAATAAATTTAATAAAAATGTGTTCTAATAAAGTTATGCACACAACAAGGAACAAGTCGTCACAAATTTTATTAATTCCTTGGAAAAGACATATTTTAAATATGAATATATAAATCATAATTATTTTCCCAAATAAGTTTTAGTGTTTAACCATGGATTAATGGTCAAGACAGTAAAGACAAAAAAAAAAAAAAATTTAATGGTTGTAACATCCTGGTAGGGTCTCTACACAATAAAATCACATATTTGAATTTGAAGACATACATTCTGGCAAGGTCTTTACACAGTAAAATCACATATTCAAATTTGAGGACATACGCCACGCAAGCAAGTATTTTTAGTTCATCTATAAATTTAATCCATAAAATCTAGCAATGAAATGAAACCAATCAATTTTAGAGGCGGGTGTGGGAGCAATATATTTCCTTGCACTAAGAGAGGAACATTGTATTTATTAGAACGACCATAAATGTAGTATTAGAAGCACTAAACTTATCTTCAAACATGTCATCGGTGTTAGTTATTTTCCTAACCGTGTTTTCAATATTTGTGGTTTTTCTATGAATGCTCGACTAATGGAAAATAAATTGGAATATGGTAGGTAAAGCCTAGTTTGGTTTGTTTTCCGAATTCCTAACTCCTGAGCCGAGCTCTAAGAATAACCTATGATGAATTGTTCAACATTAGAAGGATACTTTACTCCCAACAAAATGGAGCAATGGGCTATCTACATCATTCAACATTATATAGTCATATGCTAATTAGGGTAGTTATGTAATGGGGTGCCTAGGACAACCATCGTATTGCAGGTAAACTCATTACCTGGATTTTCCTCATTGTTCAATCGGTCACCTCTCTTTATAGATATCTAAATGGATGGGACATGAGTTGAGCTGGAGTTGGATATTGAATGAATGGTTCTGCAACTTTCTATGGAATTGAATTTATAATCAGCACTAGGGAAAAGGAAAATGGATCTACTACATTTGGATATCCAACTACTACCATGTTTTCTTGAGTTGCAGAGTCATTTGTTGTGTCTATATCAATTGTAAATAGAAATTTAGCTTTCGTATTTTTATGTTCAATGTTTAGTATACATTATATAATGAAATAAAAGGATTTTAAGCAAGGTGTTGGAAGGGAGGCTAGGTCCAATTCACCATTTTCATAAACTAACAAGGATAGATGCACATGATTTCAAACTAGTGGGGATGTGTTATCTACCACTACTTATGCATTTGTCGCATTCTATTGATTTAGAATGAATTAATCCAAGGGACAAGATGTTGATTTTGGAACAAGTTCTCAAAATAGCTATTGACCTTAGTAGGTGGATTCTATTATTGACCATACAACTTATTAAGTATTTTTTTCTACAATAAATAAAACCAATTTCCATCCAAAACCCTTATACTCACCATTGGGTAGGCACTAGAAAGAATTAAGTAGACATGATGAAAAACTAGAATTTATTTGTTGAAAATAGGGACCATGGGACTTGATATGATTGAATGGGGACTGAGATATTTTCTAAGATGATTTGATTGTATTGGTTGCTTGGAACGTTGGCATATTTTCATATTTCAGGGGTAGGCATGGTGATAGGTGTCTGGGCCAAGTCATCAATGATACTATAGCTATGTAGAATCTAGAGAGATGAAAAGTGAACCAAGGAGATAAAAAGATGGTGTAAAACTATAGAAAAGGATGTTCCATAAGCAAGAGGCCATTCCAAGAACACCATTATAGATTGGTAGGAAGGCCTTTCAATGTGACTATCCAATAAATATCTAAACAAAAAAATACTAATTTTATTATTAAATTAAAAAAATATAAACAATTGCATAAACTTTAAACAATACATAATTTTTAAATTCAACGAAAAAGTAATATATGATTAGGAACAAACTCATCACCGATTGATATAGTGCCAACTTTCAAAGACTAATAATACGAAAACATCATAGTAACTTCGATTTTCATGATTGAAAAGTATAGACCCAAGAACAAACTCCTTTTAGTAGTCAATGCATGTGCATTGTCAATATACATTATCACACATAATGAATATAGATTACCATATATGTGTATAATTTTCTAGAAAGAAGATATTGGATGGGTTATTGTTGTGAGAATAGTTTCATTTCAAGGATTGTTGATGTAAGAATAGAACATAAACTAAATAATACTAAAACATGATGGTATATTATTTGATTTGCATGAATAAAAGGTGTGCAACAAAGAGCATAGCAAGAAGGAATCATCCCACCAACAAATGCATATGCATTGCGGATGTATATTACCATGTATATGAATCTAGATTACCATACAAGTATATAATTTACGAAAAAAGAGGATATTGGATGCTTTATTGTTATGAGCATACCTTTTCTTTGAAGAATGTTGTTGAATTTTTTCCTTTGTGTCACTTGTAATTTTTTCTTCTCCTTCACTTGTATTTTTTTTTGATACAAAGATGATGCACATAATGCAATGGACAATTAAATAAACTATTATGTGAAAAAAAATGTGAAGTATACAATATTATGAAATTAAAAATGAAGTGAAAGTTAATAAAATACAAATAAGGATAGAATTATGTAGATTTTTATTTGTTCATCCATGTTTATTTTTTTCTTATGTTCTTTTGAAGTGTCGATAGTTGTTTTGATGTACTCTACATTGAACAAAGTAATTGAGCAAAATAAATAGCCGTGGAAATAGGTTTTAACAAAATGCCAACACAAAGTGAATTGTTGATGTAATCTTTTTTTCTTATTGGCAAGACTTGTACTATACCAACCTTTTTCCATCTGTAACAATTTTTTGATTCAATACTAAGAAAGTCGGTTTGTAAATATGCAAAAAGGATAGGAAAATATGATTTTCTTTACTAGGAAGGAAATACATATTTTTAAATATGTATTATGAATACGCTAGTATGTGAAAATATATTATGATTTATACGTATTTCAGAGCTAAAGTCGAAGACAAATTGGATCATGATCACTCCAATATGTATTTAATATAAAAAATTTGGACTTCTCATTATTTACATTTGACCAAATATGGTCAATAAGTGTTTTTTATACATGATTTGTTTTGTCCAAGATGAGGTGGAGATTGAAATTGCACATGTGGTTTTCCAATTTTCTTGTCTTTTCATTACATTTGTACATGTCGATATTAAAATATCCTAAAATGATTATGATTTCATTTGAATGTAAATTGCAAAACTCTTTTGTAATGGTAACCATTATTCAATTCAGAGTTGTATGCAGTGCAATATAAATGTTGACTATTGCAATATGTGATCCATGGACTATTACTTTTTCTATAAGGACTTCTATAGATTGTTCTTCAAAGTGAATTTGTTCCAATATTGTTAAATGTTTCTTGACTAGTATCATAACCCAATGTTTATTGCAATTTGATATGCAATTGAATCTTGAAAATTGTTCATTTTGCATGGGTAGTGTCATGTATGTTTCTTGCAAAAAAAAAATATCAGATTTCATTGTATCATAGTCACTTAATATGTTGTTAATATGCGCATTCAAACTATGTTTGTTTAGCGAAACAATTGAGATTGATGATTCTAATTGTATGGATTCAAAATCATATTCTAAACTCCATTTTGGAGTGTTTCGTAAGTGTTCCATCTTAGTATCAATTTTTTGTTTCACCTTGAAGCTATCCATTGTGAGAGAATTTAGCAGGTACAAAGATTCTATGTTTATTACACGAAATAAGGTTATGTATACTAATCCATGTATTCGTATCCCAGTAGGGTCAAATGAAACATTGTTAAGTGTTAGACTCTGTGACCTATGTATTGTATGTGCACATGCAAGTTGAGTTGGGAATTGTTAAGTCTCACCCTAGGCATCTAGAGGGGATTCAGGAACCAAGGTTCTACAATGATGAGGGGAAGTGAGTCATTCCACATAATCACAATATTCATTATCCATTCATCTACTATGTACATAGTTTACATTACTTAACATTCAATATACCCTATGCACAACATTATCATACTTAAAATTCCTTCATTCATTATTTACTTAAGTGTGTATAACCATGACAACATACATGAGAGACATATTCATAATACTAAGCATTTATCATCATTGTGTAGTAACAATAAAAATCATAAACATAAAACACAAACACATCATGACACAGGGTTTTAACATGGTTCACCCCAATCTAGGTTATGTCCACAATGACTAGCTTATTATTTTATTCATTCAAATCCCCTTAAAGTTGCACACTATGCTTATAAAAATATGCAACAATAACCATTACTCAAACTTTCTTATCTATTATGCTACAATTCAAGCCTAAATCCTCAGTGATACCTAAAAAATACTCCTCAAGACTTCTTGAAAACACGACTAGCTCCAAAGGAATTCACATCATAAACTCTATGAACTCCTTCTACCCAAAAAAACAATCTAATTTATAGCTTTAGAAATAGGGCTAAGAATGTTACAATGTGGAAAAAAAGTCCCAAAATACTAACTACTTTCCATATTTTTTGCACTGCCTCCTGAACATGCTCTAGATTTCATGTGCGTGCGCTACTCCAAAATGTCGCTTAATATATTCTTGCATGATTCCCAATAATTATCCAAAACACTTGTCCAACATGCCCCCAACACTCATGTGTTCCTCATCACGAGCCACTCATGCCTTCTTCCAATTTTCCATTAAATTTTTGAATGTCTCCTTTGTTGTTGTGGCCTGCTCTTTTACCTCTATCTCCCTCTGCAAAATTGTGTCAACTATTTTGGTAGTTACCCGATCCTGCATATTCTCGACACTTTCTTCAAATGCAGGTTTGGCTATACCTCAAGTGGATGCTAAGGTTGTTGTCACCATGTAGTCTTCTTCTTGTATTACCTCCAACTTTTGTGCATGAACCTATTGCTCTGCCTTTAGCTGATTCATTTATGAATACAACTTCTTATTCTCTTACATTGTCGTTACCACCTCTGCTGACTATAGTGTACCCATTACTAATTTTAACTTTTGGACCTTTTCATGTGCAACCTATATCTTTTGGATGATCTCCTATAGCTCCCTATATCCAGTTAGTTGTGTCCACATGCCTATGGTTTCTACATAGAGTTGATCACATTCTACCTTTATTTTATTTATTCTGTCCACAACTGTGGTCACTATTTGTTCCCTTTTCTCCCTTTCTTCTATTTGAGTACTCTATGCCATGCATGTTTCTAAGTCATCTATTCATGCATGGAATCCATGAATAACTTCACTTATCTTTGTTACATCTTCTTCAATTGGGGCCTCCATATATGTCCAAGCTTCTAAGAGTTCTTTGTAGACCCGCTCGAATTCTCATTGCATCCTTTCTACCTTCTGTTCAGCCTCATCCTGCTCCTTCTTGAATTTTTTGTATTCCATATCCAAGGATACATTCTCTATCATAACCTTTACCAACTTGTTAGATGTATTTTCTGCACGTGAGTTCATCTCTTGCGTCACGCTTGTCTACAATTCTTGTAATACATCTGTTGATGGTTGAGATAACACTAAGTCAATATGACCTAGTTCCTTTTCTTGTTCTTGCATCTCTATTGTGGGGAAATATACCACCCATGTTGCTAACTTGATCAATATGTGTTCTCCTGCTTCTGTTAATGACTAAGATATTGGCGGTCCTGCCTCCACATTTTTTATAGATTATTTTGTCAATTCATCCTCTATATATCATAATGGTGCATGCTTTGCTACTAGAAATTGAAACAACTCAGACATCTTCGCATGCATATTTATTTTCATTTCTTCATGTTGGTGTGTCACACGCTGGAACACATCATATGTTACTTCTTTAACTTGATCACCGATCTTTTCCAAGTCTTCCTCTGTCACGGCTTGGATGGCCACTTCCCTAAATAATTTCCACATTGTCCATTTCCATTTGAACTGTCCTATCTCAAGTTCTTTCCACTTCTTATTTGTGTGTGGTGTTGTCTTCTAGGTTGTTTTCTCTATTCCTTTTTCTCTTTCCTATTCGGCTCCTTCTTATTTATCATCATCTATCTCTTGTACTTCAAGGTTTTGTCTCTCTGAGAGTCATGTTTCTACTAGTGGAATATTCCACACGTCATCCCAATATACCATGACATGGTCAATATTGTCCTCAGTAACCATGTACCAGGTGGGAAACCATTTTGTATCTCGGTCCTTTTTTTCTTGTACGTACATATGAATGCACCATGCCTTAAAGAACACCACTGAATTATACGCATCAGCCACCTATGGTGGTATGCACAGTGTCCTATTAATGTTTTTCCTAATAGTTTCTTTATAAATATAAAAGGAAGCATTGTTGTCCATCTACTTCTCTTTATGCATAGTATGTCATAATTTTTTATAGTGCACTGCTAGACATGGTGTATCCTTGAATCCCAAGAGATACATGTCATATGGCTCCCTCCATGATGATAGTGCAATTATAATTAACATGGAACTTAGTTCCTTTATCCTTCGCTTCTTCATAGTCAATTGGGAACTGGTTGAGTAAGAACGTCACCCAGTTCATATGGACACCCTATCTTAACTTATTGGACTTGTCAACTCTCTACTTCTTCTCTAAACCATTTTTTTTATTTTTCTTGTTTTTCTTTATTTTTCTTTATTTTTCTACCTAAACTATAATACATTATGCTACACATTCAAGGCCGTTTAGACCAGTGCATGGAAGTATGGTTGTCTCTATACCGTTTCAACCTACATTTTTTAACTAACCCTTCCATAAATTCTCCATTTGAACAACACCTACTTCTGTAACAAACCTTATCACATATTGTCCTAACCAATGCATCTGGCACTTCCCTGAGTGCTGAAAAAACTTACTTTCATATAGTAACATTGAGTCTCCTATCTGAAATTTCTTCTTCTTGATATGGCTATCATGCCAAGCTTTCTCACATGCTTTATGTACCTATTTATGGAAACCTATAACGAAACACTCCTCTTCTAATTCCATAATCTCTAACAATATCTCTTCGATTGCACCATAATATGTAAGTTATTCCATCACAACAATGTGCAAACTTGGTATGATAAAATCCATTGGCATAACCGATTCGTTTCCTTACATGAACCTAAAGGGAGTTTGTCCTATCATCTTATTTTATGTAGTCCTATAGTCCCATTATACTACTGGAATATTTAAGTCCCAGTCACCCCAACTTACGTTGCAAACATTTATCAACGCATGTTCTGAAATCTTATTGAAGGATTCTACCATGTCATTTTTCTGAGGATGGTATGGTGTACTCTTCTGATGGAGTATCTGAAACTCGGTTAATGTTGCAATCATCCTACTAAAAAAATGTGTTCCCTAGTCACTCATGGGTACTCTGAGGCATCCAAGCCTTGTGACTACAATCTTGAACACAAATTGTGTTGATGTCTCTGCACTACATTCACTAACTAGCTCTACCTTGATCCATCTAGTTAAATAGTTTGTTGTAGTAATAATGTACCTTGCTCTCAATATCCTAGAAGGTGGATTAATTGGACCAACAAATTCGACTGCCCATTTTTCAAATGATTGTAATGTCACATGTGGTACTAAGGGCATATTGTCTCTCCTAGAAGTCTTCCCAAGTCTCCAACTAACGTCGCAACTATGACAGAATTCTTTAGCATCTTTATGTCAAGTAGGCCACCATAATCCTGCGTGCATAATCTTATGAGATATATTTTTTACTACATAGTGACCTTCTACAACCCCTTCATGCACCTCTAACAAAACCATATTTCTTTCATGCTCCAATATGGAACTTCGCAGAATACCATCCATGTCTAGCTTGTATAGGTTTCTTGCTATCAACTATTAATCTGTTGCCTTCACTATAAGTTACTTCTTCTGTGCTATTGTAAATTTTGATGGGGCGACTACTATGATAAAAAATTAAAATATATCTACAAAATATTCCTCCACCATCTGAATTGCAAATAAATGCACGTCTGGAAAACTGTTAGCCAAGTTCCTTGCATCCTCTCCTGATAGTATGCATGAAAAATGGTCTAGTCTTGAGTTAAACTTTCCTAGTTTCACGATCACCTTGAAGTCGTGGTCTTGGAACAACAAAATCCATATGCAGATTCTACCCCCCAACACTGGCTTGTTCACTAGGTATCTTAGTGCAGAGTGGTATGCATACATATTGAAGTGTGATCCATGTAGGTAATGTTTAAAATTTTGTAAGGCATATACCATCGCCAAACCTTCTCTTTCTATCGTAGTATAGTTCTTATTTGTATATGATAATTTCATGCTGGAAAATGCAATCATATGGTATATCTCTCATTCATTGGGTTGTGCCAAAACTGCTCCCACTGCTATCCAAAATGAATCAACATGTATGTGAAATTGTTTTCTCCACTCAAGAAAAACTAAAATCAGTCCAGTGACCATATTTTGTTTCAATGTAGACAGAATATTCTGACATTGTCCATTTTGTTGATACTTCAATTCCTTCTTCAGCAAATTCTCCATAGGAGATGTGATCTATGCATATCCTTTGATGAAATTTCTATAATACCATGTATGACCTAATGTGGACTTCAACTATCGCACCGAAGTTGGTGGTGGTAGATCAACAATTGTAGGTATCTTGGAAGGGTCCATTATCAATGTCTTCTTACACACCACATGGCCTAAAAAAATTCCAAAAGGCACAAAAAAATGCATTTCTTCATATTTAATGATGTCCAGTATTTCCTTCACTTATCCAACATTAAGAGAAAAATTTCAACATGATCTTTCAATAGACTAAATATTGTCCAATCATATAGATACACTTCTAAAAACTTATGAATAATCTCTTTGAAGGATGAAAAAACTACTCTAGAAAATATTACTGGTGCATTCTTCAATCCAAACGACATAACTCTATACTAGTAGCAACCCCATTCTGTCATGAAGGTCATATTATATTGGTCTTCTTGTGCAATCCTTATCTGGTGGTATCCCAAGAATACATCGGTAAAAGAGTAAGCCTCCAGACCCCCTATGTTCTCTAGTACTTCATCAGTAAAAGGCATAGGAAAAGGGTCATGTAAACATGCATCGTCCAACTTCCTCAGATCTAAGAAGATCTTGATACCTCTTGTCTTCTTGTCTTGAACCACCATAGGTATGATCAATTCTGATTCTTCAACAGGTTCTATAATTCCAGCCTCTAACATTTTGTCTATCTATGATTTTACCTTCTCCTTATAGTCCAGGTTCATTCTATATGGTATTTGTCACATGAGTTACCCATCTAGATTCAATGGAATCCTCATTTCTCCTAATTCTCTAGCGGTTCCTTTCATCTCTGAGAACATTGTTAGAAATAGATCTTGGTACTCGCACAGTAAGTCAACAATATTTTCCATTGTTTCATCATTCTAGTAGTCTCCTATATACACAAACTTAGGTTTCTTTTATGTACCAATGTTCACTTTACGTGTCCTTAAGTGATTTTCATATATGAATGAATCAAGATCCAGTCCTTCAACTACATGAACCCCTTCAATATATTGTATCTGCAAATTCCTTGGATCTTTCTCGTCTTGAGATTCTTATACAACATTATAGAAATGTAATACCTCTTTAATTTCCGCAGTGACTCTGGGAGCACTATGCAAAGGCAGTGATCCCAACACATCTTTTGATGAAAAAATATTGTTCCTAAGAAATTGCAATGTTGATTCAACCAAAGGATTATTACTTTCAAAACTGAAGGTTACCTTGAATTTCCTAGTCAAATCTTCCCAATCTCCTATTCCTCTAGCACTTCTAGTTCTATGAACCAATTCTTGGGAATTATATCCAGAGTATGCACAAATAAGTGAGTCCATTCTTGATAAGGTACAAATATCCACTATGTAGTAAACTTTGTAACATGATCTATTGGAAAACTTAATCCACTGTACTTCGGCATGATGCTTTCATTATGTGTTCCAAATATAACTTGCAATAATCTCTTACATTGTAGCCAATGTCTTATGTTATCTTTGTGTGTATCCCACCATGTCGTTGAAGTCGCTTTTAGTGAAAAATCTAAGGCCAAGAGTCTCTAATGATATGGAATCTTCATTTCAAACTCATTAATAAAATATTTTATAGGTGTCAGCCCAATATACCTTGGAGGTTCGACTATTTCGGTCCCAATCCATCACAATGCAGGGGTAATTCAATCACACTTCCTAGTCGACACTTCAAGTAATCGTTTTTTCAAATTCTCTAGAGTGTCTTCTGAGTCTAATGTGCATGACTTTAGTCTTCTCCAACTAAGTAAACATTCATCTATAGGATTGACATAGTCATCCCTTCGCGAAGTCATATTATATAAATTATTAAGGCCTTTTCTATTGGATGGTTCTACATATCTTTGTCCTTCAGTGGGGTCCAATGGCACAATTACCTTTAAGTATTTCACTTTGAATACCATATTCCTCTTCTTTAATTCAATGACCATCTAATTATCAAATTCCAAATCGAGTCCCAACAAAGTTGGATATGGTGTGTTTCCATCTACTATTTTTATCACTTTGAAGTCTGCTATATTGCGCACTCCATCAATATTGACATTAACTCTTGTTAACCTTCCAACTGGAATTCTATTATGTTGGTTCTCTAATGTCAATTAGATAGGATACCAAATCATATTCATATGGTCCATCATCTCCTAGGTATATCTTGGTATAACATTTACATCTGAACCTAAATCTATAATTATATTATCCATTTCATAAGCTCCTATCTATGCACTGAGCATGAAATCCCTATTGGTTCAGTTCTTACTCTGCACCTGGTTAACTTCTCTATGTACTATAGTTTCTCTCTTTCTTAGGAACAATGGTTAATTATTCTATGTAAATTACTCAACACAAATTCATCCTTCATTAAATCCAAGAAAATTCCTAAAAATATTTTTAAAGTACTTACCTCGTCAATTCATTTCTTAGAATGATCATAAACTAGAGGCATATCATATAGTAGTGGTTTATCATAGAATGATGGTGCAAATGAAGTTGATGTTATCCAGTATAATCCCATCAACTCTTTTCTGGCTTGATGGTAAGTCTCTTTCTCTTTCCTTGGATCAAATAATGGTAATGGATCCATTGCTTTCCTTACCCACTGGCGAATGTTATTCCCTTGATATGTCATGTACGCTCCAGTTCTCATTACTCCGCACACAACTACTACTATATTAGGTTTTTCATCATGTTCTTCAGTTGCTATCATCTGTATGTTCTGGTTCTAGTTCCTTTTGCCTACCATTTCGCTATCAATTGAGGACAATCCTTTGTCGCATGGTCCAGTTCTCTACATTATGTGTATTTCATGAAAGGATTAGGGTAGTCTCTTTCCAAGTGTCCCATATGATTACAATTATAACAAATGATCGATCCTCTTCCTCCTCGACCAAATCTGCCTCGTCCTCAACCTCTATCGGATCCTCCTCCTCCACCATGGTTAACACCTCTCAAAGTATTATACCATGGAACTCCCCCTTCTACTTTGGAATTTTCTTCTTTTATTGTATAGTAATTTTCAATAAACTCTCTCATTAAGTCGAATGCATGCAAATCCTTCTCCTCATGTCCTACAGACTTGAAAAATTATAGAACAAATTTTTGGGCGTACTTTGGTAACTATGCAATAATGGACAAACATTAAGATGATGGCCCCATGTCTTACATATTTCACAATACCCTACTCCTCCTACCAATGGGTTTGCTGCCCCTGTAGCTGTATACAATGAAGATACTGGGAATTCATCTTTATGATGGCATTATGTCTTACATGTAATAAACCAAACTTGTTTTTTTCTTTTCCTTTCCTTTTTTTAGTTATGAAAACTGAATCCTTAGTGCAACTAACTGTGACTCAACCTGTCACATTCTTATGCCATATTCTACAGTAGATTCTTCTGATTATAATTATTTTGGCTATGAAGTGACCTTATGTTGTGTCAGAGGACAATGAATGTGTGGAAACAAACCTGGAATAAACCATTCTTTGTGTTGTTTGTTAGGAATATGGAATGTTAATCTACCCTTAACATATTTAAACCTATGATGGTAATACCAAACTTCCTCATTTTATATTCGCTTAATTTATTTCAGCTCTGTGATATACTATGACTCGCATTTCAAATTCCAAAATTCCTTTAATAAGGCTTGTCCAATTTTTGCCAATGTCCATGATTGTCTCGCCGATGTAGTAGTCTGCTACTTCATGTACCACAACAGTGCGCAATCATTGAACATCATTTCTAAATGTACAATATTAGTTTACTCATCCTGGACATTCTTAGAAGTCCATATCATATCGCATACAAATATATGTTGCTCTAGGTATTCTGATACCGCTCCCTGGAATCCAAGCATTCTTAATGTATGATCTATTCCTGCCATTGTATTTAGTGTAGTAATTACCTTCGATGATGTTGAGTAACTCTAGTTCATTTTCCTACTTCCACTATTCTGACTATTGTTTTGACTTCCTCCGCTAACTACTATTTCTCTTGTCAAAGTTTTGGTTTCTACTTCATATGTTGGAGATGCACATGGGGTCGTGCGTTCAACACAGATTCTGATATGAGATGGACTTCCTACTTCTACTGGACTATACTGAGGATATATATATTTTTCTCTTTCCTTTCTTTGTACAATGTGATCTGACGTACTGCGTACATGTCTCTTTTATGAAATACTATGTGCTTTCCTTCTCTCTTAGCCACAGTCTCCTTCTTTCTATACCTGAATATTTTCCCACAATGCAATACTCCAATCTATCCTTCTGAGTCATTATCTTCCTCTCTTTCCATCCTCAATCCATCGTATTCATATTCATATATTTCCACTCTCAAAACATTCGTTGGTCATCCCCCAGTCCCCCTATGTGCTCGAAGGTGCCTAGCAATCATATTCCATCTTCGTGACATTTTTGTCACACAACAACATTTTTATCTAGCTATACAATGCGTTCAAAAATATTTCGGACGAACCCTTGAGAAAGTCCCTCTCTACAACACTATAAGACAATGTGCAATCTATTGTAAACTCTATAATGTAAATCCCGAGTATAATATTCAACCAAAAATCAACTTTGCGTGAAACTTTATTACTTAATGTATTCAATTTTCTGATCAATTCATAGGTCCAGTTTCTCGAAGCCTTAGATCGGTATCTCCCAACATTATCCATTAACCTTTCTAACCATTCAATCAAAATTATCGAAAATTCACCAAAGAATATTTCATGAAGGTCTGTAAACACATACCTTTGCAACCATTATTCATCTCTGAGCCATGGGTTCCTATTATTTTCTTTGGAAAATTCTCGTTTCTTCCTCTCTAGCCATTCTATGATCTCTTCCTTATTCAGCCTCCAAAACATTCCCCACAATTATAGTTCGCGGTCCCGAAAATATAACCATTTGTTGGCACGTAGTGGGAAGACCCGAGATTAATCATTAACAAACCAACAAAACCCTTAGACACCAGCCCTTTCAGCATCACTTGCAAAGCAAGTGAAGTCTCACCCAAGGCATCTAGAGGGGCTGCAGGAACCAAGGTTTTGCAGTGATGAGGGGAAGTGTTTCATTCCACATAATCATATTATTCATTATCCATTCATCTACTATTTGTGTAGATTTTGTTACTTAACATTCAATATACCCTATGCATGGAAATATCCTACTTAACATTCCTTTGTTCATCATTTACTTAAGTGCACATAACCATGACATAATACATGAGAGACAAATTCAGAATACGAAGCATGTATCATCATTGCACAGTAATAGTAACCATCATAAACATAACACACAAACGCATCATGACACAAGTTTTTAATGTGGTTCACCCCAATTTGGGATACATCCACAACACTTGGCTTCTTATTTTATTCATTGAAATCTCCTTACACTTTTTCACAACCCTTATAAAAATATTCAACAATAACCATTACTCAAACATGCCTAGCCATTATGTTGTAGTGCAAGCCTAACTCCTAATTCATACCTCAAAAAACTTCCTCAAGACTTCTCCAAAACTCGACTAGCTACAAATAACTTCACATCATAAACTCTTTGAACTCCTTCTACCCAAAAAACCAATACAGTTTATATATTTACAAATAGGGATAAGACCATTACAATGTGGAAACAATGTCTCAAAATCCTAACTAATTTCCACCTTTTGAGCACTGCCTCGAACATGCTCTAGCTACCTTGCACGCATGCTACTCCAAACTGTCACAAGATTCATTCTTGTGTGATTCCCAAGACTTATACAAAACTTATCCAACACCTACCCATAGATTGAGGTAATGAGAACCATTAATTTCTTATGGATTTATAACTTAGAAATATTTTCCACCATAAGAGATTCGTTAATGTGTAACACAAGATAATCACTTTAGAAAAAATCATACATTCATACACTTAAAACCCATACATTCATCAACATAAAAGGTAGAAACAATGAGATTCATACAAAACATGCCATGATATATATATATATATATATATATATTATACACATGCACACACACATATATATATTCAACATCATCTAAATTGTATATTTTTTACAAAATGGCACCTCATGCCCAATATACAAAATGGAAACAAGTTATGTAACATGGAAAAGAGCCATATGTTGGCCTATATAAAAAATGGAAGTAATTGGTCAATCATTGACCATTTCCACCCTTGTCACCCTCAGGTTCATCCTGAAAATCTATCTTTCTTCTCTTTCTTGAGGAAACACCTCCAGTGGTTCTAGGCCTGGGCATCCTTCGTCGCTCCAAAGACTGCACAAAGAAAAAACATTGTTATAATTTTTTTTCCTCAATGAACTAAAAGACACACAAAATGATACTTTGTCATTTGACCTCAGAAAACTCATTGCATATGCCACTGACAATCATGAGGGTGTTACCCTCCTCAACGACCTGAATATCTTAGCGATGCCACCTTGTGGTAGTTACAAGGATCAAATCAAGAAAATTAAACAAACATACATAAAACCAAATTCATGATACATAAAAATTATCATCAACAAATTATCTCACCGTGAATATATCGGGCCTTGATGGAGAGTCACTGACAGGTGGAGCGCTCAGTTGTACAACCTACTCCGAGGAAATCTCTACTATGGAAGCCTCGATAGATAGGGTTGATGGAAATGGTGGTTGGGGTGGGTGGAATATGGGTGTGACTACTATTGATGGATGTGATGGAAGAGGTGGTGTGAATGGGTGGCCTATAGGTGAATCCCTTGATGATGCATGGAATAAGACAAATGTTGGGGGTGGGCAATGACGGAGCCCCACAGGTTGTACAAGTGATGATAACTTCTTTGTATTGGAGTAATCCAACCCAAAAGAAGAGCCCATGTTCTGAGGGAGTGCAACAATACTATAACTAGGGAATATGTATGTGGCCTGCATACATATTAATAATAGTGAACTATCGATACCAAATAGAAATATTAAAAAGCATAAACATAAAAAATTTGAGATTTAAACAATATTTAACTCTACACATGATACCTCTAATGAAGGTGACTTGTCCATCCTAGATGGACATTCCCCGACATTTTCTGGTCCCACATCCTGTAGAAACACAAGAACATTAAAAGTTTGAGGATTCCATAAAATAAAGAAATGACTATGGTGAATTTATGAAATGTGACACATGTCTATGTATGGGGTACACCCAATGAGGAAGATACCTCTATTTTTTCATCAGTGGTGGAGATAAGCATTGATGCATCCATGGTCATAGAGGGTCTGCTACAAGGATGTAAAAACTACAAAACAATTGATGGGTAAATTATATACCTAATTTCCCTTGATTAAATTATTGACCAAGGAAGGAAAACTTTGAGTTGTAACACAATATGAGTCTAGAGAGATCAAGAGATAATTGTTTGTGTATTCCTACTACTGTATTTTATGACTAAGTCCTAGTACTGGAATGAAATATGGAAAGTGAATTGAACAAGAAAAGGAGACTAATCTACCCTAGGGATCAGAATTATTCTTTCAACCTACAATTCTATTTTCAAAAGATGATGTAAAAGACTTCAAGAAAACCAAAATCTATTTGAGATGTAGAACTACTTACAAATAACAATCTATGAATATGCAATGAGAACAAGTTATTTTTTGCAAAAACAATTACTTTAAGTGAATTCTACTTAAAATGGATTTTTAAAACTAAACTAAGAAATCTTCTTTACTTCTACAATAAGGAAAATAAGTGACATCATCTAGTCTTCACACTAATATTATTGAATAAGGTACACAACATTATCTAGTTCACACTATCCTGCTGAAGAAGAAAAACAACATCATATATATGTATCTACAATGGTGAATGATGACATCTAAATACGATGGTTGTCTCTACGATGGAGAATTATATCACGATGACATCTAAATATGATGGCTAGTTCAAATGGAATTAATTTGACATTGACTTCTATATAAAAATGTAAAGTGGAAACTAAACAATATACTGAAAACTTTGCCATTCAAGGAATATCAATATATTGCACACATGTTCTTGTCAGAATCCGAAATTCTACAGTTACACTTAAACTGGAAATGTATTCACAAAGATATGATTACACAATCCTATAGGGGTTAACTTAAAATATTCAAAATACAAGTTAAATGAGCTATAAACAGTCTTTTATGCACAATTCTTCAAGTGATCAACCTGCAAAGAAGATGTATATACATTCAAACACAATTATATATAAAGTTGTGAAACAGTTAGCAAGACATCTATAATTAAAACAAAAATACTCTAAATGAGCGACCTGCAAA
>SNQJ01S0004743.1:60050-88128 GCA_010110895.2 Picea sitchensis
CCCCAAGTAGTCATACTCCAGCTTAAAGAACAATCACAATTTAGCACATCAACTCAGATTTCATTAAAAACCAGAAATTTGTATATAACAGTGACGAGTCTTTCAATAGTATAACAATTATCTCATCATAGACATCTCCCTTTTTTTCTGTGGCTTCAGGTATATATAGAGTTTGAGAGGTTAACCACCGAAAGGGTCGACTCTCTCTCAAAACCATAAAATCACTTAGTTGTTATATTAATAGGAAACGAGTCTTTAAATAGTATCTCAAATATAAGATCTATATTTAACTGTCTAAATCGAAATACAATAGGAGCCATAGCAAGAGAGAGATAATGGGTAAAAAACCCATGTTCTAGTTTTGCCCCAAAACGCCCGCAAGTATGCTAACGACCAAATATGTTGCACTCTGAGTTCCATAATAAGGGTCATATGGAAGTCCAGATATGTCTGCTGAACATTTGAGTTGTCGTATTAAGAACCGAATGAAGGTCTAGATCACATTTTTTCCTATTTAATAAAAATAACAAATAGAAAGAAATTACATCCATTTAATTAAACATAAATATCATATTAAGCTATCAAATGAATTCAACACATACCTCATTCGTATTCCATATCGATTTGATGAAAATAACCTGATAATAAGCTCAAGAAAGGAAATGGAGATACAAAATGCATGATTATTATGTACAAAAAGAGACTTATAATAGGAAAAAAGTAGGTAAAACATGGAGTCATCAACAACATACAATAAAATATCGATATAAATGCACAAAATAAAAAATGAATATATAATGATTAAGAACATAGTGATTGTTAAGATACTAACCTCCTCCATGAATCTATGTTGTCCACTGGCCTTCATAGGCCCATAGCAGGTCTTCCAATAGCTCGAGCACCTGTGAGGTTCACATGGACAACGACTATGTCCATGTTCCCTCTCCTCACTAAACTATGCTATGTGGGTTGAATCTCTAACCCACTATCAATTTCATTGACATACACCTCATGTCGAGCTAGTCAAACAATGATTCCATGTTGCACTAGGCTTCAGTTCAATGATGAAATATCTTGTTGTACATTCTATAAGCTCTTTGCAACATGAGGATGTTGGGTAGGGGGGTCAGGAATTTTTCTGGATGGAAAAGGAACTAACATGGGATCACACATTCCTTTCTCTCAATCATGTGTGGACCCTCGTCCCACCCCCAGGAACTCACCCATCTCAAAGTAGTTTACATGCAAAACCAAAATAATTGCATCTCATAGTTTTCTCAAAAATCTAAGGGCACCTCCTTGTTATTGCAAGGACATTTATCAAATACCATATACCACCTATCCATCCAATTTTGACAAATATGTGGATTGATACACCAGTCAATACAAATGCATTTTTTGTTCATAGGTAGTTCTTCTCCATTTAGAGGATCCCTAAAAATAGACAATAGTTGTTATTTTGAAATAACCAAGTCTATGGCTTGGTTTCTATCCAATCCAAAGTTGTAGTACTCAAACATTCTTTCCCTATACTGAAAAATAGAAGACAATTCCCCTTGGGAACTTAAAATGGACCACACAATGATATCTAAAGAAGTATCCAAGGACACTCTTCTTGGTTCTTTGGTGCCCTTAACTATTTTACAAGTTTTCTTAATGTAGTCAACCCCTCGTCAATTTTGGTGATTAGATTGTGTGGTTGTGGGGGGTTGGTTTTTTTTTCTCCTTGGTCTACTGGTGAGTGGTTTACATTGTCAGTGGGTTCCATTTTGTAATATATGTTACAATTTAATAAGCGTACTAATGACTAAGGTATTACAAACAACAATTTTATTTTATCTCAACAAAATCATTAACATAAGTTTGTGTAAAAAAAAGAAAAACTATGTGTTATCTTTACAATGAACTTGGAAAAAACCTATATAATATTGGTGAGTTGTTGAGAGATTTACATTCAAGTATTAATCATGTGTATTAATTATGTGTAGTGAACCTTGCTAAAGTTTCAATTCCATTAGGATTTACATCCATAACCTATGACTAATGTTTTTATTTTTATTTTTTCAAATCAAAGAAATGAAATGAGAAAAAATCAACGATATTTTTCTTGTGATGGACACAGTGGCAAGATCCTTGGATTTGATCATTCTTTAATTTTCGTCTTTTCTTTCTCACTGTTGGAAATGTGTGGGGAATAGTGTGAAAATGAGCACAAAAAGGGCACATTAGGAACGTGTGTGCGTTCCTAGAAGGAATGTGTGCACGTTCTTAAGAACACATGCATGTTCCTGTTGACAAACTAAAATCACAATATTGATGTAGGTTTGGGCCTTACCAAACCTATATGATTAAGAACGCATGTGCGTTCCTACTGACCCCCTTGCCACTTTTCATCCACCAACCTCAACGTAGTTCCCTCTTTTGACCCACTTTAAATACCAACCACCATGCACTCCTTATATATATATATATATATATATATATATATATATATATATATATATATATTTCTATTTTGTTTTAAAGGTCCGACCAAGCCAAACCTGGGAGTGGTATATGAGACCCCCTTTGCCCAAATTTTTGACTGGTAAATTCTATGAAGGTATACATGCCCTACCCTCTGGATTTGACAGCTGACCTCTTAGGAGGAAACACATGTTCTTAGCCATTAGGCATAAGAGAGGAATGAAATACAGGTCGATGGAAATACTACTCTGATACCACTTAAATCAAACCTCTTGTTTACTTCACCTAAGCATCCATTATAACATGGATGAGTCCATATATTCGTCAGGGGACAAATAATTATTATTTATTACCCATTGAGATATCATACTATACAATGACATGCATATAAATACACACAGGGAATGATAATTCTATTTTGGTAGAAGGTCGGAGACTTATCATTATTACATAATAATTGTCCTATAACTAATGGCCATGATATTTGTTTAGTATATTATGATAATAAATGTAATATAACTTAGGTATGTACATGTGTAGGTAAGTTTTGAGAAGGGTCCCAGTTTTGTTTTGGAAAAGTGTGGGACTTTAATAACTCAATGGTTCCTTAAATTTAATCATAACTCTACTATAGTTACTAGAATGTCAACTTGGGTTCGTATTCCCAACTTCCCAGTACGTTTTTGGTATTTATCAATTTTTAATGATATAGGGAATTCTTTGGGAACTTACCTAAAATCCAATCTTAGAAAAAAGGAATTTCTATTTTGTTTTTAAGGTCACGACCAAGCCAAACACCAAATTGGTATATGAGACCCCCTTTGCCCAAATTTTTGACTGGTAAATTCTATGGAGGTATACATACCCTACCCCTCTCTGGATTTGAACTTGTGACCTCTTAGGAGGAAACACATGTTCTTAACCATTAGGCCCGCATAGAGAGAGAGAGATGACCACAGGTCGATGGAAATACTACTCTGATACCACTTAAATCAAACCTCTTGTTTACTTCACCTAAGCATCCATTATAACATGGATGAGTCCATATATTCGTCAGGGGACAAATAATTATTATTTATTACCCATTGAGATATCATACTATACAATGACATGCATATAAATACACGTAGGGAATGATAATTCATGTCTTTGGTAGAGGTCAGGACTTATCATTATTACATAATAATTGTCCCGTAACTATTATTACATGATATTTATTTAGTATATTATGATAATAAATGTAATATAGCTTAGGTATGTTACATATTATAGGTAAGTTTTTGAGAAGGGTCCCAAGTTTTAGTTTTTGGTAAGTGTGGGACTTTTAATAACTCAATGGTTCCTTAAATTTAATCATAACTCTACTATAGTTACTAGAATGTCAACTTGGGTTCGTATTCCCAACTTCCCAGTACGTTTTTGGTATTTATCAATTTTTAATGATATAGGGAATTCTTTGGGAACTTACCTAAAATCCAATCTTGAAAGAATTGTGCTAGGTTTATGCACATATTTGTGTTAATATATACCTCAATAAGGGCCTTCTAGACAAAATTATTCTAATATGGAAGAGTTTGAAATGAACACAAGTCTTAAATTATGGGATCACAACATTTAGGTGCAGGATATGTCATTTTCCAATACATTTAGAAGTTGCTTATCCCCATGCTTAAGCACATCCTCCTAGGATGAAAGGAACCAGATAGATAGAATTTTCCAATTTTAGAAATTAACATTGACCATAATGAGGTAACTCAGGACCCCCAAGTGTCAGTTGGGGGATCCACTCCTTTCTTGGGGGATAAAGTAGATGATCTGGATTATTTTGAGAAGGACATGACGAAATAAATATAATAGAGATATAACAAGGAGATACATATATATATGGAAAGGAACACAATAATACAGTAAAACTCATATTCTATTAATGACTATCTAGAATACAAAAGATCGTAAAATGCAAAGCACCCAAGATAACTAGAGTGGTGGTAGCGTATCTCTGAAGAGTGATGTGTCGACTATGCTCATTCACAAGAAGTTGATTACAATGAGGCTCCAAATTCATTTTTAACATAAAGCATAAATGAGAAAACCCAAAATATCCAAAACCCTATCCCTGAAAGATGAAACACCAAAAGGTTTGTGGGCCTCGATGGGGGTAGTTGATACGTCAACTTCTTGAGGGCAAAAAGTTTACATACGATCTTCATTTGTGGCACTCAGTACACTGTCAGAAAGGTCTATCCAAGGAATACACATTTTGAACAACTAAATACATCCAAATATGGATATAGTGGGTGATTCCAAGTAAAAAAAATATTGTTTAGGGACTCAAAATGGACGTATAAGTTTGGGACCCAAAAAACTGTATAAAAACTGCCAAGATGGAAACTATAATTTGATCCATTGGAATAGGTGGGAGGCTATCGATGTCCGCCTAGATAATTCCTCCCCCATTAATAATAAATGGTCTCCATTGTGTAAAGTTCCTCCATTATATGGGGAAAATTACGTTGAATTTGAGTCATGGTGAGCCACTTTCCCTGATGAAGAAACTACCTTGGTTTGACAACTTGATAGAGTTTGATGTTCCACTGGAAGGTGTCATTCATATTTGTGTCCATGAGCCAATCAAATTTCTCCTTCTCAATGTAGTTAGGATTGATTTATGTAGGATCCAAGTGCTCTACCATGTCCAAAGTGTCCATGAGATGTGGAAAATATGGTCAAAGCAGTTCCACATTAAATACTAGGTGTGAGCCAAGGAAAGGAGGAATAATTAATTCAAAAACATTCTCACCCACAAAATTGGAGATGGTGTAAGGCCTATATCAAAGTGGGTGTATCTTCTGATGGGGTCCTCTGAGGTGTTATTTTTACAAATGAAACCATACCTTATATCCCACATAAAACTTGTGTGGTACCCGATGTTGACCATGGTGTTGCCTCTACTAGGCATTGTGTTTGTTCAAAATATTATGAAGTTGTTGTTTGATGTGTTAGATTTTCTCAACAAATGTGGCTGCTCGATAAACCTCTATCTGAGAAATATGGGAGGATTCTTGTTTTTCCACTACAATGGGTAGAGCTATGTTAATGGGGGCCAATGGTTGGAACCCCAGGCACACTTGAAAAGGGTTATGTACAATAGAGCCATGGAGGTATATATTGTAGCTATGTTGAACATATAGAAGGATTTCATCCCATGTGCATGGATTTTTGAAATTGTACATCCTCGGGATATGGAAAATCATCTTGTTGACTACCTCTATGTGTCCATCATCCTATGGGTGGAAGGCAGTCAATTTGGTCATATTGGTGTCTATTAGGTAGCTAGAGAGGTAGTGGGGGGGGGAAAGGGTCGATAGTGATAGTAGTGGAGGTCATTCAATGTAACGTGGACTAGGTCCACTATATTATTAAATAAGTCCTACTATGGTAGCTAGATATCTTATTATAAATATAATAAATGTAAAATGGATTCTTAGAAGGTTTTTCTTCAAGAAGATTCCTCATATACAATGTTCTTAGGTAGTTGGTAGAAATCTGTAAAAGGGCTCAATCAATGTAATGGGATATGAATATAAGTATTGTATTTGGAGAGGTATCTCAATAGGAGGATTCCCCCTCAAAGAGGCAAGTGAATAAGAGATGATCCCTTCCATAATAGGATCCATTGTATGGTGTTTCCCTACCTCAAGGGTTTTATTATAATAAAAGTGTGGTTATTATATAATGTATGAATATTTGTGGTGTTTCTGTATACAAGTATTTGGTTCTTAACAAGTGGTATCAGATCACTTTCCTTGGTAGGAAGTGTGGGCAATTTTATTTTTATTTTTGCATATTTGTTTTCAATATCTAACTACTAATATATATAACTACCATATCTAACTATGATAGGAAGAAACACAATGTGAGTCATTATTTTATAATTTTTTCCACCCGAACGTCTCACGCCCACATGAGTTAAGAACTCTAGTTAGTGCCACAACCAGGGGTCAACTGAGGCAATCTGCAACATGGTTGGTGCTTCCCCTTGTACTTGATGTTCAAGTGGAATTACTACAAGTACATAGACCACTTCTTATGGAAATCATTATGTAACTTTCCTTGTGTCTACATGAATTGAAAAGGCCTATGATCATTATGGATGATCATTTTTTTCCCCATAATATAATGCTTCCATTATCAACATGACTAGATATTGGATTACATATCTTGTTCTAGGTGGGATACATGAAAAAAAAATCAGATAGTGTTTCACTATGATAGGCTATCATATGCCCATGTTGAGTGAGGACTACACTGATAGTATAATCTAAAGTATCTGTCTCAATATCAAATGTTTTTTTGCGGGTATGGAAGAATATGGAATGTTGTTGAGTAGAGGTGGAATTTCAAATCCTCGAATTCCTTCTATTGGGACACATCCCACACAAAATTTGCATTCACTCCACCCTTGGTTACCTGGCTTAGGTCCCAAGCGATATGAGAGAAACCAAACACAAACCATCCGTATAAGTTGGTGAGGCCCAAGAAGATGTGGAGATTGATCATTTTCTTTGGGGATGGCCAATCATAGATGACTTGGATATTGGATGGATCCACATTTACACCTTGCTCATCCATGATGTATCTGAATTATTGTATTCTCTACATTCCAAAGGAACACTTCTCCAAATTTTCATGTAAATTGTGCTATTGTAGGGTTCCCAAGACCTGCTGAATATGCTTCAAATTTTCCTCCCAAGTTTTATTGAAGATGAGGATGTCATCCAAATATATGAACAAAAAGGTTTTTTTTAATGTCCACAATATGTAATCCATCATCCACATGAATGTGGATGGAGAATTAGTTAAGTTGATACACATGACCAACCACTTGAAGAGACCTTCTTTAGACTTGAAGGTTGTCTCCCATACATCAAGTTTCTCAATCAACACCTAGTGGTAGCCTAACCTCAGATAAATATTACTAAAAAACTTGGCTCCCTTGAGCTGATTGAGAATATCATCAATCTAGGGGATTGGGTATCGGTTCTTGACTTTGATCTTGATCAAGGATCTATAATCAATAAAAAATTTCCATGTCAAGTCTTTCTTCTGTACCAGAAGAATTAGGCCCCCACAAGGTGAGGATATTGGTCTAATGTTCCCCCTCAAAATTACCTCTTGGATCTAGTGTTTGATTTATTCACTCTCCATAACATAACGCATGTACATAGGGCCGTTAGGAAGAGGAGTAACATGTGTCAAATTAATTGATTTATTTACTTGAGAGTGCATAGGAACCCCAATAGGCAAGGAAAATATGTCTTTGTGCTCTTCTATTATCTTTTCTACCTATTGTTGTTGTGTAGAGAGACCCCGTGCAAAGGGTTTTGGGGTTGCAGTGACCTTATGTTCACATTCCGACTAAACCATAAAGAGGAAAAATATCCCATTATGAGATACCACCTTTTTTCACTACTTCATGGAGATAAAAAATACTACAGTAGTTGGGACTACCTCCAATACCTTGTAGAGTTAATCTCCCAAGGTAATAATGACACTCGAAGGCCTAGATTCATAAAAAACATGATGCTTCCACGTATATTGTTGTCCTTACAAAACATAAAAAAATTCAAGGGGGGAAACATCACACAAAAACTATTTTTTTAATGGTTTGATGTCATAGTGTAGGCGACATTCTTGTTTGACGTGTTTTCCTTGTCCCTAGCTGAGCCAACAGATGGTGTATGGCTGAGGATGCGGTGTCATTATCAGGTTCAACCTATTGACGACCTATTCTAATATTAGGTTATTTTGGCTACCATGGTCAACAATGAAATTGAGTGGGGTTCCCTTCATCCACATTTGTGAGTGGAAGAGGCGGTCCCATTCTTTAGCCTCCTCTCATTGCTTTGGGTGGAATTTTGTGGAGCGATGGTGACACTAGGTTTTGCATCAATGATCTATTTTCCCCTTTTCAGTTTTGAATCAGAGTCTGAGTTAGATTCTGACCCTAAGGATTTCATCTTAGAGAACAATGATTTTTTGGAGTGACATTCATCAATATTGTTCCAAGGGATTTTGTGAAACTTGCACCACTTTCCAGTGTCCTTCTTTGACTTCCCATTACCCTTGTTTATTGGTGGCTTGGATTGGTTGTCCTGGGAATTTCCATCCTTTCTATGTCCCTTTCCCTAGGATTTAGGGCCACCCTTACCATACTTTAGTTGTTTCATATTTGTAGACCCAGACTCCTACATTTTCTATTGCTTAAATTTCCACTCATTTTTGACAACATATCAATAAATGGCTCCAGATGACGATATTTCTAGAAACTCCATTTCAATTTGGATGTCCTTGTGTAGAGCCCCAGAATATTTTATAACTATATTTCGATCAGATTATTCGATACCCAACTTGGTGTTCAAGGTATGGAAGGTATTTATGAACTCCGACACTATTTTACCCCTCTCTTGATGCAATGTGGTCCATCTCGTGTACTGGTCATCATAGTTTTCAATAGGGTAATATTGTTCCTTGAGGGAATCAACAAAATACACTCATGTGGGTCCTAGCCTAAAATTTGCAAAATTGTCCTCGACATGATTCTCACAGTAACTCTCCCACCAATATATGATATGGGGAAGGGACTTAACGAGCATGAAGGTGATTTTTTCATTGTTGAAAACTTTTTGGAAAGAGAAATAACCCTCTAGAAGACTTAACCATTTTTCCAAACCGTCGACATCTATATGGCCTTTAAATAATGGAATATCAAACTTAACTTGTACATTGAACGGAGTGTCACTTCTACATGACTAAAGGTTGAAGGTGCCTCCATTGTTGCCGACATTCGTCGAAGGATCTGGGTGAAATTATGCATCATCTTGTTCCTTTTTGTCACGAAAGCTTCCTTGAGAAACAATTTGATAAGATCTCCTGCTCCATCACCCTATTTTATTCCACCATGAGAGGTTTCTTGGGTATGTGAGAGAATTTTTCCTCAATAGAAACAAGCTCAAGACCCATCTCTTTTTACCCTGACATCATCGGGGACATGAATTAAGCATGGCAAGGAGAAAATTTCTCTTATACCACTTACCCAAATTATTTTGAGAACGACATGAAGGAAATAATATAATAGAGATATAACACAAATATACACAGAGATATATGGCAAGGAACATAGTGATACAACAAAACTTAGATTCTATTAATGACTGTCTCAAATACAAAAGACTATAAAATACAAAGCACCCAAGCTAGCTAGAGTGGTGGCTTATCTCTGAAGAGAGATGTTTCGGCTACGTTAATTCACACGAAGTTGTTAAAATGAGGATCCAAAGGCAGTTTTAACATAAATCATAAATGACAAAACCCTAAACATCCAAAACCCTAACCCCAGAAGATGAAACACCAAAAGGTTTGTGGGCCCCAATGGGGGTAGTTGATATGTCAACTTCTTGAGGGAACACATTTTTCATACGATATCTGTTTAGGGTGTTAGGTATCTTTTCGAAAAGGTCTATTTGAGGAGTACACATTATAAACACAATACATCCCAAAAAGGATCTATTGGGCGCTGCCAAGTTAAAAAAAACGTCGTTTAGGGCCTCAAAACGACCCTAGTAATTTGGGAGCCAAAAAAATATAGAAAATATGCCAAGATAGAGACTAAAATTGGAGCCAATGAAATAGGTGGGCAACAAATAATGTCCACCTAGATCATTAGAATAAATGCATACATAACTTTCCTCCTTGGGGGAGTTCTTGGTAGTTGACACCCATCTAGGTGGAACAAAAAGACATCACAAAATTGATACCTCAATTTCAAAAATGAAATGATTCATTTTGATGTTTTTTATCTCCTTCCTTCATACCCATAGTTAGTTAGTGTGACTCATTTTAGTATTGGAAAGAAGTTAAAAAAAATAAAGGGAAAAAAGGAAAGATTGAATATTATTTTATAAAGAGAAAGAAACAAAATGTACATTACTAATATAATTTTAATCTTGTAATATTAATATGAACCTATTATCTTATGAGTGTAGCATGTATTAGTAATTTCCTTTATTTGTGTTATTCTTTGACCATATGCATATTTTAATTTTCTATCTATGAGGGGATAATGTTTTTTTTTTGAAAAACATGTAAATTTGTTTTCCAAGGGAAAAACGTAATTCTCATTCAAGAAAAATAAAAATTGCAATCAAAAGGTTCCCATGGAACTATATAAAAATATCCTTCAAGAGAACAAAGAGTAATATCAATATCAAGGCATAAACAAAGACCATCAAAGATTCTAAAGAGCACCATTTTCTTCAATTCCCAAACTGATATATTATGAACCCAAAATTTACATCTTTAAGTGTTCTAGTACTACCAATCACATGTCAAAAACCTAATCATAAACATAAAGGTTTGTTTAAAAAACATCTAGAGTAGTCTTCCTCAGAACCATGGACTAACCACCATGGCTCTAAGAAAGGAAAAAATGGTGTTCCATTAGTTCCAAACCTTCTTTAGAGAGCTTAAAAACTTCTTTATTTTGTTCTCTCAAAATATATGTGAATTTGAGATCCTTGAAGTTCCCAACAATGGTTTTGAGTTTTTTTTTTGTAGCAAAGAGTTCAATATTTCAGATCCATGCGTGTTCATTGATCGACTTAATAACCATCAAAGAATCATTGAAGACCTACGGAGAATTCATACCTCTATCCAAGACAAATTTTAATAGGTAGAACAGATCCATTAGTTCTCCCAAGTTGTTATTTCCTCTTTCCAAATTTTCTTTGAAATGATAAATGTGTGTGTCAGACAAATAATAGGTAAAACCAATACCAATAATCCTATCTTCACCTGGATAATCTGCATCAAAATATTCCTATGGAAAGGATTTCTCCACTTGTAAATACTCTATCCTGCTCAAGAAAAATTGTTCAGGAACCTCTTTATAGAAAAGTAGTAGCTCCATCACCTTAGATGATAGTTTAAAGGATGGTCTCTCAGTGTCTTCAAATAGAGAGGCATTCCTTGCAAGCCAAACACCCCACAGAACTAGGTAAGGAAATGCCTATAAAACCTCAAGTTCCATTATTAAGAACTAAGAGATAAAAAAAGATTCAATATTTTGAACCTCCCATAGGGATGTAAACCTTAAAGATCCTTCAATATATTTCCAACCATGAACAGAGTAAGAACAATTCATAAAAGGATGTGAGTTAGTTTCCACCTAGGTCTTACATAGCGGACACCTACTAGAGCCCAACTTTCCTCTTATTTGTAAATGTCCTTATGTTAAGACCCTATCTGAAAGTGCTAGACATATAAGTAATTTAGATTTGGTTGGAGCCCTCACCTTCTACAACTGAAAAATCACTCCCTCTTCAATTGGAAAAACATTATGATATACAAACTTCACTGAGTAGCTACCTCCAACCTTGTTGTATCTCTAGATACACTCATCTGAATTATCAATTAGTCTGATATGTGCCGTATCAATTTTAGAAACAAACTGGTCCCAAATAATTTCAAATTCATCATTCAAATCTAGGTCAACTGAGTTCATCCATACTTATCTCCACAATGTTGTTTCAAAAGGCTTATTAATTGAACTAAAGGTCACTCTCCCAATTTTCCTAATATGGAGAAAATGTTTCTCGGAAAGAATATATCCTACTTACAACCCATTATGGCATCCACTCAAATCCTCACTTGTGTCCCATCACCCACTTGCCAAGCCAAATATAGACCAATGACAAGAAAAGATAGATACATAGTCTTCCATTGATTAGATACATTCTAAATATATTTGTATTCCTTTCTAATCCAATCATCCAGTGAATTAGGTGTTATATATTTTTGAACCAATATCCCACTCCAAATGTTATCCTTTTTTATCATTAAACATAATGATTTTGTTCCCAAGGAGAAAAAAAAGGATCATATGCTTCATACCCAAATCCCCCAAAGCCTTGGTCCCAACCAACTTCTAATAATGAACTTAATGTGACCCTTTAAATTCACTGCAACCTTCCCAAGTGATCCAAGAGGATCCAAAACACTAAAAAATGATCTAGGAGGATCCAAAATGCTAAAAACTTGATCTTCTCAAATGATTTTGAAAAAAAAATCATTGTGTAGAGATCGACAATAGATTTCCAATGACACAACCATTGCCTCAAACAAATTTTGTATGAAGAAGTTATGGTCAGTCAAAGTTTGGTCAAAGGTCAAAAGTCAAAGCAGGGTTGCCACATGGAAGACCCACAGGCTGCCACATGAAATATCTATAAAGGTCACGAGATGATATCATGTTGACGTTAACAGGGTGACGTGGAAGCACGAGAGGCTTCCATGTGTCACTCATTTTTGGCATTTTCAGAGCTCCATGTGGACCAATAAAAATGTGCTACATGTCATCCGTACAATGGAATGGAATGTGACAAGTGGAAGGTACAATGATCATATGTACGCTGACATGGAAATGACTTGACAATGATGTGGAAATACCAACAAGTGCCATATGGAAGTGACTGTACAATATAGGTTGCAGGTGAGATGGCATGGTGTGCGGTGGATGAATCAAGGGCTGCCACATGGAAGGCTTGGATTGGCCAATAATGGTTCAGTTACAAACTCCGAGGTGGTAAATTCATTGGTTTTGGGTTATTATATATTTTAATAATTATATGTGTGTGTGTGTGTGTGTGTGTGTGTGTGCATGTATTAGTATATATTTATTTCATAACCCAATGTATTTATTGTGTGGATATATAGTTATAACAAATACCAATGAATTGATACTTTGGTGGATAGACCCCATTACCTCCATGGTATACTCTAAAATTTTAACCACTACGCCAACCACTTTTTTTATGCGAATTCATGATATTTAATTAGTTTTTCCTTGAAATTAATTCAGTTGTAATAATGTCAACAGATTTAGATCTAGTTTTTGGTCCATTTAAACCTAGCTACTGAACAAGTAAAGACATGAATTTGCATGTCAACATTGTAATTTGTTCCATTTTCATGCAAGAGGTGTTCCGATGTTAGATTTTCCTCATTTTGCATGCCATTTATTTGAGGAAGGTATAGAGTGTTTATACTCATTTTTCTCAAAATTTCAAGAGGAATCTGATGGAGATGTCTATTTTGTGTAAAAATGTTATGTATTAAAAGTATTAGTCCAATTTATCATGTATGAGACCCATAGTCTCATTATGTGTGCAAAAAGGGGTCTTTAATCATTGGTTCAGAACATGGTCAAGTTTATACTCATTTTTCTCATAATTTCATGAGGAATTCAATAATGACCTTTATTTATAAGATTGAGTAGTATAATTAAAAAGTGACATAAAATTTGGCATTGTAAGCCCATTTATTGTAATTTTGGCATTTTGAGAATTAATGAGAGCGATCTATTTCTCTCCATTTTGGAACTTATTATTTCCACAAATTATATTCATCAGTTAATGAAGTTTTATGGATAAATAATATTTCTAACATGTTATTTACAAATATTCAATTCGATCTTCAATTTCCTGAATATGGTCGGATGTTTATGTCTATTTATGAAATAATTGGCATTTAAGTATTTTCGAGATGAATTGGTATTAGAGTTTTGTTGATATTTTAGATCAAGTTGGTATCATAAATCGTTTGGTTTTTTCAAATCATGTGGTATCAGAGATGGTTTTGAAGTGTATTTGCAAGTGAATACTTATGAGGTCCAAGTATAAGTGAGGTGAAGGAAATCTTGCAAGTTATAATCCTGAAAATGGTTCAAAGAGATTCAATAGAAGGAAATAAATGGAGTATGAAAATGTTCTTTGTAATGTTGATAAGGAATTTCAAAAAATGTCTCTTGAGATGACAAATATGGTTGAAGAATTATGGGAAGATGTGGAAAGACGAAGAGGAACGCTTCATCAAAATGAAGGTGGTCCATCGGGAACAATGGTAAAAGTTGAAGGAGAAGGAGAAGGTGAAGAACCTCCAAGTTCTCCTTCATATGTGTCATCAACATCATCATCTTCTTCCGATGGAAGTGAACATTCTTCTCATAATAGGAAGAAACATTCTAAGAATTCTTCTCATTCTCATGATTTGCCTTGGTTAAAGATAGATGTAAAGTTTGATTTAAACTACTTATTATGGAGAGTTGAATGTAGAGAAGTTGGATATTGGTTCAAATAGATTGAAGTATATTGTAGGGTACAAAAATTCATACAGGAAAGTTCAGAGACACGGTTGGAAACTCTTCGCCTGAGCAACACAACTTTGATATGGTGGGACAGTTGGATACAAGTTGATCTTATTCAACATGGTAAAATCATTTATTCCTTGATTGAATTTATTGTTGGATTAAGAAAGAAATTTTATCCATTAGCTTATATGCAAACATCAATAATTTATTGGAAACATTTAAGACAAGGAAAAGGGGAAAATGTTCAAGCTTATGCATAGGAATTTAAGAGGAAGGCATTATATTTGGGAATTCCATTACATATGCCTAATAATATTCTAAATTATATTGGTGGTATGCATTGATATTGTTGTGATAATATATTGATGTTTAATCCTACTAATATTGGCGAAGTATCAGTACAAGCAACTCATATTGAAGCCATAAAAGGAAAACATGTAATTGAGGATGTGTCATAGGATCCACATGAATTTGAGGAGGAGTTGAAGGGAAAATAGAAGATTGTGAAGAAAACTGCAGTGAAGAAGGATGGAGAACAGAAGCCTACATGTTTTCACTGTGAGAAGAAAATACATAATGAGAAGCATTGTTGGGAGTTGCATTCAAAATTGAAACCTAAATGAGCTCATCCTAGAAAGGGTAAGAAAAAGACCATGACCATAATTCGTGATCATGGATCATATTCTAAGGATGAAACTAAGGTTACAGCTATGGGTATCAAAGATAAGTATTCTGTTGCAAGTTTCATTTCACGTATTTCTTCTTCAAAGGCTAATGTAATTCCTGATGGAAGGAAAAGAAATGACCTATTTCATTTACAATTTATATCAAACCACTCTAAGATTGATCCACTTGTTGACAGTGGATCACAAGTGAATCTTATTTTAGAGAAAGTTGTTCATAATTTTGGATTGGAAACTAGGCCTCATCCGAGACCATATCTATTGGGATGGATTTGTGATAATTCTCAGGTACATGTAAGTAAGAAATGTAAATTATAGTTTGAGATCACATCAAGTTTAATTGATGAGCTAGAGTTATACATTCTTCCACTTGACATCTACGGGATGGTTTTGGGAAGTCCATACTTGTATGACAGGAAGACCATTTTTTATAGGGAATAGAACATTTATCATATTTTAAAGGATTATATTTAGTTCATTGTGAGAGCTCATCAGATGAATATGAATTTGAAAATTGTCACTATAGGGAAAATGCTAGTTAATTCTAGTATCCAAGATCCATATTTACAACCTACAATTAAAAGCAGGACAGGTCCTTTGGTTGATGTTGTTCCTGTTAAGAAGGGAAAACATGATGATGATTCATTCTTTTTTGCATTTGTATATTCAATTTTGTTGTTTAGTTTATTACTAGTGAGTGGATTATGGCTAATAGTTGCAACAATGAATGACAGAGTTTGTGAATTTAAGGGAATGGTTAACTTGTTCAACAATGTTGTTTCAATCTTCATTATGGTTGTGATGAGTGAGGGGATCATTATCCAAGAAGGATGGATGGATTATACTGGACAAGTGAGGAAAAATCATTCTCACGTTTTTTCTGAATGATCCATACCTTTGGAGGTACAAATGTTCTTCAGTGGGGAGGTGTGATCTAGGAGGATCCAAAACGCTAAAAAATCATCCAAAAGGATCCAAAATGCTAAACAATTTTTTTTCTCAAATACGTTTGCAAATGACTTCATTGTGTAGAGATCAACAATAGTTTTCCAATGATGCAAAAATCGCCTCAAATAGAGTTCGTATGAATAAGTTATGGCCATTCAAAAGTCAAAGTAGTGTTGCCATGTGGCAGACCCATAGGAAGCCATGTGGCCTGTATGTATATGTCATTGGATGACATCATGCTGACATCAGCAAGGTGATGTGGCATCATGATAGACTACCACATGTCACTCATTTCGGGCATTTTTAGGGATCCATGTGGACCAATACAAATTTTCCATGTGTCATCCGTACATATGACATGGCATCTATATGATGACATGGCATGTGGTAGGTGGAAAGTATAGTCAACATTCATATATTGATGTGGAAATGACAAGGAAGTGATGTGGAAATACCTGTTAAGTACCTGAATAGATCTAAAGATAAATCTCAAAATAAAACCACAATTTCAACAAGAAAAAACCAAACCATTCACCAAAGTACTGAGCACAAGAAATATTCAAAACCATTGAGTTAGGTTAACACCGTATATTAATCCTTAAAGAAGGATAAAAATCCTCAAGCAATGCTTGATACATCCATAATATTCTTCGCTATGCTTCAATACATTGCTTACACTTCTTTATATAGCATTTTCTATCTTTTAGGAGAATTATAGAGAAATAATCTTCTAGAAAGACTATTTATTATATCTAAGTACCATGATAATGGACCTTATTTAATAATATAGTGGACCTAGTTCACCTTACATTGAGTAACCTCCACTAATAATACATAACCACATTTCCATTGGGTACCTCCCTAGGTACCCCATATGATGCAGGAGCATCTCTCCATGCAGCCAGCCAACCAGCCAGCCACGTCAGCGCGCACGCATTCAAAGGTTGAAGGGAGGCGCAGCCTCATTTTGAATTTGAAATTCAATGTAATTTAATGTCTTAGGCTGGTGAGCCAGGAGAGCCATGCCTTTGCATAGGTTGTAGATAAGATAGGCATTTATTGTAGATCGACTGAGATCTAGTTCTGAATAACAGTCTAGACAACCATTGATTGTAAATTAATTAGAGTAGGTAAATCCTAGAGGGAAGCGCTCGATGAGCACCTCGGTAAAAGAGATATGAGATCTCATTTTAGAGTTAGAATGGTTGAGTTGAAGAGCCAGGGAGAGCTCAGGAACACCATTGTAAAATATACAGGCATTTTCCATTATTTAATACAAAAACAGTTTTTCCTGCACATGATCTGTGTTGAATGGATGTCTGTGTGTGTTCCATGTATATGTTGTATGTGGGTGTGTTGTTATCATGCCATTGCAGGGAGTGTGTTTGATTTTAGGTTGAGGGTCTTTGAGGCTTCATACCGGGAAGGTGTGACAGAACGCTGAGGTTCTGATAGCCGTGCACAGAGGATGCACTTCTGAACTCGTAAGGAGTTAGAAAGAGACGTTCTGAGGCACAGACTGAAGTCAACAACTCAGGAAGAAGACCTTTGAGGTTGCTAAACACCTCAAGAGGCAGGGCTCGGTAGCTGAGGCACAATTGCTAACAGAATCACTGAGGATTCTGAGGAGCTCTGCCAGGAGGGCATTGAGCAGGTGAAAAAGGTGCATAGGAACCCAGAACTACTGACCGTTCTGTGGGGAAGAGACTCAGCCAGGAGGGCGTTGAGTAAATGTGCAGGCAAGAACAGGAGGAAGAACTCTTGGAGCTCTGAAACAGAAAGCAGAGTCCACTGAGGGACCTATATTGGGTTGCTGAATAACCAGAAAGACTCAACAGGAGGTTGCTTGAGGAGAAAGCCATGAAGGCATTGATATTCTCCATCTGAGGGAGAAGAAGGATCAAATCCCCCAAGGGGTCTGAGTATTCGCTGAAGCTCAGGAGAGACCGCAACGGTGCGCATAGAGACTCTGCAGGAGCGCAGGAGTCAAGGAATCCATTGAGGATTCGAGGACAGAAGCTCAGGAAGGATAACGCTTTTACGCGTATCAGCGAGACTCAAGTTGAGGGTTCACCGAGGAGAAGAAACGCAAAGGTCCAAGACTTTGGGAACGAAGAATTCTTCCAGGTCTGGGAATAAAATACAAGAAGCTCGAGGGAGCACTGTAACCGTCGGATCTCTAAAAGAAATCCCGTCATCCGTTGGATCGGGAGAAGTAGCGCACGGTTTAGCCTCAGGAGGAGGAGCGCACGGGAGAAGGGATCTGAGCCGTCAGATCTCAGACCAGATCACCGACAACCATCAGATCTGTGAAAGTTTCACGAGGGTTAGCAATCAGAATATCAGTCATCGAGAAATCATGAGTCTCGTGGACTTGTGCACTTCGACATCGAAAGTGTCGAAACTCCGACGAAGTGATAAGACTGCGGTCACATGGAGACATGCCGTATGGACCAGAGCATAGCCGGTTAGGGGCTAAAGGTGAGAAGGTGATAATCGCGAATCGGGGATTCGAGAGTGCAGTGACTCTCGACATCATAAACCGCGAAACCCCGAACCCCGATGCAGACCCGGGGATAACCACGGTTAGTTGCAAAGGCCGTGTGGGTGAATGAGAAGGACCTGYGGATCGSGTATTTGCTCAGTGATTCCCGAGAGGAATCAAAAGAGCCAATTCRGCTCATCAGAAAGGGAATGTAAAYGATCCTG
This sequence comes from Picea sitchensis, assembly GCA_010110895.2. Taxonomy (NCBI): domain Eukaryota; kingdom Viridiplantae; phylum Streptophyta; class Pinopsida; order Pinales; family Pinaceae; genus Picea; species Picea sitchensis. The sequence continues at coordinate 79,062 of SNQJ01S0004743.1, forward strand.
AGAGCGGGTGAGGAGAGGGTGCATGCCTCGCCTGCACCAAGTGGTATCAGAGCGTATTCCTTGTCTGTATATTTCAGGCAAGAGGAGAACAGAGGAGCAGGAAGAAGAGAGAGTTACTGAAGACTCTGTAGGCGATTGTTTGCAGGTAGGCAGCAGTCGAGAAGACAGTCAGGGAGACTGTAAGGATGAGACTGGTGGAACTCTTAGTGCAGAGTGACAATAGTAGATCTGCCAGGAAGGCAAATAGAGACAGTGCCATGGATACTAAAGACCATAGGCATGCTGGGAAGAAGAGCAAGGCAGAAAAGCGTACAGGGATGGATAGAGAGCTCGCTAAAATAATGGAAAAAATAGCTGAGATCGAATTGAAGCTGTGGCATGATAAGAAGGTGGTTGAGGTATGTGAACCCAAGACTGGAAAAGGTCTTGATGATGATGATTGGGATGAATTGGGATCGACTGATGATCTCAAGAACTGTCGGTTGGGCAGAAAAGAAGAAATTCCAAATTTCCAAGAGGGCAACAGATTGAGATCAGCTGAGGATCTCAAAGACTGTCATGAGGACAGCCAGGGAATTTCAAATTGTCAATTGGGCAATGATGAGAGACCGCGGAGGGATCTCATAGACTGCCAAGAGGGTAGTGGAATGTTTCCATATTGCCAGGTGGGCAAGGGAACAAAAATGAGATCGGCTGAGGATATCAAAGACTGTCATGAGGACAGCCAGGAAACTTTGCATTGCCAGTTGGGAAATGAAAGGAGATCAGATGAAGATCTCGAAGACTGCCAGGAGGGCAGTGAAAGCATCGAAGACTGCTAGGAGGGAAATGGAAGCGTGTTAACATGCCAGGTGGGCAGAGATGAAAATTTGGGACCATCTGAAGGTCTCATAAAGAATTCAAGTCAGCGAGGAGTGCTGATGAAGATGGGATCGGTTGATCTCATGGTCTTCCAGGGAAGCAGCGGAAGCATCCCATATTTCCAGGTGGGAAGGGATGAGCAGATGAGACCATCTGAGGGTCTCACGAACTCAGAAGCGAGTTGGATTCAGCCAGAGGAGCTGATGGAGCAGATGAGCTCGAGATTGGATTGTGATCAGCATGTACAGCTGACAGAAGAAGAAGAAGAATTGGAGCAGACTTTGAAAGCTGCCCAAGGAGGAGAAGAAAATGATTGTTCTAAGGAACAACTCAACAATTTCAGCTGGGTAGCTGAACAAAGGAGCGTTGTAGAAATGGGACTGACAACAAAAGATCAAGCAGGAGAAAAGGAGGAAGATGAGCATTCTGAGGAATGGCTCAGCATTTTCAGCCATGAAGCTGAAAACAATGCAACAGGGGAGGTTGCAGAAGTAAAAGAAGAAGACACAGACATCATATGTTTGGCTGATCTGTGGGATCAAATTGAATCCCTGGAGGAAAGGGTAAAAGTGCAGGGCGTGCACATCCAACAGATTAAGTTGGAAGTTGATGAGAAAGGCGTGGGATATCACAGTGATCTTCCCAATGCGCAAAATTTTTTGCAGCTGGGGAGTCTGCAGAAACTGGACCAGCCACTGGAGAAGCTGGATGAGGTGATACAGGAGCTCATGGAGATGATGTTAAAGTCAGTAGATACTGCCAGTAGAGAGCATCTAGGCAGAAAGAAAGAGGCAGTGCAGGGGAAGCAGTAGAAACAACAGCAGAATGGAGCAGATGGAAAGCTCCGCAGACTGATTTGGGATCCGGGAGGATTTTCGACCCCTTACAGGGGAAGCACATGAGCAGGAGCTCATGAACTTTTGCAGCTATGGAGTATGATGCAAGAGCATCTCTCCATGCATCCAGCCAACCAGCCATCCACGTCAGCGCGCACACATTCAAAGGATGAAGGGAGGCGCAACCTCATTTTGAATTTGAAATTCAATGTAATTTAATGTCTTAGGCTGGTGAGCCACGAGAGCTATGCCTTTGCGCAGGCTGTAGATAAGATAGGCATTTATTGTAGATCGGCTAAGATCTAGTTCTGAATAGCAGACTATACAACCATTGATTGTAAATTAATTAGAGTAGGTAAATCCTGGAGGGAAGCGCTCGATGAGCACCTCCGGTAAAAGAGATATGAGATCTCATTTTAGAGTTAGAATGGTTGAGTTGAAGAGCCAGGGAGAGCTCAGGAACACCATTGTAAAATATACAGGCATTTGCCATTATTTAATACAAACAACAGTTTTTCCTGCACATGATCTGTGTTGAATGGATGTCTRTGTGTGTTCCATGTATATGYTGTATGTGGGTGTGTTGTTATCATGCCATTGCAGGGAGTGTGTTTGATTTCAGGTTGAGGGTCTTTGAGGCTTCATACCGGGAGGGTGTGACAGAACGCTGAGGTTCTGATAGCCGTGCACAGAGGATGCACTTCTGAACTCGTAAGGAGTCAGAAAGAGACGTTCTGAGGCACAGACTGAAGTCAACAACTCAGGAAGAAGACCTTTGAGGTTGCTAAACAGCTCAAGAGGCAGGGCTGGGTAGCTGAGGCACAGTTGCTAACAGAATCACTGAGGATTCTAAGGAGCTCTGCCAGGAGGGCATTGAGCAGGTGAAAAAGGTGCATAGGAACCCAGAACTACTGACCGTTCTGTGGGTAAGAGACTCCTCCAGGAGGGCATTGAGTAAATCTACAGGCAAGCACAGGAGGAAGAACTCTTGGAGCTCTGAAACAGAAAGCAGAGTCCACTGAGGGACCTGTATTGGGTTGTTGAATAACCAGAAAGACTCAACAGGAGGTTGCTTGAGAAGAAAGCTAGGAAGGCGTTGATATTCTCCATCTGAGGGAGAAGAAGGATCAAATCCCCCAAGGGGTCTGAGTATTCGCTGAAGCTCAGGAGAGACCGCAACGGGTGCGCGTAGAAACTCTGCAGGAGCGCAGGAGTCAAGGAATCCATTGAGGATTCGAGGACAGAAGCTCAGGAAGGATAACGCTTTTACGCGTATCAGCGAGACTCAAGTTGAGGGTTCACCGAGGAGAAGAAACGCAAAGGTCCAAGCCTTTGGGAACGAAGAATTCTTCCAGGTCTGGGAATAAAATACAGGAAGCTCGAGGGAGCACTATAACCGTCGGATCTCTAGAAGAAATCCCATCATCTGTTGGATCGGGAGAAGTAGCGCACGGTTTAGCCTCAGGAGGAGGAGCGCACGGTTTAGCCTCAGGAGGAGGAGTGCATGGGAGAAGGGATCTGAGCCGTCAGATCTCAGACCAGATCGCCGACAGCCATCAGATCTGTGAAAGTTGCACGAGGGTTAGCAATCAGAATATCGGTCATCGGGAAATCGTGAGTCCCGTGGACTTGTGCACTTCGACATCGAAAGTTCCGAAACTCCGATGAAGTGATAAGACTGCGATCACACGGAGACAGGCCGTATGGACCAGAGCATAGCCGGTTAGGGGCTAAAGGTGAGAAGGTGCTAATCTCGAATCGGGGATTCGAGAGTGCAGTGACTCTCGACATCATAAACCGCGAAACCCCGAACCCCAATGCAGACCCGGGGATAACTACGGTTAGTTGCAAAGGCCGTGTGGGTGAATGAGAAGGACCTGTGGATCGGGTATTTGCTCGGTGATTCCCGAGAGGAATCAAAAGAGCCAATTCGGCTCATCAGAAAGGGAATGTAAACGATTCTGAGAGCAGGTGAGGAGAGGGTGCATGCCTCGCCTGCACCACCATATTACCTCCCTAGTTATACTACATTCCATCCCCCTTCACATGTTTCATCCTCAAAACACGTGAAGAAACCATACAATATGATCGACTAAGAAATGTAGCCAATTGGTACCAAGTATGACCATCCATCCATCCTAGTGGAAGACGAACATGATGTCCAATTGTTTCCTTGCCACCTTGATCTTTCTTTGCATGGTGTCAATGTTGCCATAGGATTGGTTCTCTAACCTAATGTCTTCCTGTAGTAATGGTAAGCATCCATGCACCTCTAGATTGGTTTCCTTTCCGGTTCCTTGCTCGTGCATAAATGTGTTGATTCTCATGCCCTTACCTTGATGATTGTTGTTTCTCTATATGATGTCGATTTTGATACACCACGACTGTAGGAATTTGTTATTTTTTCTTCAAATCTGCAACCCATTGTACCTTTGAGTCACTCACCACCTTAGCTTCTTTACTGTTTTCATCCTGTGGCATTGTTTCGTCTGTTTCTATAGACTCTATCTTTGATTCAATTTAGGAATCTACAATAACTTATGTGCTTGTTGCGGTGGGTCTGTATGTCTTTCTAAGAGACACATACTGCAATGTGACTTTGTTTTTCTTGTACCAAAGTTTCAAAAACTTATTTTCCACATTAATATTAAATGTACCAATTGTGGCCATCCAAGGTTATCCCAAAAAAACATCCACTTCATCCATAACTATAACATAAAAATATGAATGCAACACATAGTTATCCATACTAACCTTCAAATCTTTAAAAATTTGAACATTTTTACCCTCAACCTATGTCCTTTGGATATTCTTTGCAAGAATTTGCAATCTATTAACCAACTAAACATTGATAAAATTTTGTTAGCAACTAGGGTTAATAGAAAAAATGTAATTTTGTTTATGAATATAACCATGAACCTGTAATAGAGATTTGCAACCTGAAAATAAACTTGTGTTTCTCCCTTTAGCAGCATGAGACCATTTATCTAAAAGAACTTTATCAAGTGCTTCATCAAAGTGCCATCAATTGGCTATAGCTATGTGATTTCCACCAAATGGTTGCATCACCTTTTAAATGACATCATACCCAATGTTTTCAATTCTCTTTCGAAAATGACTTCAATTCTTTTATGAATTCTTCAATATTAGGGCCATCATCGTTTCCAGTAAAGGACATATTTCTTGGGATAAATCTTCAACAAAATCTAGGTTTAAACATAACTTACTACTGAAAATTGTGGCTTTTTCTGGAAAACCCTGAAAAACTACTGAATTTAAAATGATCATAACTTTACTTTTTAGACTCTTTTTGGCTGTTTTTTCTTTTTGAAATTGGCTATTTTTCCGAGAGAAATCCAAATATCCAATTACTTTATAAAAATTATAATTATAAATTCTCATATCTGAGCCTGAAGTGTGTCGCCCCCTTTTTTTCTTAAAAATATTTGCAAAAATAACCAAATTTTTTTCTCTTCTTTCCCAGAGAAAGTGCTCTGATACCAATTGTTAAGTACCTAAATAAATATGAAGATAAATCTCAAAATAAACCCACAATATCAACAAGAAAAAACCAAACCATTCACCAAAATACTGAACACAAGAAATAGTCAAAACCCTTGAGGTAGGGTAACACCATATATTAATCCTTAAGGAAGGATAACACTCTTCAAGCAATGCTTGATACATTCAAAATATTCTTCACTATGCTTCGATACATTTCTTACACTTCTTTATATAACATTTTATTATCTTCTAGGAACATTCTAGAGAAATAATTTTCTAGACATCCTATTTATTTTATCTAAATACCATGATAGTGAACCTTATTTAATTATATAGTGGACCTATTCCACCTTACATTGCATGCTCTCCACTAATAATACATAACAACATTCTCATTGGGTACCTCCCTAGATACCCCATATTACCTCCCTAGGTATACTAAAGTACCAACAAGCACCACGTGGCAATAACTGTATAATACATTTCGGAGGTGACATGGCATGGTGTGAGGTGGACCAATCATGAGCTACCACATGGAAGGCCTAGATTGGCCAATAATGGTTCAGTTTCAAACTCTGAGGTGTTAAATTAATTCGGTTGTAACAATCACAGGCTACATGGTCCAGGTTCGAACTTAAAGGTGGAAAATTCATTGGTTTTGGGTTATTATTATTATTATATATATTATCCAACGAATTTCTTTTTCAGGATTGACCCCATGACCTCTGGGATATATTCTAAAATTTTAACCACTACACCAACCATTTATGTTATGTCAATTAATGATATTTAATTAGTTTTGTTATGAAATTAATTCGATTGTAACAATGCCAATGAATTCAGATCCATCTTTTGTCCTATTTAAACCTAGCTCCGGACCAAGTACATACATAAATTTTCATGCCATCATTGGAATGTGTGCCATAGATGTTATTTCCAAGTGCATATTTTTTTGATTTGCATGCAAGAGGTGCTCCCATGTTAGATTTGCGTCGTTTTATGTGTCATTGAATTCTTTGAGGAATGTATAGAGTGTTTATACTCATTTTTCCCATAATTTTTAGAGGAACATGATGGTGATGTCTATTTTGTGTAAGCATTCTATGTATGAAAAATATTAGTCCAATTTGTCATGTATGAGACCCATAGTCTCATTATGCGTGCAACAAGGCGCCTTTAAGCATCGTTTCAGAGCATATTCAAGTTTATACTCATTTTTCTCAGAATTTCGTGAGGAATTCAGTAATGACCTCTATGATTGGGTTTGAGTAGAAGAATTGAAGAGTGACATAAAATTTGGCATTGTAAGCCCATTTATTGTAATTTTTTCATTTTGAGAATTAATAAGAGCAATATATTTCTCTCCATTTTGGAACTTATTATTTCAACAAATTATATTCATTAGTTAATGAATTTTTATGGATAAATAAACATTCTCACGTGTTATTTGCAAATAGTTAAGTCAATCTTCAATTTCCCAAATTTGGTCGGATATTTATGTGTATTTATGAACTAATTGACATCTAAGGATTTTTGGGTTGAATTAGTATCAGAGTTTTGTTGATATTTCAGATCAAATTGGTATGAGAACTCACTTGGTAATTTCATATCACAAAGGGAAATTATAGTAGAACTTCCAAATCTTCTCCAATATTCCTTTTCAAATGTGGACCAAAGTATGCCAATAGATAAGTATAGCCTCTAGTATCGGCTTGACTAGGACAAACCTACCCCCACATGACAACCATATATTTCACTAGAGGTTAATTTTTTTTTCTTTTTAATTTTTGGAGCCACCACCAATCAATCTTCCCATAAAAATTTGGTTTATGGTCAAAGACTAAATATTTAAGTCCCCTATTCAGATCCACATGATAGAAAAAAAAATACTTTCCATATTCAATATTCTTCTCCTCATCCAAACATGAAGTAAGCATAGTGGAATTTTCTTCGTTAACATCGATCCTTGTAGCTAAATTATATAAATGAAGAATATCCTTAATTTGTAAACCTTCTCTACAAGATCCACAGAAATCAAATGAGACAGAGCTCCCTACCAATCTTGATAGCTTGAACTGATCTCTACCTCCTTGCCTCCAAAATGGATCTAATCAAACTTTATACCACTATAAGGAATATGTAAGGCAACAATAGGCAACCATGGAAGGCTCAGAGAACGTGGAGGCAACACAATTTATCAAGATAGGAAAGTAGGGAGGTTACAAAGTTCATAATCCAATTAACAATATGTAATGAGAACCTAAGATGTAAAAACAAAAGTCTCAAATACAGTCAAAATACCTTTTCTTATTCCTTTGAGAGATAAAATTTAATTAATGTTGTTGGGATTTGAGATAATTTTATAGAATGTAACCCCTCTTGTGTTGTGTCTATGTCCTCATGGATTTATTTCCCTTGGAGGAATCCAAACTATTCATTTGAAATGTATTCATAAAGGATCGACTTCAATTTGAGTGATAATATGCTCAAAATTATCTTATAAATACAATGTCATATGGAAATAGGTTAGAAATCATCAAAGGACTCTAGACTATCCTATTTTGGTACCAAGGTGATAAAAGTAGCATTTAAAATATTTTTTATTATTCTTAAGGTTTTTATGTCCTACACCACTTTCAGTATATCCTCACCCAATAAATCAAATAATTCTAAGTAGAATTTTATTGACCATCCTTTGGGTCTCAGAATTTTGTCCTTACCAAATGACTGTAGGACTACTACAAGCTCCTTCCTATTCATAGGTTTGTATGGATATTCATTACTTGGTCCTCATTAATCATGCTTGGAAACTAATAAATTACTTTTAAAGTCCCATATAAATTCACATTCTTGAGCTCCTTATACAACCCTTCCAAATTCTTGACCCCAAGATCTACCAATCCTTTAAAACATCTTATATTCATACCCCGCCCCCTCCAAACTTTCAATTCCCAAATATTATTTACATTTCATCATTGGTTGGAGAAAGAGTGAAAAAACTTAGTATTGTTATCCCTTGACTCGATCCACATTGCTCAACTCTTCATGTGCCAATTTTCCTCTTCCTCTAGCAACAATTTGGACACGTTTTCCTTTAGTTCCTTCTATTTAAGTAGTTGATCCTCTTTGAGTATATCTTCACCAAAACGTGTTGTCACATCCTTTACATACCTTTCAACTTCCACCAAATTCATGTCTCGAGTTCAATATCTCTCCCCAACCCAAGCAATTACTTTCTTCTTTACATTTTTAAAATGAAACACAAGTTTCTTACGAGAAAAAAGGTCTGAGGATGGATAGTAATCCTTCCAAATATCCTTGCTAGCTTGATAAAAGTTTCCTCCTTCACCTAGCCATAATTGAAATTGAAGAGAGTATCAAGTCTGGCCTCATCTACATCGAACACAAGGAAAACATGGAAGTGATATGAGCATTTTCTTGAGTCTACTCATGATCTATAGAGGGGAACCTTTAGCAAAATTGAAAATTGAGTTATGGGACACAAATTTGTCCATCCACTTGAAGAGCCCCATCCTCACAGATATGTTATTAATCTAGGTTGGATTAAGCTTAATTGGTTCCACATTGACCCGATTTTGTTTTTCCAATCTATTGGAAAAGAAGTTTACAAAATGGTCAACCCTCATACTCCCCCCACACTTATCTCTTGGATAAGGTAAAATTAAAGTCCCCTTCAATTATTAGGTTTTCTTTCTTGAACCAATGGAAATTGAAATCCGTAATGCCAATATTAAAATTTTTGTTTTGTATTGTAACGACCCTAACTGAATAAATGATTAAAGATTATTAAGTAAGATTTAATTAAAGAAATAATTAAGGATTAACTAAGTAATAATAATCTGACT
>SNQJ01S0004743.1:88138-103461 GCA_010110895.2 Picea sitchensis
CAATGATCCAGGGATTGAAAACAACTACTTCCGTCCGCTCTTCAATGAAGTAGAGTTCGATTAGAAGCAACATTGGAAACTTCTTTTCATCCTTAATGCTGAAAGAAAACAAGGTAATGAATTAGATTTCTCTCGCAACAAGCACAGATTGGAGGAAATATTGGCATAAAAGGAAACCATACAATATATACTTTTCATTCATCTCTACGTGCCAAAAACTTTGAGAGATCACTCATATTCTTAAGCCAAATCATTGAGCAGCTCAACCTCCTTTTTCTTGAAGATGCTTTCTCCAACAGATGATCCAGGTGCCTGCCTTCAATCTAGTCTAGCCTCCTCCTCTATCATACATAAACGAGTGAGTCTAGACGACATTCAAACACACCGACTCGACTCAGACTCAAACACAGCGACACTACTGACTCAAACTCGATCAGACTCGTCTCAGACCCAAACCGACCCAAACTCAAACCAAACAGACACACAATCACACACGCATACCAGTCCAGACCATAGATAAAGGAGGAGGAAAATGTTGAAACAAGGTTAGGTTTGTTATATATATATATACTCTCTTCCACCTCCCTTCAATGGATATATAAACATAGATAAAGGAGGAGGAAAATGTTGAAACAAGGTTAGGTTTGTTATATATATATATATACTCTCTTCCACCTCCCTTCAATGGATATATATAACGCCTCTTCCACCTCTCTTCAACGGATACATACAGGGCCTCTTCCACCTCCCTCTTTCGAACCATCGATCTGTTACAAATAGAGACAAATTCCCTCTCTCTTCAACAACCTACTCAAGTTGTTTTAGTTTTGATGGATGATGAGTGTTGCTTTTTTTAAATACTATTTTTTCATGCTTTTTCAAATACGTGGTTCTTTTAGTTTCTATTTTCAAATACTTAACTTTTTCATGTTTTTTTGATGGATGATGAGTGTTGCTTTTCTTAAATACTATTTTTTCATGTTTTTTCAAATACGTGGTTCTTTTAGTTTCTATTTTCAAATACTTAACTTTTTCATGTTTTTTTTTTTCAAATAGGTGATTCTTTTTGTTTTTATTTGTACCCTTTTATGCTTTTTCAAATACTTGATTTTTCAAATACGTGATTTTTCACAATATATCATATGATTTTATTTGTATTTTCAACTTTAAATTTTCTTTGTATAAACTATGAAGATGAATGCATTAAACTGAATGATTGTGATCTAATGCAGGATCATCGCTCCAAGCTAGCTACGGGCCAGCCAGCCAGCACATCAAGTGCGCATTCAATGGAAGGAGAGAGGCACAGCCCTCTCAATTTTGAAATTTGAAAACATTGTATTAAATGTTGTAAGGCTGGTAGAGCCAACAAGCCATGCATAGGCATAGGCTTTAGATAGGGGTTGCCTTAAATAGTTGTAAGGCTGAGATCTAGGTCTGATTCGGACTAGACAACCATTCAATGTAATTGAATTGTATTAATGAGAGTAGGTAACTTAGAGGGAAGATCTCGGTGAGCCGCTCTTTGAAAAAAAGATCTTCTTTGTATCTAGTTGATAGTAGGGAGAAGAGAATAGAGAGGGACAAGAGAAGAAGCCAAGACTCGGTTGTAGTCCGAGCTCGAACACATTGTAAAGAGGCATTTCATATTAATACAATCAGAGAATTTTTTCCTGCATGTTATTATGTGTATGCTGATGAATGTCTTCATGTGTTTATGATATGCTGTAGATGTATGTTAGTTTGCATTTGCAGGGTACAGACAGAAGTCGTTGTCTGTTGAATTCTTTGATTCTAGGTCTGGGTTCTTTGTGGCTTCATGCAAGAGGTTGCATGACAAAACACTGCGGGTTCTGTAAGCCAGTGCATAGAGTGCACTTCTAAATTCTAAAGAATTTCAGACAAAGACGTGCCAAGAGGGCGCACCAGAGGAAGTGTTAGACTAAGGAGGAAGCCTCAAGGTTGCTGAACACCTTGGAGGTAAGACTGTGCAGAGGAAGGCACAGAGAAAATAGAATCACTGAGGATTCTGCGGAAGCTCTTCCAGGAGGGCATTGAGTAAGTGCATAGAGTGCAGAGAAGAGAACTCTACTTAGAGTTCGGTGAGAAGACAGAGTCATTGAGGATTCTGGAGAATTCTACCAGGAGGGAATTGAGTTGGTGTAACAGTGCACAGAAGAACTTTATTCTGAGTTCAGAGGAAGGAGAAGTGTCAAAAGAGGACCTTCATAGAGTTACTGAACACCCTGCAGGCTCAGGAAGGAGTACTTGAGCATAAGTTTCCAGAGGGCACTTATATCCCTTCAAGGAGAGAAAGGGGAAGAGACCATTGAGGTCCGAGAAGTTGAAGCTCAAGGAGGACAAAGACCTGTTCAAGGAGTGCACTAGGCCAACACTCGAGTGAAGTGTTGATAGACAGCCATCTGAAGGCTCGTCAAGTACAGGAGTGAGCACAAGAGGGATTTTTTTCAAGTCCGAAGCTCAGGACAGATAGCACAGTTGTGTGCAGGAACCCTGGAAGGAGGGAAGAGGTCGAGAAACCCTTTGAGGTTTCAGAGTGAACAAAGCTTAGGAGGAACAGTGCCTTTGCGTACAGAGAAATAACCAAGAGGAGTAGGAAATCGAAGAACCCTTTGAGGTTTCAGAGTCGACAAAGCTCATAAGGGAGAATGTCCTTAGAACGCAGGCGAGACCAAGGTTGCAGGGCTCGCAAGAGAAGCATCGAAGACCGAGGCCTTCAAGCGTCGGAAATCATCCAAGGGAAAGGAAGAAGCGTGAACTCAGGAGGGAGCTACAACTACCGTTGATTTGGGCACTGAGGAAAAGATCTGGACCATTGAATCTACATCCAGGCAGCAGGAGGAGAGCGCACATAAGAGAATATCTAGGCTGTCAGATCTAGCACTGGGAGTCGATAGCCATCGGATCCAGGAGAAGGTGCATGAGGTTTAACCCTCGGATATGCAAAGGTGAGGATTCGTCAAAATCCTGAAAGCATCGTGATCATCCCCAGGAGGACACAAGGCGAGCGGTCAAGGTTTCGGGGAAATCCCAGAAAGGCACATTTCAACATTTTGGCTATCGAGAGATACAAAGGGTAAGAGTCGGAACTCTTGACCCATGAAAACACGAAAGAACGTAAGCCATCAGATCAGGGGAGGCTCACAACTGTTGATCTCCCTTTGGAGTGGAATTTCGGTATTTTGAGGTTCGACATTTTGTCATTTCGAGAACCGGCAGTTCGAAGGGCCAAGGATCGTTGTAGCCTTGCATCACGATTATCCGAATCACAAAATCCTGAAAGCATTTGGAGGCTAAGGGAGGACCCAAAGCCATTAATCCCATTTCGACATTTCGACATTTCGGGGTTCGACATTCTGAAAATCTCATGCACAAGAAGTCGAGGCACTTTGAGTTGAAACCCCTGAAGTCACGAAACACGACGTATCTTTGGAGTGGGGCTGCAGTCACACATTTTGACATTTCGGGGTTCGGCTTTTTGTCACTTCTGATGACAAGGAGTCGAGGCTCTTGGTATTGAAACCCCCGAAGTCGCGACAACGTGACGTAGATTTGGATAAGGGCTATGGTCATGGAGGACGCAGTCACATAGAATCGAAATTTCGGCATTTCGGCCATTTCGGGGATTGAAAAGTCAAGAGACTCGTGACTTCAGTATTCCCGAAGTCACGAAACCCGAAATCCCTTTTCGAAAAGGGTCGCGGTCATATCTAGTGGCCATGTGGAGGTGAAGACTCACACCTCGTGCATTTCTTGTGCCGCTAGAGTTTTCGTGAAGGACCTGTGGATCGAATTCGTGGGGTTCCAGTGAGGACCTGAAAGAACTATTTCGGTTCTGCGGATTTGAGGGAGAACGATCCTGTGTGGATTCTGGCTCGAGGGTCGGGGGTCTACGTCATGATCCATATTAACCTTAATATGGTATGTTTCTTTGATCATGTTTTGAATATGGTTGTATTTCAAATTTTTAATATTATATAATTTTATATAAAAAATAATATGGAGTATATATAATTATAATATTATATGTTTTTATTAGTGATTTATGAAAATTGAATTATCATGATTAATTTTAATATGGTATATATATTTGTTATTTTGTTAACAATCATCATCTCATCATTTTGTAAATTATATTATTTCTATAGGATATCATGTTTAATATTTGTTAAAATGTTCTATACACATATAAAATGATTACATATCTTAATTAAGAATTAGGTCTCTAATATGTGGATATTGAAATTCAATTTTAGGATTGATTATAATTATAATTCTTACAATATTTGACAATATATTGTCGATACAAAATAAAATAAGATAAAATTAGTGGAATGCACATATTAAATAGTTTAGAATAGTGATTGTATATCAATATTAATTAGTGGAATGTAGATATTAAATATTTTAGAATAATTATTGTATATCAATATTCATGATCGTGTNTTTAGCTATATATATATGTGTGTGTGTGTGGGGGAAGATTTCAAGATTTCATTGTCTCCCATTAGTCATTGCATGAATAATGATTATTAACAAATGGTGATTGGTGAATGCAAAGCAGTTGCAACAGGTACAGGATTCATTGCACGCAACATGACATTCTTGAACAACGCAGGGCAGGGGTAGCATAAGGCTGTGAGTGGTCATCTTGACAGTTTTCGTTGTTAGAAGATCCTTCCATTTTTACTGTATTTTTTCTAACCTTGGCTATAGTGGTTCTCTATTCTTCTTGTAGCCTATTCGAAGTCTACCATATTGAATTTTTAATTCCAAGTAACTTCAAACTCGGGTCAGATGCCACTTGATATTAAAATACTGGAAGGTTGAATTACTAAAACTTACAACCACTGAATTCTAAATTTGTGGAATTACAAAGGCTGTGAGTTTATTTCCAGTGCATCATTGTACAGTCTTAAACCAGCGTTTGATGCCATCAATGTATTTAACAGGTTTGGCAAGGAAAATAGACACAACCAAATAAACCACTATCAGATTTTACCAGCAATGCAATAACATCAAAGATGGACAATACCAGTGAACGATAGAAACCAAATTTACATTCTAAGGATCATCTTAGAATAAAATAAAAGAAAACACAGAAAAGCAGAATACACACAATATACACAATTTTTTGTGAAAAAAAACATAGTAAGATATAAAAAAATTTATACCAATAAATACTTTGCTTTTGATCACATCTCATAGAAAATGAGATCGAAAACCTTCAGCGAAAAAGCATATTCATCACGTAATCAACCATCATTTACTTAATAGGAGAGACTACTTATTTGGTATATTAAAACTTTTATCATAATATATAATACCGGCTTTCATAATCAATGTCAATATATAGCATCTATAGCGCTTGAATTTTACCTCTCCCCGGTGCTCGAAATTTCTCCTCAACGGCTGCGACCTCGGCGCCCACGACGCCCACGACCTCGGCGCCCTTGACCACGACCGTTGCCCTCGGCGCCCACGACGCCCACGACCTCGGCGCCCTTGACCACGACCGCTGCCCTCGGCGCCCACGACGCCCACGACCTCGGCGCCCTTGACCACGACCGATGCCCTCGGCGCCCTCGACCACGACCGTTGCCCTCGACACGATCGATATCCAGAGCCTCACAGAACCTCACAGAACCTCACAAAACCTCACCGATATCCAGAGCCGCACACGACCGATATCGACACAGAGCCTCATAGAACCTCACAGAACAGCTGCCCTCGACACAGAGCCATACAACCAAAAAAATTTCCAAACGTCACAAATCGATGTGTGGAAATTATATAAATAATCTTTTGGCCGACCTATTGTTTGGCCGAAAGATAGTTCGGCCGAATAATCTTTCGGCCAAACTATCTTTCGGCCGAAAAATTATTGCCGGAAAGAAAATATCCGGCCGACCAAATTTCTACACGCAAATCGAGGGCAAGGTTATTGCTCCGTTCGATTTGATGTTTAGGTTTTCGGCCGAAAATAATATCTTTTGGCCGAAAAATATATTTAGTTCGGCCGAAAATATGTTATTCGAAATTTTGGAGACCAGATTGTCACGAAAGTGTAACCCACCTTCGTGATTCCACCCTTTAATGTTTGTTAAAATGTTCTATACACATATAAAATGATTACATATCTTAATTAAGAATTAGGTCTCTAATATGTGGATATTGAAATTCAATTTTAGGATTGATTATAGTTATAATTGTAGATACAAAATAAAATAAGATAAAATTAGTGGAATGCACATATTAAATAGTTTAGAATAGTGATTGTATATCAATATTAATTAGTGGAATGTAGATATTAAATATTTTAGAATAATTATTGTATATCAATATTCATGATCGTGTTGTTGGAAAGTGTATCAATTGGTTTTTAGATGCTATTGTTATGGTTATTTTTTTTCTCCAAGAAAAATTTCTTCATTTGTATATGACATCCACAGTAAACTTGTAGTGTAGACTAATGTGCTTCCATTAGAAAATATAAATTCATAAAAACAACTTGAAACTTTATGAATGATTTCATCATCCTAAAAAATTAAAAAATAAGTAAAATATTGATTAAAATACAATGTGAAAAGTGAATATTTAAATTTTAAATATAATATTATGGGAACTAATCTTAAGTAGATTATCTTTGTTTAATGTGAGATTTTTCTCACAAATGTAAAATATTCTTATATTGGTTATATATCATACAAAAAAATTAGGTCATATCACCATATGCATACCTACTTTTCAAAACAAATGATTTGTGATATTGAACTAGAACATGGAGGATTGTAGATTATTATGTGTTGTAGGGATGGGTGTCATGAAAGAAGATTTACAATAGGATTTGAAAATTGTTGCAATTAAAATTATTTGCAAAAAAAAGGTAGAATAAATGAAATCAAACCTAAAAAAGATGATGGTTTCAACTTAGAAGTAAAAACTTTAAAGAAATATCCTTTTGTCAAATATCCCTTTGCCACATGTTCAGCTGTATAATATTTTGTATCAAGTAATATTAGTAATTGTAATAAGAAAATCTTATACTCCAAGAATTCCACTTGATTGAAAATCACTATAAATAACAATAAGTTGATTGCAATACATTAATTCTAACAATACATTAATTGCTTGTATTTTAAATTTTATGATTGATTGAAAAAATTATTTTATGGATATCTTAACAAAAACAACATACATGCAAGAGAGACATACTCTCTTAAAAAAATTTAAATAAAAATCAGTTCTTTGTAATTAGAGATTTTTTTTCTATTCATATATGATAATTAGTTTATTTAATAAATATTTTATTTAGGCTTATGAATATGTTTATTAATATTGTTTTTAATATTTATTATAGTAATCGGTATTAAAAAAAATTGTTTCTTCTAATTTTTAGAAATAATTTTTTCATGTTAACTTAATATGTGAGATAAACAATTTTTAATGATTTGTTTTAAATATTAATTTGACATTATTAAAAAGAAAATATGTCAATTTTTAATTAATTGTACTTGTGTTATTTTATAAAGTTTATTAAAAGTAGTTAGTAATAATGTTTGTGATTTTTATGAAAAATAAATATAATTTTTCTTCTCATATATTAATAAGTTTTTCTAATAAAGTTCTTGGTTAGAACATATATTATTTATTAATTTTTTTTTAAATATTTGTTTTAGTAGTATGTATTAAGAATAAAATTGTTTTTCTTAACTTTGAGATATTAAAATTTATTAAAATAGTTTTTCATAGTGTTAGTGATTTTTATGAAAAATGGATATGTTTTTGTTTTTCATGTGATTAATATGTTTTTTTTTTAATTAATTAATTATATTTTTTTATAAAATTTATTAAAAATAGTTATTCATAGTGTTCGCCAATTTTATAAGGGATAATATGTTTTTGTTTTTTCACAAATAAAAAAGTTTTTTCTTAGCTTCTAGATATTAAACATATAAACATATCTACTAACAGGTAAAAAAATAATCTTATTATATTAATTTAAAATAGGAAAAAAATTGTTAATATTTTTTTTTTTAATTTATCATTTTCTTCAAAAATAATCTTATTATATTAATTTAAAGTGAAGAAAAAATTTGCTAATATTTTTTTTTAATTTATTAATTTCTTAACACTAGTAAAAAAAAACAGACTATTTTTAATTTTTTTTTAATTAATCATATTTATGTTATTTTTATAAATTTTATTAAAAATGTTTGTGATTTTTATTAAAAATGGATTAAAATGATGAGCTATAAAAAAAACCAATAAAAAAATAGACATTAAAAATATTATAAAGAACTTTAAAATTATATATATAGATATATATATATTATAAAATCATCTCAATATATATACTATTATTTTGTAATAATACAATAAGCAAAGACTTTTACCATACAATCTAAACAAACACAAGCATATAAATAAAAGAGATGCAAATATTATCAATCTAAACAAACACAAGCATATAAATAAAAGAGATGAAAATATTATCATAGTTAAAATTTAATACAACAAAAAAATACAATAAAATATAAAACTTAAATAAGGCTATATTAAATATACATATTAATAAAATATAAAAATTAAATAAGGATATATTAAATATACATATTCAAATTTATAAGTTCAAATCAACATACAATTTCAAACAAACAAACATGTAATATCATTTAAATGTGCAAACATACAACATACACTTTTAAATAAGAAAACATACATTATTCAATTTCAAATCAAGATATAAACATGAATAAACAAACATTGTGAAAACCACTTAAAAAAAGACACCATACGAATTTAAAAAAGTCAATACAGGTTACACATTTTCATAACAATAAACAAACAAATACAGATTGTCAAAAACCATTCACACATTCATATGCAATTTCGAATAAGTAAACACAAATACAAATTTAAATTAAAAAAACACACATTATTTCAAATCAATATACAAACATAAGGAAACAAGTAAAAATTCTCTAGATGATTCACACACATACACATATAATTTTAAAGAAACAAACACAATATACAAATTCAAATAAGCAAGTACATATTATATAATTTCAAATAAGGATACAAAATAATTAAGTAGACATTGTCAAAGCCACCTACACGCATGCATGTACAATTTCAAACAAAATATGCAATATCAATACACCAACATAATCAAACAAACATGGTCAAACCCAGATACATACATACATACACAATATCAAAATTCACATACATACATACATACACAATTTCAAAATACACATACATACATACATACATCAAATGTAACGACCCTAATTGGTTACATGCTTAAAGATTATAAAGTAAACTTAATTAAAGAAATTAATTATGGTTAACTGAGTAATAATTCAAATTACAGATCACATTTAATGACCTGTGAAATAAAATTAATAGATCAATGAAAAATGATATAAAAATGGTGGCATATGTAGAGAGGTATAGCCATGGATCTCGAGGAGATAAAACATTAACTCATGACGAAGGATGGAGGACGCAGGGTGGTTGGAGGAGTAACTGCATGAGTCGGCCGAGAGGAATAAGGGATGGGAAGAGGGGGATGTGCGCACCATTCGACGGGGATGGATGCTTCAGGCTGTATTTGCTGAGCCGACTGTATTGGCGGTGACTATGGTATTTTTCCGTGAGTAGAGAGCCTCTGGACGGTGATGTTTGGCCATGAGCAGAGAGCCTCTAGACGATGGTGTGTTGCTGTGAGCAATGAGTTTCTGTGCACTGCTGTATTTTGTGGACTTTTGGACTTACTGGGAGCACAGAGTTTTGAGGCTGTGGCTTTTGATTAGGGGAGGCACTGAGTTGCTGGAGGTTTTGGGCACGGAGGGTCAGGATATCCGTAGATATCCTGGAGCTAGGTAGTTTTCCTAGTTGGCAGGGAGGACAGTAGTTTTGGGCAGCTATTTTCCTGTTTGTGGCAGGATTGATCTGTGTAGCAGGGAGCAGAAAGGCAGCAGCAAGGCAAAGAGGCAACATAAATTAGCATCAGATCCAGGTACTGTTAAGTTATGTATTTATTCCATTTTGCCATGAATTTAGTATTTATTGATAAATCTAAGTTACTGAAGTTGCTGTTATAAAAGTCAATATCATGCTATGAAGTTTTGTTTCAGTTTACCTTCATAAAATGTTTAGGAAACTTAATGATGTTTAGAAATATATGGGCATTACATATGGTATCAGAGCGTCTTAGTTCGAAATCTGGGCCTAAGGGCCAAAATCCCAAACGATTATCTCCAGCCACGCTTAACCTATAAGACACACACGTTCAATTTGACCCAATATGACTGCTACAATACCCAAAAATATACTCAGGTAGCATCCCTTCATTATCCAAGCAAATAATCTCATAGATGTATCACAAGCAACTTCTTTAGGCAATATCCTGTAACTAGATTATGTGTGGTTACTACAGTTTTAGTCTGAATATTCAATGAAACACCCTTTAAAATGGTGGTAGCAAACCGGAAAGTTGGAAGGATCACTTCCCACAAAATGGCTAACCTTAAAGCAGCCTCAATAAAGATATTAAGCATGAAGAACAGAGATGATAACTTAATGTTATTATGAGCAATACTTGTCAATAAAGCTTCGGGTGGGATAGACACTTGAAATCGACAGAAGTGTCGAAGGAAGCTTCTATGGAAGGCTTGTAGTTGGAAAATTTAATAACTGCATGAATTATACTAAATAAAATGCAAAAGGCAATTGCGGGACCTTGAAAAGGCCTATTTCACCTCGAACTTACCTAAATGGGGGAAACTGCCGATGCGCAGTTGGAAAAAGGAAATTTAGCAGACTTATACTGCACAGGAATAGTGTGAACTATTTGCCTATATTAAGCCTCGATGATTGTAATAATGAACTATAGACCCATAAAAATTTCAACCGTGCCAAGGGAGAAATTTTAACACTACGTAATGTTTTGTGCAACTAATTGATTTTTCCCAAAGAAGAGTTGTCTGTTACACGGGATAATGGATCTGCGTCGTCAGATCTTGGGTGAAATCTCGTCAGCCGTCAGATCTAGAAAATTTGCGTGGGGTTTAAGCCCCAGCGTGCATAGGAGGAGTCCCGGAAAAGTCATCGGGATATCAGAGTCATCGGAGTTTTGTTAAGTCTGAGAATCGAGGCCTTGTGGTTCTTGAAATTCCGAGAACGGATCCTAGCTGTTGATCTCGACAGGACACGTGTCAGCGTTCTGGGGAGGCATCGGGAATTTCAGGAGTGTAGAACTGTTGCATAATGAAATCGCGATTCATGATTTTCCGATAGGATCAGAGCCGTCCAAACGGTAGTGACGCGTGTCGGGAGATCCCGAAGAGTCGTGAAATCGGGGTTTTCGGAGACGTGAGACTTGTGCAGGTTGAAATCGCGATACGCGATTTCTCGATACAATCAGGACCATCCATCTGAGGGACAGGTGTCGGAGATCAAGAGTGGGTTGGAGTATTAGCCATCGGGAAATTGGCACTTCCGTGGACAAGTGATCGGGGAAATCCAAGTGAAAACCCCGACGAAATCTGAGCCGTCCATTCACAATGGACAGGTGTCAGGGATCGGACGAAAGTCGTAGATCGGGAAATTAGAGTTCCCGAGGACAAGGAATTTAGGACATCGTAAGTCTCGAAACCCCGAGAGTCAATCAGGACTGTCCATCTGCATGGACAGGTGGCAAAGGATCGGGCGCCGCCAGAGTTTTGTTCATCAGAGAATCAGGGAATCCGGTGACAAGCAGTTTATGCCTTATGAATTCACGATCCGTCATATCCCGACGGGAGTTTTGAACCGTCCATCGGTGAGGACGCGTGGCAAGAGATCTCGGAGAGTCGGGGTTCGACATATCGAAGTTTCTGGAGTCATGAAATTCTTGCACAATGGAATCGCGATTCGCGATTTCTCGATACAATCAGAGCCGTCCATCTTGGGGAAAGGTGGCAACCATCAAGAACCATCGGCGGTTGGCCCATCGGAAAATCGGGAATCGACGTATCAGGGATTTCATGGACACGAAACCCTTGCATTACGAAACCGCGATATGCGAATTATCGACACCGTCATAGCCGTTGATCCAAGGGACGCATGTTCGAGGATCTGAAAGAGTTCGGGGTTTTGACATTTCAGGTTTCCCGCATACGAAGGTATCACGACCGAAGAAGTCGCGAAATCCCGAAACACGACGGGTCCCACAACCATAGTGTTTGAGTGAGGACAGGTGTCGGAAGGTCCAACCTTGCCAGGAGTTAACGACAGGTGGCATAGGAGATTAGAGGATTGGGGATCCTAAGGACGTAAGTCCTACACCTTTCAGTTTCACGAAGTCCAAAATTCTGATAAGGGATAAGACTGCAGTCACAAGACAAGGTCGTGTGGACCACGAGCATAGCTTAAAGGGATAAGGCACTAGGAGCTCATCGGGGATCGGGGGATCGGGAATCCTAAGGACGTACGCGCATTGACATCGTAAACGTCGAAACCACGAATCTCGATAGGGTGATACAAGGCCATGGTCACAAAGGCAGGTCATATGGACCAAGCTCGTTGTGACGGGGATAACAAAGAAAAGAACCCATCGGGAAAGTTGAGCACAAAATCCCGATAGGAAGGTTTACGGTAACAAGATTGTGAGCGCGGTCGTATGGAACAAGGTATAGTCAGTAAAGGGATAGCTCATAGAGACTGATCCCATCGCGAATCGGGGTTTGGAGAGGTAGAGATTTCGCGACAACAAAAAGTCTGAAACCCTGATACAGAGTCGGGGATAAGTCACGCTAGGTGCAGAGGCCGTGACAAGGGAAGATAAGGCCTGTGGATAGGGGCATTCGATAGTGAATCCCATGGGGGAATCTAAAGGGCCTCTTCGGCTTAGATGAGTGGAATGTGAATGATCTTGCATACCCACAAAACTAGATATATTCACACGTATAACAACATACATATGCAAAGACGAATAAATTTGTAAATATAAATGAAATAGATTAAAAGCAAAATACCAAAATTCGTACATAACGGGAATTACAGGCAAATTATTTTTAAAAAAAAGAGAAAATCACCATTCATTACCATAAAGTAAGGAAGGTTTATGAAGATTCTTGACTCAATTAACTCAAGGAAGGTACTGAAACTGTGCACAACATGCAGACTGAATCATACCTCTTACCATAGCTGAGGGCGAGCTTCGAAAAGTGTACAGACAGTGGATTGATTCCCAATATTTCAAGGAGGCTGGACTCCAGGTCCTGGATCTGGTCAGTGGCCACATCAATGTACTCTGTTACTGTAAAACGAACTGAAGCATATACAGCAATACCCAACACTAGCAAGGTGCTCAGAACAATGGAAAGGATGTGAGCCATGGCAAGGGAGATTCTGGAGACCTCTGAGCAGAGCAGAGGCAGACCTGTGGTGGATGAAGACTGATGTGAGGAAAGTCCCAGCGATTGAGAAAGTGAGATAGAGGAAGCATGGTTGGAAGGCATGACAAGGTGTTTTGCCTTAAGGGACTATGCGTCCAATTCCAAGGCCAAGATCACAATTTTCCAATTAAGAGATAGCGCCTTGAACTGGTGGGGCAACTTGGAAAGACAACTGCACCTTACCCCAGACACAGTATCTTGGGAACTTTTTGAGGAGAGGTTCCGAAGGAAGTATCTACCAACTTACTACGAGGAGCAATAGGTAGGGGCATTTCATGCCTTAATACAAGGAAACAAAACTGTAGAAGAATACGATATCAGGTTTATGGAACTGGTCAAGTATGTTTCGTATATGGATAATGACCAATGACAAGAAGAGCACTTCATTTATGGATTGAACCCGAAGATAAGAGCTATGGTGCGGATGTGAAAACCGTCTTCAGTAGCGGAGGCGATAGAAAATGCGCGTTACGCAGAAGAACACATGAACTTAACATGGGGTGCAAGATCGACATTTCCACATCACCCTGGATTTATAGGAAAGACCCCGAGGACATTTCCTAAGGGAGGGGGCTCGAGGCCACCACCTTATGGTAACAGGGTCGTGCCAAGGACAGTAGCTGCAGGGATTTCAATGGCAGCTAGTGCAACATCTCGTTCATCGCCAACGGTGCAGACAGGTCCACGACCATCTCAGGGAACAACTAGTAGGGGCAGGGGTTCCAGGGGAAGGAACTCATTTAGGAATCAGTCACCTAATAGTGCACCAGTTCAATCTCGTATTTCCTGTTGGAGATGCGAAGGACCCCATTACGAACGGGACTTTCCAGAGTTACAATCAGGGTTTGTGCATAGAGAAGGAAAGGCACCAATGGGGAGGTCAAATAGAAACCATCAGATTTATGCAGCGGTTAACAACCGCCAGGCCGAACATCAATCCACAGTAGTAGAATCCTCATGTACGTTAAATCATGTTAATGTTAAGATTTTGTTTGATTCTGGTGCGACAAATAGTTTCATTTCACCATATGCATTAGAAAAGAGTGGGTTGGAAGCCTATGAGCATGATGACTTTAAACAAGTCGAGATGGCTTCGGGGGAAAAACAAGCTATAGGACCCAGTGTCGATAATTGTATAGTAGACCTAGGAGTGTGCACTACCAGGTTGAATGTATACGTCACTACTCTTGGGGCATATGACCTAATAATTGGAATGGATTGGTTAGCAGCTCATCAAGCTTTGGTAGATTGTTTCGCGAAGGGGGTACTTTGTATTGATGATCAAGGAAGACCAATAGAGATCCATGGTGTACAGAGAAAAGTGTCATTACGCTTTATATCAACTATGAAGGTTAAGCGATGCTTGAGACAAGGGTGTCTACTTTATGTAGTGGAGGCAGTAAAAGAAAGGAAGGGACCCTCATTGGATCAGTACTCGGTTTTGTCAGAATTTCAGGATGTTTTTCCGAACGAGTTACCAGGGTTACCTCCTGAAAGGGAGATTGATTTTACTATTGAGCTAAAACCTGGTGCAGAACCAATATCCAAGACTCTGTATCGGATGACAGCGCCAGAACTTTGTGAATTGCAAATGCAGTTGAAGGAGTTACTAGACTTAGGGCTAGTAAGGCCCAGTGTCTCGCCTTGGGGCGCAACGGTAATTTTTGTAAAGAAGAAGGATGGATCCTTACGATTGTGTATAGGCTACAGAGACTTGAACCGTGCTATAGTGAAAAATAGGTACCCAATGCCGCGAATAGATGACCTCTTCGATCAGATGAAAGGAGCAGCGGTATTCTCAAAGATCGATTTGCGATCTGGGTATCATCAGTTAAGGATTAAGGAAGGTGA
>SNQJ01S0004743.1:103511-155322 GCA_010110895.2 Picea sitchensis
TCCTGTTTGTGGCAGGATTGATCTGTGTAGCAGGGAGCAGAAAGGCAGCAGCAAGGCACAGTGACAACAACAATTAGCATCAGAACCAGGTACTTTGTTAAGTTATGTATTTATTTCTTTCTGTCATGAATTCAGTATTTATTAATAAATCTAAGTTACTGAAGTTGCTGTTATGAGAATCACTATTATGCTAAGAACTTACTGTTTCATATTACTTTCATAAAATGTTTAGGAAACTTAAATGATATTTAGAATTATATGGGCATTACATGTATGTCCCATAGATATTTACGACTCTAGATAACATCACAAAACTCTTATTGTAAACTATTGTATATATACTTGAAGCAAATGCAAAGGAATTCATTAGAGTGATATTACGGTTCCACCATGTTATTAATCCCCCAACATAATCCAGCAAGAAAATTCCAATTGCACAAAACCTTCCTCAACTTTTCAATCACTAAGCCCCATTTATTTATTTATTTTCATAATTTATTCATTAACATGCATTTTGTTTTAGAGATAGAAATGTCAAAATAATAAGAGTTCAAAATCATATCTAGAAATATTTTCCTAGTTATGCATAATACCATCCTCCTATCCCATCCTCCTCTTAGAAACAAGCCTCTCCCCCATTGAGAGCATGGATATGACTAGATACCTAATGTATAAGAACAAGTTAAACAACATGGAAGACAAGAGACTACCTAAAATTGCTTCAAAATCAATTCATAACCACCATCGACTCAAGCGATGATGGAATAAAGACGCCCCATCTTGGCTAAACTATTGGGGAATCATGAAAGAAACCATTTTGCAGAATAAAGATAGTATTAAAAAAAACATCAAATCAAAATTTAAGGAAAACATGTGGTGTGATAAAGAGTTAGAGAAAAAAAGAAAATTAAGGTATTATAAAGATGTAATCAACTCTAATCTAGAAGATCAAAATTAACTATCTGTTTTGCCAAGTGTAAAGAAAAAAATAAGCATTGCTAAGATAAGAACAAGTTCTCACGAGCTCCATAGTTAAATTGGGCGTTTGTCAATTCCTAAAACGCCATGGGATGAAAGAGTGTCTCACCTTTGTGACACTAAGAAGGTTGAAGATGAAAAGCACTTTCTCTTATATTGTCCAGTCTGTACCCATATTAGATCTCATTTTCAAAATATTTATCACACTACCAACATTCCTAACCTCTTAACTCAACAAAAGTATGGCGATCTTGGAAAGCTTCTCTTAATGCTTTTCAAGCACAGAAACAATATTCTAAAAAATCACAAGTAATCACTTACCCTCTTAAGGATAGACCAATTCAGTCTTAGTGGACATTAATCATCATCATCATCAAGAATTGCTAAATGTTCAGTGTGTTCCTTCTTACACCATATTTAAGGTAAAATATTTAGACTCCTCTTTGTAAATCCAGAAGTTAAAAGTTGTTGTTTTACGAGTTTCNTTATGTTGATTATAAATAGAAAGGGGATTTTTAAGGTTGTTATAATAATAATGATTAACTAGTTAATCTAGTTTTAGTTTTAGAATAATAATTAATTTGTTAATTTGTTTTATTTTTTTTAATATTTATTATTGAAATATTATAGAAAAATATTTTATTTATTTTTCATTTTAATGAGTTAATAAGTTATAACATCAATATTATTATACATATTGTGAAATTGAAACCAAATGTGTTTATAGATAGGGTATCTTAAGAAAAAAGGTTTTCATCTTCCACTTTCTTAATAAATTACAAGATTACATAGTATTTATTTTTATGGTGGTTCTTGTTGACCACTAGTTTCATTATGAGGCTCATAGAAAGTTTGTCATTGTTTTAGCACACTCTACTTTATTATAAATTTCTTCAGGTTTGTCTCTTACAATGTTGATGTTCTTATTAGTCTATCATTGACCGTCCATTAGTTTTCCTTAGACTACAAATATTTTTCTTTATGTCCAATTTTGTATGTATGCTTAACAAAAATAATTATTTTTTCATAAATATTGAAAATACTTTTTTCACACATGGGTAACCAATTATCCTTTTTAATGTGATTTTTCAATGTTAGTTTATACCTAAGTTTTGAGTTTTAATATCGGAATTGGCATGCAATGCAATTTTTTTCCAATCTTAGATAACATCAATAAATTTATATGAATGAAATAAATACAAATGATGCTATAATGCAACCAAGTGTTTTTTTTTTCTTTAAAGATTTTGTAACAAAACTTGTAACATAATTTTCACTTATAGTAGTGGTATACTACTCACTGTGTTTGAAGACATTTTTATTACATCTTTGGCTAGCTAGTTTCACACTACTAATGTTGATCCTATCCATGACACCATTTTTTTAATCAAAATGGTGAATCTTGCCTCTTGAATTGAATATGAATTTTAATAGATGTATAAATACCAAGATTATTGTAAATATTTTTTTTTATTGTGAAAATTACTCTCTTACATATCATATCATAATTTATTATTATTATTTATAATATTGTATTAAGTCTTATTATATATCGTTAATCAGTAAATTTTAATACATACTAAAAAAGTTAATAAAATTAGTATTAAGGATATTGTATAAAACCAATAATTTTTTAACCTTTGTACTAAGTCTTTAATACATATTAAAAAAGTTAATAAAATTAGTATTAAAGATATTGTGTAAAACCAATACTTTTTTAACCTTTGTACTAAATCTAAACTCTATTATAAAGATTCTAATTTCCATCCTAGGAGAGATGGATATTCCTCTTTTTTTTAGACCTTGCAATTTCTTACAGTGCCCAACCATATGCAATCCAATGGATCCACTTCCATTTCCCTTTCAAGGAATAATTTTTTTTTTTAACCTTTATTTTAAGTCTAAACTCAATTATAAAAATTCTAATTTCCATCATAACAAAGATGGATATTTTTTTTTAAGACCTTGCAATTTCTTCTAATGCCCTATGCAATCAATCCAATGGATCCACTTCCATTTCCCTCTCAAGGAATGAAACCAAATTTATATTGCATA
This sequence comes from Picea sitchensis, assembly GCA_010110895.2. NCBI lineage: Eukaryota > Viridiplantae > Streptophyta > Pinopsida > Pinales > Pinaceae > Picea > Picea sitchensis. Next base: position 106,545 of record SNQJ01S0004743.1, read on the forward strand.
GTAACACCTTTGATTAGTTTTGGGAACATCTTAATTTACTCATTCGAGTTATTGAAATGGGCATTTTATATTTATTTGGAGTAATTAAAACAAGAACTCAAAAGATCATTTACAGAATTAGAATTGTGAATTTGCATAATTTATTTCCTTACTTATTAAACAAAGTTGTAATAACCAAATTTAAAGATAAACTTCATTTAGAGAATTAGGATTGTGAATTTGCATAATCTAGTTGCTTGCTCATTAATCAAAATTGTAATAGCTAAATTTAACGCTAAACTATGTGATGATTTATATTGGCTTAATTCTACATAGAAGTACGTGAATATTATCTAATTATAGTATAGATTACTTATTATATTTTTACAAATTATTTTTTAATAATAATTACTTAAAGTTTTTATTAATAAATTCAAATCTGATTTTTTTTATATAAATAAAATAAAGTTTTTATTATTTTATTTTTTGTAAGTAAGAAGTTTAATATATTAAGTTCCTTCTAGAAGCAAAAAGAAATTCCAAAATACAGTGATGGTCCTGCTGTAATTACTGGGCTGCCCCAACAGAGGGGAAACCAGCCCAGTCAACAGATCAATCTGTGATTACTAGGCTGCCCCAACAGAGGGGAAACCAACCCATTCAGCAGAATAGTCAGCATAAGCATAGTGATAAACTATAAAAAGAGAGTAGTATCTAAGACAACGTGGACATCCATAAGAGTATGAGCCTAACTGACACAACATTGAACACAGCAAGAGCCTAGACACCTGACACGTAACCTGGCCAGGTGGCGTTGAGATCCCATGTCCATGGTTCCTCTTCGACACACGTCATCCCATCCCCCCATTGCACCTCGACCTCCTCCTTGGTCTTAGTTCCAAGGTCACGGCTCGCGATGTTATCCTCCGCCATGGTCGCGCTCCTGTCCCGTTTCAATGCTGACTCTGCTACACACTGCATAGCGACATCCCCAACTTTGGTAGCAGCCCAGGGTTCCCACTTCGAAGTCGCGCGTGCCTTGTCCTCTCCTTCGACGGTATCTGCTTCAGGTTCCTGTCTAGAGGTTGCTCCTTCCGGGGTCGAGAGGAAAGTATCATGCATCGAGGAGAGGAGCTGAAGGAAGAGCGCCACCTTTTCATTGGTAAGTTGCAGCCAGAATTGCAAGTCCTCCACCCCCTGGCAGAGCTCGAAGATGAGGCCGTAGAGGATGGCCAAGTTTTCTTTTACCTGCTCACCATTAGTGGTGTCAGAGTAGGGGATCCCAGAATTCCCAGGCTTCCCCGTAGAGGGTGGTTTCTTATCGCTTAAGTCTCTTGGAAAAGATGGGCGAGGAGGAAGGGTCGGCTCATTCACCAGTGGAGCGAGGAGAAGACGCAGATCAGAGCAAGGCATCTGAGGAATAAGTTCTAGACAATTGATGGTCGTCGCCGGTGGAACAGGGGGAGTAAAGCTGTGAGGGGATGAATCAATGGAAGGCTGGGCAGACGAAGAAATTGAGGGACGATGAGGTTTCCAGGGAGAACCCCATCGTGGCCTCCCTCTCAGACGTGTTTTATGGCGAGGCATGGTGTGCGCGTAGCAGAGGTCACAGTGTTGGGTGTAGAGAGGAGCCACCGGGGACCCGTGGATGCAATCAACAGACGACCATGACAACGTAGGGGAAAGTCCAAAAAACCATCAGCAGAGACAGTGAATGGAGATCATTAACCGAGCCATAAGAGAATGCGAGGGTTGAGTGTGTGAAATAACACCCTTTCCCATCGCCATGCGAGCGTATTAAACCCGCGAGAGGGTGGCAGACGGTGGCACGAGCCCGTCACATGGCTCCGTGCCCCATTGGCATATGCCCTCCTCCACCATGCACCAAGTGGTCTCCACTAACACCCCATCCGGGGGAGCATCCGTCGTACTAGCTTTGCGAACACACTGCTGGAGAATGGGATGATCAGGTTCTAGGGCTGAATTGCAAAGGCGTTCCGACTCGCTCCAGTTGATGCCCATGTTAGCTAGTCCATCCGCAACTTGATTCACCTTCCTTCTGATGTGGACTGGGATGATGGTTATACTTGGTCGTAGTGAATCAGTAATAGTCTGCAGTCCATGCAGGAGTCTCCAGCTGGGCGATATTCTTTCCGGGTTGGCCCCATTTAAAATTTTCCACAACAAGTTGATGATGATTAGAGAATCGCCCTCAACGATTAACTTGGTGAAGTTATTTCTAATGGCCAGCTGCAGCCCCCTGGTGAGACCCCACAGTTCTGCTGCATTGTTCGTGGAGTGACCTATGGGGCCCGCACTGATGAGAAGGATGTTCGCATGATGGTTGCGGAGGATAGTTCCATAACCTGCAGGTCCTGGATTGCCCTTAGAGGCCCCATCAAAATTGAGCTTGAGAAAACCCTCTGGGGGAGGAGACCAGAAAGAGGGACTGCTGGAGGGATGAGATAGGGGAGGAGAGGGTCGAGCCTTAAGGGGAGAGGGAGAAGTCCAGAACCGAATGAGGGGAAGCTCGTCTGGATTGCTATTATCATCTTCACCGGACCATGGCTGAAGAGGGAGAGTCTCCAGGATGTTACTATGGCGCTGATGCCAGCAATGTTTCCAAGGGAGGGACAGACCTTTGAAGAGCCTTGTGTTCCTTTCTTTCCAGTTTTTCCAGAGAATAAAGCCCAGTAGAAGTTTTCAAACATGATTGAGGAGGGGGGCTTGGAAGGATTGGAAGGGATTGGAAGGATACTGTCTCTACAGCGGTCTGAGGTGCGCATAATGAGCGTCGCTTGATCCCATATTTGAGCAGTGTAATGGTAGGAGTTGAGAAGACGGTTCATTGTTTCCTCTGCCTCTCCACATCGTATGCAGATAGAGGGACCAACAAAGCCCCTTTTTGTTAGGTTATCCCAGGTTAGGATGCTGGAATGAGTAACAAGACAGAGGAAGAGGGTGATTTTTGGCCAGTGCTTAAGACTCCAAAGCTTGTGCCACGCGTTCGTGTTAGGGAGAGGGTCTAAATGTGCCTTGAGCTGATACGCTTCCCGTGTGCTGAAGGTTCCCTGTGGTCTGTATCCCCATCTCAAGATATCCTCTCCTGCTATTTTGGGAACCTTCTGTTTCGTCATCTCTTCTTGCCAAGGATCTAGATCCACGCCTGCCTCCAGATCAATGTTTTCCCTGTCCAGGTGCCACTGGTTCCAAGTGTCTTCCTGGCGATTGTACCCCCAGTAGTCAGCTACTTTTGTCAGTCCTACCCGAGTGGTTTGAGTGCATATGTCAGGGGCCCATTCCTCCTTGATCAGGACCGGCCATTGTTGCCAGGAATCTTGCCAGAAAAGGGTCGTTTTCCCATTCCTGACTTCCCAGAAGGCGTGCTCAGTCACCAGCTGTCGATTCTGCTTGGTCGTTGTCCATATTAAGGAACCTCGGGTATCCTCATTCCAGCGGATAAGGTTCTTCTCTGCCACATTTGGAGCATATTTCTTCCTCCAAAGTCGGGCCCATAGGTCCTTGGGGCTTTTTAGCCACCGCCACCAGATTTTGGCGCTTAGCACCTTGTTCATGATGAGGGGATCCCTCTGTCCCAAGCTTCCTTGCTCCTTGGGCCGACACAGTTTGTCCCAACTGACCAACGCTATTTTCTTTCCATTGTTGAGTCTGTGCCAGATAAAGTTTCTTTGTAGGCTTTTAATAGTGGTAAGTACAAACCTCGGAGTAGCCAGCATAGAAAAGGAATAGATCGGAAGGGCCTGGAGGATGGCTTGGAGAAGAGTGAGGCGACTAGGGATGTTTAGAGCTCTGTAGGTCCAAGAGAAGATCCTTTTGGAAAAGGAAGTTAAGAGGTTCTCCCAAGAGGAGTTCCGGAGGGCATTGTCGATCAAGGGGATGCCAAGGTATTTGGATGGAAGGGAGCTTCTGTTGAAACCGAGGAGGCCGGAGATGTGGCGCTGGACTGGAAGGGGAGTATTGAAGAAAAAGATTTGGGATTTATCCTTGTTGCAGTACAATCCTGAAGCATCTGAGAAAGTTTGAAGGATATCCAAGATGGAGCTAGCTTCCCGGACCGTGGGGTTTCCCATCAAGAGGGTGTCGTCAACAAATTGGTTGTGTGAGATAGGGGGGGAGATACCATGCAAGGGAAGACTCGTTAGAAGTTTGGTTTCAATTTCTGCATGGATGGATCTACTAAGGCCCTCGGCCAGGATAATGAACAAAAATAGAGAGAGGGGATCTCCTTGCCTAATCCCTCTGGATTTTGAGAAGGGCCTCGATGGGACGCCATTAATGAGAAGAGAGAAGAAAGTCGTAGAGGTTAGATTCACAATCCAGGTTACCCAGCTTTGATCAAAGCCAAAAGCTAGAAGCATTGCTCGCATATATTCCTAGATGATCTTGTCAAATGCTTTAGAGAGGTCTAATTTGAGGAGAATACCTGGGGTCTTGGTCTTCTGCAGAGAATGGATCACCTCATGGGTGAGGATTACGCTGTCTAGGATTTGTCTGCCCTCAACGTAACCTGATTTCTCCAGGGATATTATTGTGGGTAAGATGGGTTTGAGTCTCTTGGCTATCACTTTTGTCAGGAGCTTATAAATGATGTTGCAAAGGGCTATCGGCCCAAACTACTTGGGGTGATGTGCCTACCCCTCTTTGGGAACTAAGGTTATGAAAGTAGCGTTGAGAGCCTGGAGGATCTAGCCCGTGGCTCGAGAGTCCTCTAAAATTTCCCAAACTTCTGTTCTAATCAACGGCCAACAATGATGGAAAAAGTCGCTTGTGAAACCGTCGGGGCCCGGAGCCTTGTCCTTAGGGGTCTCCTGAAGTGCTTGATCCACTTCCTCTATTGTTATTGGTCGGAGAAGGGCGACATTTTTCTCCGGGGTGACGAGGGAGGGGACATGTCGCGTGACCTTGTTGATGGCCTCATGTCTGTCTGCCCGGGGTTCTGTGAGGAGGTTTTGAAAATAGCCTATCAAGGTGTTTTCTATATCCCCATGGGAGTGTACAATGTCCCCGTCATCTAAGATAAGATGAGTAATCTTGTTGGAGTGTCGTCTTTGGATGACAGTTCTATGGAAGAATTTGGTGTTGCACTCCCCTTCCCTGAGCCATTGCTCTCTCGATTTATGTTTCCATAATATCTCTTCTTTCTTTTTCCTGACTTCGAGCTGCTGATTTACTTATATTTCCTGGGTCCTTAGCTCATTTGTTAATCCCTGTAGTCTGATCTGATGCTGAATCCCTTCCAATTGCACCGAGAGCTATTTTTTAGCATCAAAAATGTTTCCAAAGGTATGTTGGTTCCATAGTTTGAGAGTTTGCTTGAGATTCTTTAACTTTTGCTGGAATCTATACATTTTGGATCCGCCAAGGACCTCTGCCTCCCTCCACGAGGACTGGATGTTTTCCTGGAAATCCGGGTAGTCTAGCCAAAATTTCTCAAATCTGAAGGGTTTCTTACCAGGAGTGGCTGGGATATCCATCCTTAATTGTAAAGGCCAATGATCTGACCTAGAGAAATTTAGGATATTGGATTCCATTGCGGTGCCTTCCATCATAAGAGATTCAGATATCAGGAATCTGTCTAGCTTGTAGGCAATTTGGTGTATACCAGTTCTTCTATTTGTCCAGGTGTGCACACCGTTGTTGGTGTCCAGATGGATTAGGTGAAGATCATCTATGAGAACATTAAATTCACCGGAGTCTCTATCCAAGCACCTTGAGCCTCCTCTTTTCTCCTCCAAGATGTGGATGATGTTGAAGTCACCGATGGTCCAATTGTTGTGTCATGCTAGGCTAGAAACATGTTGCAGGCTCTTAAGGAAGGCATGCTTATCCCTAGGGCTGGCTGGGCCGTAGACATTGGTCAGATGTCCAGGCCTATTTGAGCTTATCAGCTTGTAATCCGCTGTGATGGACCACTTGGTGGTGATGAAATTTTCCAGTATCACTGCATTGATGTTCCACAGAATGGCCAAACCCCCATCTGTTCTTGTGGCGTCTATTTCTACTGTCGTTCCTTGTTTCCAACAGTAGGGTAATAGCTTGTTGATGTCCTCTGAAGTACATTTTGTTTCCTGTAGAAGTAAAAATTCTGGTTTTTCTGCTAAGATCAGATCTCGTAGCAATTTTTGCTTGCTACGTCCGTTGAGGCCTCTGATATTCCATGTGATGATCTTCATGATGACGGGGGTGTGGGGAGAGGAGGAAAGTTGTCCAAAATTAGGTTAATTTGTCCTGAGTTTACCAAAAAGTTCCCTATTTCTTGTATGGGCTTGTTGGTGGATTTTCTGCCCCTTTTCCTTTCGTCTTTGTGGGTTTTGGCGAGGTTTTTTGATTGACCACCCTGGACTCCTAGGCCTTTACTGGCTCGAGCTGAGGATCCAGCTGAATAATTGAGGAATACTTTGTGGACCTTCCGTAGTTGATCTCTAGGTATGGTGTAGAGTTTTTGCTGCCTATATGCGTGCTCCAGGTGCTCCAAATCCACTCCAGCAAGGTCTTTCTCTTCTAGCTCCATATCCGCCTCCCCGTCTTCTGTCTCTTGTAGATCAAGAGTCTTGTCGGTGGGGGAGAGGTCAAGATCCTTGCCCTGGTTCGATCGTTCCATTCCCTAACTGATAGAATGAGGTGCATTGCCCGGAGAAGGTGTAATGGGGTTTACAGGATTTAAGGGGTTTTCTGGTTGGTTTTGCAAAATGGCAAACTTATTACTAGTTGAGGGATCTTTGCTTACCTAAGCCGGTGGTTTCCTTCCACCTTGACGCCTTTTCCTTGATGGTTGTACAAATCCGTCCTTGTCCTTGCCGTTTTTTGGGTTCCCTTCTTTTTGTACCGTGTTGAGTGGGCATTCCCTGAATAAGTGACCGTGCTCATGGCATTTCCTACACCAGAATGGGATATGCTCGTAGTCAATGGTTTGAGACCAGTCCTCGTCATGATATTCCAGCGTGATGGATCCTGGGAGCGGCTTGGCTATGTTCAAGTACACACAGATACGCGCGTAAGAGGTATAGCGCCGCTACTTAGTGGCCTCCGAGGATTTGACATAAACGCCTATAGTGTTACCAATGCCAGCCAAGACCTCTTCCAGCTAGAACTCCTGGGGCAGGGAGTATAACCGGATCCAGATCGATGCGTGGGCGAAGTCCTCCTTCTCAGGGTAGAACTTCTTGGTCCAGAACCTTAAAAAGAGTCCTGCCGAGTTGTAGAAATATGGCCCCCCATCAAAGATGCGATTGCGATCCTCCAGGTTGTGGAAGATAATAGTGAAGAAACCCTTGGAGCCCAGTTGTAAATCATAATGCCCTTTCGGCTTCCACTAGTATTGTATCCATTTGATCAGATCTCGCTCCGAAGGCCATAGCCCTAGGAATTTCCCCACCAAGGCATAGTCCCTCATGTATTGCTTTTGTTCTTCTATACGAGATGAGCTGATAATATATTTCGGGGCCAGTGGAGCTTGTGGGATACATTTACCCGACATCCATGGAGTTGACGCACGGGTCGGGGCCGTCTCCTTCCCTGGATCTATATCCATATCTCGGTCTTTAAAAGTTCCTTCCTCCAAGAGCTCCACGCGTAGGTTTGGTGGCGGCTCAAAGGTTGGTCGCTTCAAGCCTTCTGTGGGGCTGCCATTTGCTGTGATTTGGCTATAGGAGGCACCTGGAGGCTCCCCCTCCTTGCGATTCATGAGCCCCAGCGGGGCAATGGATGTGGTTTCACAGATCAGGGCGGCGGGGAGGCTCTAAACCCTAGTTCCAGAGCTCTTCGTTCTCGAATAAATAATATTTTTATTATTAATAGAAAAGATTTTATGGTTTTTTAAATACAAAGCTTTTATTATTAATGAAAAAGATTTTATGGTTTTTTAAATACAGTTGTGATATTTTTTTTATATATTTTAGTTTGTAATATTTTTTTTATATATTTTAATCTTTTTTATTTATAAATAAAACAAAGTTTTTATTATTAATGGAAAAGATTTTATGGTTTTTTAAATACAGTTGTGATATTTTATTTTATATATTTTAGTTTGTGATATTTTTTTTTCTATATTTTAATATTTTGGCAGAGTTTTTTTCATTTTTCTACTTTTGATTTTGATTTTGATTTTGATTTTAATGGAAAAGCTTTTGGGTTTTCAAATTTTAATAGATTATTAATGGGAGAGCTTTTTGTATATAATTTAAATATCTTTCTTGAGATTATTTTTTAAAATACACATTTTAAGTTTTTTATCTTTTTGATTTTGATTTTAATGGAAAAGATTTTGGGTTTTCAAATTTTAATTCAGATTATTAATGAGAGAGATTTTTGTATATAATTTAAATATTTTTCTTGAGATTATTTTTTAAAATACACGTTTTAAGTTTTTTATCTCAAATTAATGGAAAACATGTAATGTAATATATTCTATGTAATATATTTTATGTGAAGTGCAATGTTGTCACATATTTACTTTTAAATGATATTGTAATAAAAAACTATAATTATAATAGTTTTATTTTATTTTTTTTAGGTTTAAATTTTATGAAAAAATTAGAATATTTAATATGTAGAAGAAAAATTAAGCCACCCAATTGTTTAACCTAACAATAGTGGAAAGACAATTTTAATATTCTAACCTGTTATTAATGTCTTTATAATACATTGAATTGTTTTTATTCTTTATTTCTTTTTTAGAACACAACTTCTACTTAAATTTGGTTGTGATAATGCATTTAATATTATTGACATTTTAATGGGTGGCCTTGTCATTTATTGGAAATGGTTTAGTCAAGAATAAACATTTTTTTTTAAATTCAATGTTAATTAATTATAGGCTTATTTTCAATGGGCATATTAAAGCCCAATCTTTAAGAATAGGATTAGGTAGGATTAGGTAAGGTGTGTTTTTATTAATTTTATTATAAAAGATAAAATACTTTCGGATTTGCTATATTTGTTTTTCTAAGAATGTGCCAAATAAGATAACTCGAATAACAAGCATATATGAAATTGGTATTCTTTCTTTATATTTTTAAAACAATAAATACACTCTAAGAACTTTACAATTACTTCCTAATTAATTTAGTAAGCAACTGATTTAATTATCAATTATCAAAGCAAGGTCTTAAATCAAACTTCTGGAAAGTAAATCACACTTTAGAAAAAGTAAATCATACTTGTGAAAAGTAAATTACACTTTGTGGAAATGGAAGTTATGTTAATTTATAATGTTGACTTTGTGAAATATGACTTGTAGAAAGTAAATCACACTTTACAAGAAGTAAATCATACTTGTGAAAAGTAAATTACACTTTGTGGAAATGGAAGTTAGGTTAATTTATAATGTTGACTTTGTAGAATTGCAATTAGATATTTATGAAATATAGAATTGTGGAAATGCAAAGAAACAAATGAGTATGAAATTAAATGAAAAATAATGAAATGATAATCTTATTCTTAATATGCAAGCAATACTTGACTAAGTATGGGGCCCTACCCCCGTAGACAAGGTACTTGAATACGAAATTAAAGTAGCACAAATGTTCATAACACCATCAAGCAGATAGGAGAAGAAAGGAAATTATAATGCATAAGTATTAAGTTTACAATAACAATCGAATGCAATCGAAAGAATAATCCTCCCTAACCTCAAGGGAAGATGGGGTTTTTATACAATACAATTGATGTCTAAAATGAAACAAATGGATGGATAGACAACCCTCACAATTAGGTTGTTCGTTCATTTACATTGATATTTCCAATTTTTAGGAAAGACTGGGCATGTGCTAACTTTGATCAGCGAGGTGATGGTTGGTAGGAGAAGTAATTTTTATTTTGGTTGTCCACTTGCCTCATGTTTCATTTCTATGTGAGGAACATTCTTGACTTCCAACTGTAGCATTGAATGATGTCTTGGCATGATTTGTCTTGGAGTTTCATCGGCGATATCTTACTCGGAGTTGCAACAGGTCTGTCAAGTTCGAGGTTGTAGAAATTGTTCCATGCTTTATAGTTGCAACTAATGTAATTATTCCTGCATAGAAATGTAAGTGCAAGATGGTAACAATTTTCCTTAAGAATACATAAGAATAGCATAAAAATGACATATGAGAGAAATATTCATACCTTGGGAAAAGTGAGACAAACTAGATAAGGAAGGTATCAAAAAGAGTATGAACAATAGAAAATGGTAAGGAAAAAGATATTGAACAGGTGTTGAAAGTATGCCAATTTAGGTACCTATCAACACTACTTTGAGGTTGTTCTCAAGAAAAAATATGTTTTTCATCCTCCATTAATCACATTATCAACACTTGTAGTTCCTCTTGAGCTTGTGGTGAAGGTCAACTTGAAGATGTTTGTGTAAATTAACTTCCTCTAATTGTTATTATCATATATAAAATTATAGTAAATGGTTTTCTTTGATATTTTTATCATAACCTTTGTATTATGTGTTGATGTATTTAGCATTGGATAGGTAATTCCACATTGGCTTGGTATCTAGCATGTGGAAGTCATACACAATGCCTTTCAAAACCTTAGGAAATTCACTTTATGAGTTAATTATTAAAGTGAATGTCCTTTTAGATTAATGTGAGTTTAATTAAGTTAAATTCCTAATATTTTGGCATTAGTAACTTAAGTGAACTGATTAAATCCTACTCATTATATCTAAAGTGAAAATGATATCTAATGTCAGTCTTTGATGACTTTGGATAAGATCTAGGTTTTTGGATTTAGGGTTAACTCAACATAATAAAAGGTTGTCTAAGTGTGAGGAGGAGACACACATAGAGTGAGGAGATATCATTGATTGGGTGAAGAAGACATTTTATTGAAGTGTGAGTGGGAAGGGTAATAGGAAGGATAAGGGGATAGTAAGGGAGATAACAACTAGATAGGCTGTCTATTTGTTGATTGCATTATCCTCAAATGGGCCATTATCACAGGCTGAGAGCCCAAAATTTAATTTAATAAAATAAACTTAGATCTGGTTTCCCCTTAGGTTATTTTTCAAGGATATTTACCCAAATATCTTTTGCAATGTGTATGGTTTTAGTTCTTATGCTTTTTCTAATGTTTGGTTAATAAACTAGCTATGCATTGATTTAATGAAGTGATTTTATTCGAAATGAGTGTCGGGTGTTGGGTTCACAGATATTGACATGGTATCAGAGCTACGGTTATAAGGAAGTCAAATTTTCACAAACATGTGATTTATTAGCAGCAAGAAAATTTTGGTGTATGAGAATTGTTTTATACAGGATCAGTTGTCGAGAGGGTATATATAAATTAAAAATAAATAAAAGAGAGGATTTTTTATGGTACAACCACTATATAGAGTTGTTCTACATCATACGACCCCATAGATTGACTGCAGAGCTCACATGAAAGATCTGCGTGGAGACTGGGAAGGAGATCTGATAGCTAGAAAGAGGTGTGATTCGATCGAGGAGAATACGTGCAGATTGTGGGTTAAGATTCGTTGGGAGACAACATGAGAATATTAGCATAGAGGCACAACCGACTAGTGGATATCATGTGGATATTATGTGGGTGTGGAGAAAGGATGCAACTATTGGATAGTTCACGGGGAGGAGGTGGCGACAAGATACAACAAGAAATTGTCAGGAGAACCCAACAATCATCGCTACATCAACAAAACCATGTGATTTCGAGAGTGTCACATGGGTGGAATAGAGCTATTAAGTTTGTGGAAGTAAGTCATTAGCCAAGAAATGGAGATTGGTAACAGATTAGTCGCCATCAGAGAGATGATTGGAAAAGTTATTGTTGATATTCGAGGAACATCTAGCAAGAGGTTTGGCTATGAGAGAGGAAACAACACAACTATTGTAGCCACCAACGAGGAATATAGTCACTAATAGGTGGTTCAAGAAGGAAGTGGGCTAGCCCATGCCACACAGACATGTCGCTAGACAACTCATCTTCCCAAGAGAGGGTCCCAGGAAGCTGCCACCAAGGACAAAGAAGAATCGGTTAGCGGGAAGAGGTATCAACATACCCTGGGTTGTAGACATAGGTCTAAGAAGCCCCGGGAAGTGGGTAGAGATAGCCCAAAAAAGTAACCGACCAATAGGAGAAGGATGCAGGAAACCTTGGGCATCTTCAAGAAGGGGTCCAAGCAATGAGAAACGAATTCAGGTAGTAGGCAATGGGCAGTGGACAACATGTCAGAGAAACCAAATTTGAGCTTGTAGGCAGATGTGTTTTATTTTTATTTTTGACAAGTTGCAGAGATTCCCACATCTAGTTTGTGGTTTGAGGAAAGGTTGGATGGGTTTCTAGTTATAGTCCTTGAAAAGAGAGGATCATGTTTGTGTTGATGGAGAACTACATTTGGGAGTTTGTAAACTCCATTGTGGGCCCATTAGCAGATCCAAAAGATTTGTCTATCTAAAAGATAAAGGATTTGAAAGAAAGAAAAATTATTCTAGAGGGAGTGAAGGATCATTAGATCCCTCATTTATATTGAAAGACAACTCCGAGAGAAATTTGGGAGGCTCTGAAGGGCTTATTTCAATGTGAGAATGATAATCGTAAAATGGTATTTAGAGAAAAGCTTAAAGAGATGAATATAAAATGATCAGACACGGTGAAAAATTATCTCACCGGGATCTGACAAGTTCGATATGAACTGGATGCAATAGGGAGACAATGGATGATTCATATTTGGTGAGGACGATGCTCAAAGGATTCAAGAAGGAGTGTATATCATTCATCAAAGGGATCATGGCATGAGAGAGGATCCCTAATTGGTCAAGGTTGTGGGATGACTTCGTTTAGGAAGAACTTCAGGATGAAGAAATGAATGTATGACAGTACAAGAATGATGATGAGAACATTTATCTTGATAAATAGGAAAATAAGGGAAAGTTCAAGAATATTGTCAATGGAGAGTCTACCTCTCAAGACAACAAAAAGAAGGACATGATAAAAGTCAAGTGTTATGCATGTCACGGGTTTGGGTATTATGCAGGTCAATGTCCGAAAAAGAAGAAGGGTGGAAATGGGATGCAATAAAAGGTAGTTGCATCGGCAAAGGCTCAAGAAGATGAATTTTACAAGAAGTTTGAACACAATTTCTTACATGTTACCCATGTTTCTTCAGGCACCATATCATTTGGTGCATGGTTACTAGATAGTGGAGCCACATGTCATGTGATAGGAGCACAATAGTTTTTTGAGAGCTTCATCGAGTCATACTCAAACGTGTATGTGGAACTTGGCATGTGGATCAATCATGTAGTGAAGGGATCTAGAACAATCCCATTCCATATGGAGTCAGGAGCTCTATTGAGAGTGATGGACTTGTTGTGTGTACAAGAACTCAAGAGGAGTGTTCTCTCAATCTCAGTGATTGAGAAGAAGGTCTTTGGCGTACTATTCTAGGATGGATAGGTATTGATCAAACAAAAATAATTTAGCCCAGAAACAATAATGGTTTTCAGTGTTAAAGAGATAAAATTATATAGGATAAAGGGAAATTTTATGCAAGCAATGGAAAGTAGCAGAGTGGTAGAGGACAATTATTTGGTAGCTCCAAAGGTTGAGAAAATCAAAGGGAGTAAGCCTTCAGGTACATGTGGGAAGGTGCAATGTTCCAAGTCTATCAGGAAGTAGTCATGGTATGAGATGACTATGTAGGATGCTCAAGAGTAGAGGGATTCTAGGAGAATGATAAAAGGAAAGTATTCAAAGAAGATTTCAAGCTAGATGACATGGATATATTTTGTTTTAAAGGGAGCAACCAATCAGGTGGATTTGAGAGAAAACATGGTAGTAGACTTGATAGAGAAGACAAAGACACCTCTAGGTGGTAGAATTACCTTCCTCACTAAGAGGGAGCTTTGATGTATTTAGAATCGGATAGGTACTTCCATATTACCTTGGTGTCTACAATGTGGAATTCATTTGTAATGTTTCTCGAAACATTATGAAATTCACATTATGAGTTAATTATTAAAGTGAAAGAAATTTTAGATTAATGTGAATTTGATTAAATTAAATGCCTAGGTTTTTGGCATTAGTAACTTAAGTGAGTTGATTAAATCCTAGCCGTTAAATATAATGTTAAGATGAGATCTAATCTTATCATTTGATTAGTTTGGAGAAGATCTAGGGTTTTTCATTTAGAGTTAACTCAACATAATAAAAGACAACCTAATTGAGAGGATGAGACACACACATAGTGAGGATATATCATTGTTTGGGTGAAGAGGATAGTTCATCCAAGTATGAGTGGGCATGGTTAGAGGAAGGAGCAAGGGGAAGAGGAAGGAGCAAGGGGAAGCAAGCGAGATATCAACCAGGTAAGTTGGATATTTTCTAATTGTATTTTCCTCATATGGGCCATTATCCTAGGACATGATCCCAATATTTTATTTAATAAAATCAACTCAAATATATTTCCCCTTTGGGTTTTTTCGAGGGGTGTTTACCCAAATATCTTGTGCAATGTGTATGGTTTCAATTTTTATCCTTTCACTAATGTTTCATTAATAACCTAGTTGTGAAATTATTTAATGAAGTGATTCTATCCGGAACAAGTGTTGGGTGTTGGGTTCACAAAAATTAACATTATGCATATTAACTAACATAAAAACAAAAATCTTTAATAATTTTAAGATGCTTGTAAATATTGAATGGGATCCTAACAGAAAGAATAATACCATCATTATAAATAATGATGCAGGAGCATCACTCCAAGCCAGCAATGCGCTAGCCAGCCAACCCACTCAGCGCACATTCAATGGGGAGAGGAGAGGCACAACCCTCTCACTTTCAAATTTTGAATTTGAATAAATGTAATAAATGATTGTAAGGTTGTGGAAACATAAAGCTATGCCTTTGAGCAGGATGTAGTTAAAGAAGACCTTTAATAGTTGTAAGGCTGGATCTAGCTCCGATCTGGACTAGACAACCATTTAATTGTGAATTCAATGTAATTGAATGAGAGTAGGTGAGATGGAGGGAAGAGCTCAAAGATCCCCCTCATGTAAAAGATCTTGGGATCATGTTGAGAGTTAGAGTCGAGAGATATAGGAGAGATTTGCGAGAGTTAGAGTAGAGGAGGATAAGGAGCCGAGACTCTGTCAAATTCTGAGCTCAAGAACACCTTGTAAAGGAGGCATTTCATATTAATAAAAAGAGAAGATTTCCTGCATGAGTTTTTGTGTGTCTTTCTGTGTTTATGAATGTCTTTATGCTTTTATGCTATGTTGTAGATGTCTGTTAGTATGCATTTGTAGGGAGAGATAGGTTCTGCTATCTATTGAGTTCTTTGATTCAAGTTGGGTTCTTTGAGGCTTCATGCCAAGAGGGCATGATAGAACGCTGCGGATTCTGAAAGCCAGTGCAAGGGGTGCACTTCTAAATTCTGCAGAATTTTAGATGAAGATGTGCCAGGAGGGCGCACCAGCTGAAATCGTTGACTCAAGGAGGATGCCTCAAGGTTGTTGAATACCTTGGAGGTAGGACTATGCAAAGGAAAGTACAGAAGAAGACATAATCTCTGAGGAGTTCTGTAAAGCTCTGCTAAGAGGGCATTGAGCAGATGCACGAGTTGCATCGAGAAGAAGAACTCTATCTTGAGTTCAGAGAAGAAAAAAATTATGAGGAATTCTGGGAAAGCTCTACCAGGAGGGCATTGAGCAAGTGCACAGAGAGCACATGAGAACCTACTTAGAGTTCGTTGAAGGGAACAAAATCACTAATGGATTCTGCAGGAGCTCCGCCAAGAGGGCGTTGAGTAAGTGCTAGTTTGCACAGGAAGAACTCTTAGAGTTTTGAAGGAGAAGGAAGTGTCAAGAGGAGCTTCACAAGGTTTTTGAATACCTTGTAGACTGAGCAAGGAGTTGCTTGAGAAAGAGATTGCCAAGAGGGCATCAAATTCTCCACCTGTGGGAAAGAAAGAAGGGTTAAGTTCCTTAGAGGTATGAGCATAGAGAAGCTTATGACAGATATAACCTTCATGTGTGTGCAGAGACCCTGTAGGAATTATAGAGGTCGTGAAAACCTTTCAAGGTTTTAGAGAAGAGAATCTCAGGAGGAAAAGTTATTTTGTGCACAAGAGTGACAGCTGCAAGGAGTGTGGAGGTCGAAGAATCCTTCGAGGATTCAAAGAGAAGAGAATCTTAGGAGGGAGAGTGCTTTCATGCACAGAGTCCTATAAGTATCGCAGAGGCTGAAAGGAGAGCCTTTGGAGGGTTTGAGTTCGAGGAAGCTCAGGAGGAAAAGTGTCTTCAAGAATGCAGACAGAAGCTATGAGTACAGGCTTCGTAGCGGGGACAAAGGTCGAGGCCTTTGATAAGTTAAATTCTTCCAAGGATCGGGAATAAACAAAATCTCATAAGGGGGAGCACAACTGCCATTGGATCAGGCCGAGGACAAGATCTGGACCATTGAAGTTTCACGTCCAGAAAGCAGCAGGAGGAGAGCACACAGGGAAGGGACAGATCTGGGCCATCAGATCTTCCGCAGATAGCCGATAGCCATAGGATCTATTGAAAGGAGCACTTAGTTTAACCCTCATATGAGAATAGGGGAACGAAAGGCCTATTTCAACATTTCGGCTACCGAGAGATACAAAGGACAGGAGTCAGAACTCTTGACCCATGGAATCCCGAAAGGATCAGGACTGTCGATTTTGGAGGATAGGTGGTAGGGATTAGGATTATCTCGTGAACTCGGGTATCGTGAGATGGGAGGCATAAGAATTTTCTCTACAAAGTCCCGAATCACAAGATCGCGATGCGTTCTGAACAGTTGATCGAGGAGGAAGGAGAGCCATGAGATCTGGCATCTCGATACATCGCGTATCGGAGGTTTGGGGTTTGGAGGAACTTCCCTTCGACTGTGGAAGTCATGAAGTGCCAAGAGATGAGGCCTATGCGAACACGTGGCACATCTGATAGGAGGGCCACATAGTTGACATGTGGCGCAACGTAGAGCGCTCAGAGGAAGACGGAAGCGGGTGACAGGCGGGGGATACGCGTCACCTGGGAAGGGGGTCAACACCTTGTTGACTTCTCGTGCTTCGGGTTCCCATAAGAAAAGAACACAAAGGCTCAACAAACCAACTCACGAAGTTGCGAGCTGCGAGAAGTACCGAAGGAGTCAAATATTCTCTGAAGTTCGCATCTCAGAGTCTTGTAAAAGAGGGGCCTGGAGGTTCAACCCTTCAACTCACAAAGTCACAAGTAGCGAGAGGTGCTAGCTATTATCCCTAGCTGGTGGTCATTGGGAGGAGCACTAGCAAGAAGGGGCTATACCTGTATCGTCATCTCGGGTATTGAGAGTTTGTAAAAGAGGATTCAAGGGTCTTCGACCCACGAACTCGTGAGTTTTGAGTTGTGAAAGGCACTTGCGATAAGGCCCAGTTGTGGTCGTGTGGAAGTGAAGCTTGCACCTTGTGCCTGTTCGCATAAGAGGGTTTCAGAAGGACCTGTGGATCGGATTCATCGTTGGATTTCAACGAGGAATCAAAGGAGCCATTTCGGCTCAAGGGAATTTTAGAACGATCCTGAGCAGATCTTGGCCTAAGGGTCGGGGATCTGTGTCAAGTAAGAAGGATGATGACTATTTAGGTCAAAGTAGTGGAAACACAAAAATACTCTTACAAAGAGACCTCTAACTTGTAAATATAAATGTCAAAAAGGAAAGGGGATAGGGAAAAACAATATTTAACTTGTAGATTATAATTAATTACTTCTAACCAACCCTTGTTATTATTGAACTTAGTAATTTCTTTCTCTTGTCAATGTAAATGAACAAAAAATGGCAGGAACAAGGAAAAACATTATTTAACCTTTAGATTACAATTAATTTCTTCTAGCCAACCCTTGCTATTCTTGAACTTAGTTACTTTCTCATTTAAGAAAACCTTATTATTCTTGAAATTAGTAATCACTTTCTTCTATTCTTGAACTTACTTACTACTTTCTCATTTAAGAAACCCTTATTATTCTTGAAAATAGCAATTACTTTCTTGTATAATCTTATTGTTTCCAAACTCACTTTCTAATATTTCAATGTAAAAGAAAAAAAATATAAGGGACAAGGAAAAACATTACTTAACATGAAGATTACAATTAATTTATTCTAATGAATCCCTATTATTCTTGAACTTAGTAATTACTTGGTGAATAGAAATTCCAAAAAAGTAGGGGACAAGGAAAAACACTACTTAACTCATAGATTACAATTAATTTCTTCTAACCAACCCTTCTTATTCTTGAATTTAGTAAATACTTTCTCATATAACCTTAAGTTGTAACTGTCAACTCAAAATGAATTTTTTTACATCTTCTAATCTCCTCGTCAGTAGGTTGTTTCTATGCACTATTTTAAAATATTTCCTAAATTCAATGAATCAACAAAGGAGAACGAGTTTATCAATTTGACCAATTTGGCATCCTCACAATAATCCTAATATGAGTTTGGCCTTTATTTATTTTTATGTAAATTTTTAATAGCAAGCTAATTTTGTTTTTTAAAATAATTCTTTAAAACTTAATTAAAAAAGGACTAATCATTATGATCATATAATTTAAGGAGGTATTTTTTTTCACCACTTCTAAAAATGAGAAAATTAAGTTATTGGATGAAGTGCTGCAATACCATAATCACAATTCCATGAATGGCAATAATATGGCCTCCATTTTTTAGAATATGTGTATCATTGCATTTTCCTAAAAAGTTAACCCAAAATTCAATGTCATTCAAAGTGAAAACATTTTGTTTGAATGTTGTGTGAAATTTTAGGAGATTCATAAGCTCTTTTGATTTATGAATTGCAATTGTAATAATATGTATTAATAGTTTTTAGGGATTCTCATAGGTTTTCTATTATAATTTTTTTTATTTGGTTATTCCATTTTCATTTTTATGAGAAGTTTAAAAATAGTACTTGTTCATATGAGTCCATAATTTTTATTTAAAATTACAACAAATATTCTCAACGGTATTCTTATTTATATTTAAAATTATAATAAAAATTCCTAATAATATTTTTATTTTAACATTTTAAATCATTTGAAAAAGATAACTTTAAATTAAAAAAAAAAATAAGATGCTTTTCACTATTATAACTTCTTTTACATAGGAGATTTTTATGCATAAAAATGTTAGAAAGTTAAAATTAAAGATTTATATTATTAGTTAAGTTTATTATCATATAAAGTGTAAAAATTGACAATTTGGTTATGTAAGAAGATATCCCTATAACATAGTCATCCATATTATTGTGAATCATGAATACAAATCATTCAATTATATTTTGGTTAATACTTTAAATCATTGTAAATTATTAAAACCTCACACCTACAAAGTTTGACCTACAAAGTTTAATCAATTTCAGAAAAATAAATTTTTAACTAAATCTTCAATACTTCTTTTGCACATGTAAACTAAATCAATCAAGATCATCATTTAACTTCAAAAAATTCACGTTGAACATGTTACTTAGAATTATAACTTGATTACTCATTGTTTAACATTGAAATCCTCTAACAAAATAATACTACCTTCATTTTTATCTAAAACCTTCTTTTACACATGTAAACTAAATCAATCAAGATCATCATTTAACTTCAAAGAATTCACGTTGAACATGTTGCTTAGAATTATAACTTGATTAATCATTGTTTAACAATGAAACCCTCTAACAAAATAATACTACCTTCATTTTTATCTAAATTTTTTTTCTTATAATTTATATATGAAATATAACATATTTTAAAATATTATTTACAATACTTATTTTTAAAATGTCTATATTTTTTTTTTATAATTTATATATGCAATATAACATATATTAAAATATTATTTACAATATTAATTTTTAAAATGTCTATGTATATTTTTAGTAAAATTTAATATAAAAAAGAGAATTACTGTAACATCCTCAACCACCAAAAATGTTTGGCAATGCCACTACTAGGGCACTTCGCTTAGCAACGATACCAAATTGTAATGTCCCCGGGCATTCAACAGGCAGAGTAACACTACCATGCGTAACATTCACATATAAATATATAACATGCATTTTAATCTAAATAAAACACATAACACAGAGTTATTGCTACCATACAGATTCAAATGTAATAGACAATAATTCATATACGCAATAGAATAAACGATAACATTCAAGCATCACAAAACATGCATAAAATACATAATTAAGCACATAAATGATAGTTATCTTTTAGCTGAAGTAAATCAACCAACTACGTGCAGACCTTCCACGAACCTCCCTGCCTTAGACCATGTTTCTCATCACGCTCAACAATGGGTGAGCCCCGAGCTAGGACTAAGCTCCACCTAGGGAAAGGGAATCCTAGACTAGGCTGAGGTTACAGGAAAACTGCATAGTGAAACCAGAAGGATTCTCTCCAGGAGCCTTCTCACGCCAACTACTCATGGACTCTCATTCCCCACATGCCTATTCCACTCAGAAGTATACACATTTACTGCCACACAGTTCATCGGCTACTTCACCTCCCTTTCAAGGTGTCGGCAATAGGCCGAATCAGGAATTCTCAGATCTCCATAGCTGGTGTTGGACTATCTCTGGGAGAAAACCACTTCCCAGCAAACTCTCTCTTAAAGAGCCTTATTACTCCCACTACTCATGGACTCTCATTGCCCACATGCCTGTTCCACCTGAGAGTATACACCTTCACTGTCACACAGTCCATCGACTGCTTCACGTCCCTCTTAGGGTCTCGACAACATGTCGGATCAATAATTATCATAGCTCTATAGCTGGTGTCGGACTCTCTCTGTGATAAAACCACTTCCCAACAAATTCTCTCTCCTAAAGAGAGATTCTCACAGGATTGAAAACCTTCCTCTTCAACCACAGGCCTAAAAACCAAGTTCTTCAACCAATTTCCACTCAATTCCCATAAGGTAAAGATAACAACAACAACAACAACATTCAGTTAACTCAGAGGTGACAACAAAAACAGGAAATTGGGTATATACATCCACAAACGACAACCGTCCACATTAAGACACAACGCAACTCAGGCATTTACAGGGTGCTCGTACTTCACAGGAGACACAACTCAGTCCACGGGTTTCAGGGTGCATGGCAAGGAAT
This sequence comes from Picea sitchensis, assembly GCA_010110895.2. Classification (NCBI taxonomy): domain Eukaryota; kingdom Viridiplantae; phylum Streptophyta; class Pinopsida; order Pinales; family Pinaceae; genus Picea; species Picea sitchensis. Next base: position 127,654 of record SNQJ01S0004743.1, read on the forward strand.
CAATGCAGAGGTCGATCATGGAGGTTTCGGGTTTAGACTTCGGATGGAAGAATGGTGGGGGAACTCGGGAGGAGGATGGAAGAATGACATATGAAGCCCCAACACAACCGATGCTTCAGCTTTTAACTGCATGCACCTAGTTTGACACTTGTCTTCATGGAGCTGCATGGGTTCTCTTTTTGCACACATTCCTTTTAAAAGAACTTAGGAAAACACTTAGTCAATTGTCCACCTTATCCTTTAGGAAATAATAAAAAATTGTTATCCCCTTTAGAGGTAAGCCCCCTATCTTAGCCCCTAGGACCACACACTTAGCCTCCTCCCTTACCCAATCTGGTCGAAGCTTAGTCTCCCATCACTCTTTCTTCATGATCGGTCTGCATGCAACAATGTTTATATTTTATTAATGATCTGCATAGTTACATATACAAAATCAAATTCTTAGCCTTTAACACTTAGTCTCTCCAGCCTAATAAACACATAAGCCAACCATCTTATCAACACTCGGATCACCAACCTACAAAACATCCTTACAATTTATAAATACAACTGGGGCTCGTCCTTGGGGATATTACAATCCCATCCCCTTATTTTTTCATTTTCCTCTGTGCAACTCTTTACACAACATCAACAAGATTTTCAAAATCTTCAAAAAGATGCGAGTATTCTTCCCACATAGCATCCTCATGCTCCCATGTCACTTCCTCAGGATCGTACCAGGTCCACTAGACCTTTACAATCCCTATGGATCAATTTTGGAGATGTTTTCTCTTCTGGTCCAATATGCGCACTGGATGCACTTGCAAGACGCCTTCTTGCTCCACCTGAATCACATTCCAATCAATAACATGATTAGCATCAGGTATATATTTCTTAAGTAATGAAAGATGAAAAACATTATGTACATTCATGGATGCAGGTAATGCAAGCATATATGCAATGGATCCAATCCTTTCTAGGATTTCAAATGGCCCACAAAATCTGGCTGCCAACTTTGAACAGTTTCCTAGCTTTAGGGAACTTCTGTTGGTTTTCACTTTCAAGAAAACATGATCACCCAATTTATACTCTCTGTAGGTTTTGTCCTTATCAGCATAAATTTTCTGCCTATCTTGGGAAACCTTCAGATTCTTTTTAATTTTTAGCATTTGCTCTTCCATTTCCTTGAGAAACTCTGGCCCAACCACTACTCTATCAGTTGGGTTATCCCATCTTATTGGAGTGTTTCACTTTCTTTCGTAAACTGCTTCAAATGGGATCATATTTAGTGATGATTGATACCCATTGTTGTAGGTGAATTATACCAAGTGTAGGTAGTCTTCCCATTTATATGGTTTGCCCATCACACACATTCTTAGTATGTCTTCTATTACTCGATTCACCCTCTCTTTCTATCCATCAGACTCAGGATGATAAGTTCTGATGAAGTTCAGATTCGTTTCGAACCCCTTGAATAACCCTTTCCAAAATTTTGAGGTGAATTTTGGGTCTTTATCAAACACAATTGTCTTGGGGATTCCATGGAATCGTCTTATTTCCCTCATAAAAATATCAGCAAAGTTAGCTGACTTGTGAGTAGTCTTCAATGGAATAAAATGGGCAGTTTTCGTAAGCTTGTCCACCACCACCATAATTGAATCATGTTTCTTGCCTGTTATGGGAAATCTTGTGATGAAATCCATTGTCACCACCTCCCACTTCCATTCAGGAATGGGTAAAGGCTGTAGCAACCCTGCTGGGTGTCTGTGCTCATCTTTAACTTTCTGACACTCCATACATTTGGCGATGTATTCAACAATTTATTTCTTCATACCTGGCCAAAAGTAATGTCTCTTGACTTCTGCCACAATTTTATGATATCCAGGGTGCCTTGCATAAGGCACATTATGAATTTGTTTCAAAATCATAAGTTTCAATTCCTAGACATTAGGTACATAAGCTCTTCTTTTGTACAGGAGTGTCCCATCAACTCCCAACTTATAATCTTCCACTTTCTATGGAATCTCACCTTGTTGTAGCTTTGCTACCAACTCCATGTACTGCAAATATGCATTTGTAACTTCCAAAATTTTTCCCATAATATCAATTTGGTACATGCTAATGGTTGTAGCATGTAGTTCATGAACTCTCCTGCTGAGTGCATCAGCCACTTTATTCTCTTTACCTTTGATATGCTTGATATCAAAGTCGTACTCACAAAGGAATTCCAACCATATACTTTGCCTAGCATTTAAGGTTGGCTGATCAAACAAATACCTCAGACTGTTATGGTCCGTCCTCAGCTCAAAACTCCTTCCCATGAGGTAATGCCTCCATTTATTTAGAGCCTAAACAATACCCGTCAACTCCAAATCATGAGTTGCATATTTCTTTTCATGCTCTTTCAATTTCTTTAACTCATAACATATTACAAATCCATTTTTACTAAGGACTCCTCCTAGTCCTTATTTGCATGCATCCGTACACAGTACAAAATATTCATTTGGATCTGCAATCTTTAGGATTGAAGCATTGGTTAACAGTTAATGCAGGAGCATCATAAGCAACTAGCCAAGCGAGCATGAAGGCATAAGATAGCTGGAAAATCACAGCACACATTTTGCATGTTTTGAAATGTTTTGAAAGTTTAAAAGAGAGGATATTAATGTAATATCTAGGAGGCATACTTGCATTTATATCTAGATGTTGTAAACAGATCTTGAGTGATTTTCTCCCATCTGTCAAATTTAATAGACATTAAGTCCGATTAATGAAAGTAGGTAGCTTTGAATTAATAGATTAGACAGTTTTAGAAGCGCAGGAGCGAAAACAGATATAGACACCCTCACCTTTGTATCATTAGATCATTAGTACAGAATAGAAGAAAAGATCTGTAGCAGAGAGTTGTAGGGAAGAACCCATGTATAGGAGCACTTGAGTTAATATATGAAGCTTTGACTCAATTTTCATGGTGTTATGATGCTTACTATTTACATTTGCTAAATGGTATGCTTACAGTTGTTTTATTCTCTCTGTTATGCCTTTGTTGTTATGATGTGTTGAATGTATTATTTCATGTTGAGTGTATGAAGTCTGAGAGAGAAGAATGAGTTTCAATTGTTTCTCTTCCTGAGAGAGTTCCTTCAAGGAGTGCAGTGAAACGTCTGCAAGGAGTGCAGTGAAATGTCCGCAAGGATAACAGTGAAATGTCCACAAGGTGTGCATTGACAAGGGTTCTGAGTTTTATCTCAGAAAGCTCAAAAGAGATACCATTGTTCCCATTCTAGCAGAAGTGTAGGCGAAGCAAACAAATCGTGCAAGGTGTGCACAGGTTAGTAGAAGCCTTAGAATTTATCAATTAAGGTTGAAGGGTGAAGGACTGTTGTTGTCGAGAGTGCACAGAGTCAAAGAATCAAATACACATAAGTATTTGAAATATTGCCACAAGGAGTGCATGTAGGAGTCCTTTCGAGGCTTGAGTTGCAAGAGAAAGCTCAGGAGGGTTAGCACCTTCGAAGTGTTCAAAGGCAGACGACGTCTAATTCGCCTCGCAGAAGTTAAGTTCCAGTGTAAGAACACAAGTTTGTTTCACAGAGATTCAGAGTGAGGAATCGAACGGTTAGAATTCTTCGTGGAGAACTCACGAAGTTGTGGGGACCATAGGATCTAGAGGAGTTGCAAGGTGGATAGGGGTTGGATGAACCCATCCCTTTGATTTCAAGAATCAACGTGGGCCGTTGATTGTAACTAATGGAGTTGTTAAGATCATTTCGGTGTTTCAGGGTTTGTAAGGTCAAAGTGTAGACTAAAAGCTTTGGTCGTTCACTTCCTTGAATCACGAAAGGGATTTTCAGGGGTGTAATCAAACGACGGGAATAATTCCTGGAGAATTACCGAGGGCCCAAGAGCCGTTAGATCTTGCAAAGGAGCAGGGGAGATAAAGTGAGTGCTTTTCCAATTATAAGCTCAGGAGAGATAGGGGCCATTGGATCCAATCCAACAAGATCCATCAGATCAAAAGAAGGCTTATAGTCGTTGATCCCATGAGAGGTGCCATTTCGGAGTTCGGGGTTTTGAAGTGATAGACGAACGGTAGGCGGAGGTTTTTTCAAGTCTCGAAACCCATAAAGTTCAAGTGGACAGGTGGTAAGAATCCACGTTGGAGACAGAGTGCAGTGGAGAAGACATGTGGTGCGTAGTCGTCACTGGCAGAGTCAAACAACATTGACCATTTTGAGGTTTTGAAGGTTAAAGAGCCGGGAGCCTTGCATCCGGATTTGCAAAGTCTTGAAGTTCGAAACTCAAAATTGGCAAAAATTCCCAATCACAGGTGAGGAGAACTAGCCTTCGCTGAACCTATGAGGGTTCAACATTTCATTGTTTTCAAAGATAAGGAGTCGGGGTCCTTTGCACCGGAATTCCTGAAGTCATAAAATGTGACATAGCTTTGGAGGAGGGAGCAACCAAGGATTTCGACATTTCAACATTTCATAGGTTGAAGAGCCCGAAAACTTGACAACAGTATTTGCGAAATGCGAAACCTGAAATCCCATTTCGACAAAGGTCACGAACACATTGTTGTGGTCAAGTGGGTAGAGTTGGAGCTTGGAAATTGCTCATGCAGGCACATCTCATAAGGAACTGTGGATACACCATCGTGTGTGTGAGGGATTCCCTTCAGGGGGAATCAAAGAGTCAATCAGACTCAGGGGGCAGACTTAGAATGATTCCGAGTAGATCTTGGCTCGAGGGTCATGGGTCTGCATCAATTTGGTATCAGAGCTTGTTTCTATCGATATATTTCATGCAGAAGGAGCTAGAGGAAAAAGAGTAGTCTGATACCATCATTTGGTATCAGAGCTACATAACAAGTCTTTTCTTTCTGTACCAGAGAAAAGAGGAACATTTTACAACCATGTCGCCGAGAAGAAGAGACAGGCCAATGCTTGATCCAGAAGTGGAAAGGAAAATGCACGAACTACGTGCCATGCTTGATGCCATGGAGACAACACATAGGTGCACAGTCGATGTTGGGGATATCAACGAGGCTGAAAGTGAAAATGAAGCTGGAAACGAAGGAGAAGAATTTCTAGTCGAAGATGCTGTGAATGAACGCCTATTCAGGGCTGTTGTGATGATAGGTGCCAAAGAAAAAATGGACATTCCAGTGTATGAAGGAATCCTAGATGTTGAAGAGCTTCTAGACTGGATTAGAGCTCTAGATAAATAATTTGGCTATGAGGATGTCGAGTAAGACAAGAAGGTCAAACATGTCATCACTAGACTTAAAGGGCATGCATCACTATGGTGGGATGAACTGCAGGCTGACAGACGCTGCAAAGGAAAGCACAAAACCAAAATCTGGGATAGAATGGTTGCAAATATGAAAGCCAAATTCATACCCAAGGATTATCAAATCACTCTGTTTCAGAGAATGCAGAATTTGAGACAGAAGCTGATGTCGGTGAAAGAATACATTGAAGAATTCTACAAGATAAACATCAGAGCAGGTCATCGAGAAAGAGATGATGAAAAAGTTGCAAGGTACATGAATGGTCTACGATATGACATTCAAGATGAGATGAGCATGATGACCATCCGAAATGTGGAATATGCTTATCAAATAACTCTGAAAGCTGAAGAAAAGATGAGCTGGAAACAAAGTCAAAGAGGTCGAGGTAGAAGTCAAGCCAAAGGAAAAACAATTGCCCAAGACAGAACTCAGAAATCTAAAGAAGATGGGAAGAAACCTCAAACTCAACCTAAGAGAGGAGGAAGCCCATAGAGAGAGCAGTATGTTGATAGGAGCACTTTTCCTCGAACCAAAGGAAGAGGAAGAGGCATAGGTGGTGAAGTGAAATGCTTTGTCTGTGGAAAAAATGGACATAAATCCTATGAGTGTCTAGATAGGAAGAAAGATGGTGGTGAAACTCACATTGTTGAAATTCAAGGATGAAATGTTGAGGCAGAAGATGCTGAGGGAGGAAGATCCTTAATGATGAGGAAAGTTCTCTTAACGCCAGAGAAGGAGGCAGAGAACCCAGCCCAAAGAAATTTTCTGTTTCGGACTGCTTGCAAAACTAAAGACAGGGTATGTAAGGTCATAGTGGACAGCGGTAGCACAGACAATCTCGTATCTACAGAGATGGTAGAAAAGCTGGAGCTGGAGACTATTGTACATCCAAGCTCATACAGAGTTTCGTGGCTACAAAAAGGACATTAGGTAAATGTCCCTAAACAATGTTTAGTTGAATTTAAAATACGAGGATATAAAGATGAAATATTATGTGATGTCATTGCCATGGATGTTTGTCATCTATTGCTGGGTAGACCGTGGAAATATGACATAAATGTGATTCATGATGGGAGAAAGAACACGTACACCTTGGAGAAGAATGGGATGATGCACATGTTGTTGTCGATTAAGAATCAAGAAGTGAAAATAGATATGAGAAACACTGTACTTCTCATGAGTGTGAAAGAACTTCTTAAGGAGGTTAAGAAGAAGGAAGACACACAATTTATTGTGGTCAGGAAGCCTAAAATTGTTTTAACTAGTACAAGGATAGATGATTTACCAAAAGAAATCCAAAAGTTGCTGGGAGAGTTTGTTGATATAGTAGTGGATGAACTACCTTGTTCATTGCCACCTATCAGGAGTATAAGTCATCATATTGATATTATACCTGGAGCCAGTTTACCGAACAAAGCCGCGTATAGATTGACGCCGCAGGAAAATGAAGAAGTCAAGAGACAGGTCCAGGATTTAATGGACAAAGGATTGATTCGAGAGAGCTTGATTCCATGCACTATTCCGATAGTGCTCAGCCCAAAGAAAGATGGAGGCTAGAGAATGTGTACAGACTCGAGGGAAATCAATAAGATTACCATTAGATACAAATTTCCATTACCAAGGATGGACGACTTGATGGATTTCTTGAGTGGAAAAGGTTTTTTTCAAAGATTGATTTGAAAAGTGGATATCATCAAATTCGAATGAGAGAAGGTGATGAATGGAAGACAACATTCAAGATGAATGAAGGGATGTATGAATGGCTTGTCATGCCATTTGGCATAACAAATGCGCCCAATATTTTCATGAGATTGATGAACGAAGTCCTGAAGGATTTCATAGGGAAATTCGTCATTGTATATCTTGACGATATATTAATTTTCAACAAGTCAGAAGAAGAACACTTAAAACCTTTAACTGCATTGATGTGGAGATTACAACAAGAGAAATTGCTGATAAATAGGAAAAAAATGTCATTTATGAAGACAAAACTCATTTACTTGGGTTTTTTTATATCTGCAAATGAGCTAAAGATAGATCCGGAAAAGGTAAATGCAATTAATAATTGGCTATCATTGAAAAGTGTGTTTGAAGTTCAAAGCTTGCATGGTTTGGCAATTTTCTATAGGAAATTCATCTGAAATTTCAGTGGAATTAGCACACCGATGATGGATACGGTGAAGAAAAGACATAAATCTTTTCACTGGACAGAAGAAGCAGAGAAGAGTTTCAATCTGCTCAAGAAGAAGATCACTGAGCAACCAATTCTAGTTTTGCCAGATTTCAGCAAGACATTCCAGGTCAGGTGTGATGCGAGCGTATTTGCAATTAGGGTGGTCTTGAGTCAAGATGACAGGCTGATCTCATACTTCAGTGAAAAACTGAATGAAGCGAAGATTAAGTACTCCACATATGACAAAAAATTCTATGCAGTCATACAAGCGCTGAAGAAATGGAGACATTATTTGGTTCCTAAAGAGTTTGTTTTGTACAATGATAATCATGCTTTACAATTCGTGACTCAACAGGAGAAGTTGAACCAAAAACATGCTAAATGGGTTGAATTCATGCAGAATTTTACTTTTGTGATTAATCATATTTCTGGAACTGCTAACAAAGTTGTTGATGCTCTAAGCAGGAAATGTTTGCTTATGCAGGAATTCAGAGTCAAGACTTTGGGTTTTGATAACCTCAAAGAAATGTACCAGGATGACCCAGATTTTAAGGAGGCATATGAGGCATCTGAGAATCCAATTCTCATGGATGAAAGCCAATGGAATGAATACATGATCCAGGATGGATTATTATTCAGGGGCAATCAATTATGTATTCCAAAATGCTCCATGAGGGAGAATCTGTTGAAGGAAAAACACAGTGGAGGATTGGTCGGACACTTCGGTCATGATAAGACTTTGTAAAAATTGAATGGCTCATATTTTTGGCCAGGGATGAGGATAGATGTTAAGAAATTTGTGGACAGATGAAGAATTTGTTAGCACACAAAAGGGAAAAGGTAAAACACAGGGTTATATCAACCATTACCCATTCCTGAAAGGCCGTGGGACACAGTGAGCATGGATTTTATATTGGGATTGCCACCGACACAAAGAGGATATGATTCAATCTTTGTGGTGGTCGAAATTTTTTCCAAGATGGCACATTTCATACCATGCCAGAAAACCAATGACGCAACTCATATTGTGAACCTGTTTTTCAAGGAAGTCGTTAGACTTCATGACTTACCAAGGAGTATAGTTTCTGATCAAGATACCAAGTTCGTGGGACATTTCTGGAGGACTTTATGGAAAAAGTTGGGGACAAGTTTGTCTTTTAGCTCAGTGTATCATCCTTATATGAATGGGTAGACAAAAGTCGTGAACAAGAGCTTGGGATATTTGCTGAGGAGCTTAGTGACTGAACACCACAGTCAGTGGGATCACATTCTTCCACAGGTGGAATTTTCTTACAATGATTCACTCAATAGAAGCACATGGTAGAGTCCATTCTAGATTGTATATGGAATGCAGCCAAGGGGAGTTTCTGAATTGAAGGATGCAGAACAAGATGAATTTAGAAGTCCTAGTGCAGAGGACTTTGCATAAGCAATGAAGGAGCTTCACAGCCGAATTTTGGAGAGATTGCAGAGTTCAAGTCAATAATACAAGTGAAGAGCAGATCAACATAGGCGAGAACTTCAATTTGAAGTTGGTGATCTGATTCTTGCACATCTGAGGAAGGAGATATTCCCAAGGGGAACATATAATAAACTGAAGATGAAAAAGATTGGACCGTGCAAGGTCATAAAGATATTTGGGGCAAACACATATGAGATTGAATTACCCGATGGGATCGAAATCTCACCGATATTCAATGTTGTGTATTTGTACCCTTACAAAGATGAAGAAGAAGGAGCAGAGGAAGAACATAAAAAAGTTCAATGGACAAAGCAAATGCCTGTAGCTAAAAAACCACAGATGGAAGGTATAATTGACAAGAGGGTCAGCAAAAAGACCAGGAGAAAAGAGTATTTTGAATACTTGGTCAAATGGAAGGGACACCCAGTTGAAGATGCCAGTTGGGAGGATGAAGCAGAGATTCATAAGCATGGACAGACCGTGCAAGAGCTCATGAACAAGAGTTCATGAAAATTTTCAAGCAAGGGAGTATGATGCAGGAGCATCGTAAGAAACCAACCAAGCGAGCATGAAGGCGGAAGATAGATGGAAATGCGCAGCACAGATTTTGCACATTTTGAAATGTTTTGAAAGTTTAAAAGAGCGGATATTAATGTAATAGTTAGGAGGCGTAGTTGCATTTATATCTAGATGTTGTAAACAGATCTTAAGCAATTTGCTCTCATCTGTCGAATGTAATAGACACTAAGTCTGATCAATGAAAGTAGGTAGCTTTGAATTAATAGATTAGACAGTTTTAGAAACGCAGGAGGGAAAACGGATATAGACACTCTCGCCTTTGTATTATTAGATCATTAGTACAGAACAAAAGAAAAGAGCTATAGCAGAGAGTTGTAGGGAAGAACCCATGTATAGGAGCACTTGAGTTAATATATGAATATTTGATTCAATTTTCATGGTGGTATGATGGTTACTGTTTAGATTTGTTGAATGGTATGCTTACAGTTGTTTTATTCTCTCTGTTATGCCTTTGTTGTTATGATGTGTTGAATGTATGATTTCATGTTGAGTGTATGAAGTCTAAGAGAGAAGAATGAGTTTCAATTGTTTCTCTTCATGAGAGAGTTCCTACAAGGAGTGCAGTGAAACATCCACAAGGTGTGCGTTGACAAGGGTTCTGAGTTTTATCTCAGAAATCTCAGGAGGGATATTGTTGTTCTCATTCAAGCAGAAGTGTAGGCGAAGCACAAAAGCCGTGCAAGGTGTGCGTAGGCTAGTAGAAGCCTTAGAATTTATCAATTAAGGTTGAAGGGTGAAGGACTGATATTGCCGAGAGTGCACAGAGTCGAAGAATCAAATACACAGAAGTATTTGAAATATTTCCACAAGGAGTGCATGCATGAGTCCTTTTGAGGCTTGAGTTGCAAGAGAAATATCAAGAGGGTTATCACCTTTTAAGTGTTAAAAGGGAGACAGAGTCAAAGTCTCCTCGCAAAAGTTAAGTTCCAATGTAAGAACACCGGTTTGTTTCACAGAGATTCAAAGAAAGGAATCGAATGGTCAGAATTCTCTGTGGAGAACTCATGAAGTCATGAGGACCATAGGATCTAGAGGAGTTGCAAGGTGGATAGGGGTTGGACAAACCCATCCCTTTCATTTCAAGAATTAACGTGGACTGTTGATTGTAATCAATGGAGATGTTAATATCATTTCAGTGTTTTGGGGTTTGTAAGGTCGAAGTGCAGACTAAAACCTTTGGTTGTTCACTTCCCTGAATCACGAAAGGGATTTTTAGGGGTGTTATCGAATGAAGAGAATAATTCTTGGAGAAGTACCAAGGGCCCGAGAGCCATTAGATCTTGCAAAGGAGCAGGGGAGCTAAAGCGAGTACTTTTCCAATTATAATCTCAGGAGAGATAGGGGTCGTTGGATCCAATCCAACGAGAGTTATCGGATCGAAAGAAGGCTTATATCCGTTGATCCCGTGAGAGGTGCCATTTCAGAGTTCAGGGTTTTGAAGTGATAGACGAATGGTATCTGAAGGTTTTTTCAAGTCTCGAAAGCCAGAAATTTCGAGTGGACAAGTGGCAAGAATCCACATTGGAGATAGAGTGCAGCAGAGAAGAGAGGTGGCCTGTAGTCGTCATTGGTAGAGTCAAACAACATTGACCATTTCGGGGTTTCGAAGGTTGAAGAGCCGAGAGCCTTGCATCCGGATTCGCAAAGTCGTGAAGTCCGAAACTCCAAATTGGCAAAAATTCTCGATCACAGGTGAGGAGAACCAGCCTTCGCTGAACATATTGGGGTTTGACATTTTGGTGTTTTCGAAGATAAGGAGTCAGGGTCCTTTGCACCGGACTTCCCGAAGTCACGAAACGTGACATAGATTTGGAGGAGGGAGAAGCCAAGGATTTTGACATTTCAACATTTTGGAGGTTGGAGAGCTCAAAAACTTGACAAAAGTATTCGTGAAACGCAAAACCCAAAATCCCATTTCGACAAAGGTTGTGAACACATTGTTGTGGTCAAGTGGGTAGAGTTGGACCCTGCTGATTTCTCACACAAGCACAACTCATAAGGACCTATGGATACACCGTCGTGTGTGTGAGGGATTCCCTGTGGGGGAAATCAAAGAGTCAATCAGACTCAGGGGGCATATTTAGAATGATCTTGAATGGATCTTGGCCTGAGGGTCGGGAGTCTGCATCAACAACTGCTTCAATCGTTGGAAGCTTCTCTCACATTCTTCTGTCCATTGAAACTTCTTCTCCTTCCTCTTTAAGGAAGTGATAGGGTGAGCTATCCTTGAGAACCCTGTAATGAACCTTCTATAATAGCCATCTAGACCCATAAAGGGTCTCACTTCTATCACATTCCTAGGCCTTGATCATTCTTTGATGGCCTCAATCTTATCAGGATCCACGGCTATCCCATCCTCTGAAATGATATGCCCCAAGTAATGGATCTTATTTTGATAAAATGAGCACTTGCTCAACTTGGTATACAGTTGGTTCTCTCTTAGAACTTGCAACACCATCCTCAGATGTTGTTCATGCTCTTCCTCTGACTTGGAATACACTAGGATGTCATCCAAAAATACTATGACAAAATTGTCTAGATATTCCCTGAATACACCATTCATTAGGCACATAAAGACAACAGGCACATTTAAAAACCCAAATGGCACCACGGTGAATTAATAATGACCATACCTTGTTCTGAAGGAAGTCTTGTTGATGTCTTAATCTTTTATTTTTACCTGGTGATATCTTGATCTAAGATCTATTTTCAAAAATATCTTAGCATCCTTCAATTGGTCAAAGAGATCATCGATCCTCAACAGAGGATACTTGTTCTTAATAGTCACTTTGTTCAACTGTCTGAAATAGATGCACAATCTCAACGTTACATCCTTTTTCTTCATGAACAGGACCGGGGATGCCCAATGTGACACACTTGGGCATATATACCCCTTCTTCAGAAGCTCTTCAAGTTACAATTGCAATTCTTTCAAATCTGGTGTACTCATACTGTAAGGATTTTTTGACACTAGAGTTTCTCCAGGCATCAGGTTAATAGAGAAGTCAAAGTGTCTCTTCGGGGGTAGTCCTCGTACCTCCTCGAATACATCCTAAAAATATTTTAATACTGCATGGTCTTCAATATTTGAGACCTCATCCTTAGATGTTTCCTCCACATGGGCTGCAAATAATTTACAACCTTTTATGTAGCACTTCTTCAGCTGCATTGTTGATATTTCTATGATAACCACTTCTCTTGGAATTCCTTGGACTATTTTCCAATTTCCTTCCTCATCCAGGCAAGTGAATGCCTTGTTACGACAGTCCAAGATGGCATGGTTCTAGTCCAACTAGTCTATACCAATTAGGAAATCATAAGAACGTAAAGGTAAGATATTCAAATCTTCCTTAGTAATTAGTCCATTCATGTCCACTAGACATGATTTAACCAATTCTGTAACCTTTCTCTTGGTTCTTGTAGCTAGCTGCACTAACCAATATTTTCCATGTTTTCTTTTCGACAATTGCAAACTTTCCACCACTCTAGGATATATATAACTATGGGTAGCCCCTGAATCAATTAAAATAGTAAAGGCATGGTTGTTAATCATACCTTCCACTTTAGTCATGTGCAACTCATATTCTTCTTGCTTGTTGTCAAGGGCTGCGTAGATTCTTGGTATTCTACTGCCCATGTCCTCCATTGTTTAATCTTGCTGAACATTATGGAAAACTCTCACTTTACCATTTTTGTGGGGACAATCTCTGTAATTGTGGTTTCCTTGACAACCCTAACACTTAATGCGTGTCTTCCTCCGCCTTTCCCCCCCTACATCAACCGTTCTTGGCTCTCTAAACGATGGATGCCCTTGAGGGCTATTTCTGAAAAAGGGAGGTTTGTTTCCCTTCTTCCTTTGCTCTTTCTTGAACTTCTTCTAGTCATCCCAAGCCTTCTGAAAAGTAGGATTTTATCTCGGTTGTTCACATACGAATTTTTCTCTCCTTATAGTCTCTTCCATAGTCTTAGGGTCATCATACTAGATCTTGTCACCGATGGAAGGTGGAAGTCCACTCAGATACCTTTGAATCTTGACAGTATCATCCTTGATGAAGGGAACATATTTCAACAACTCCAAGAACCTTCATTCATATTCATCAATGGTCATGCTGCCCATATTGAGTTCAAATAACTCTTTCATGTTTCTTTCATAGTATCTTTTAGTCAAGTATTTATTTTTGAAATACCTCTTGAATTATTTCCAGGTAATATCGTTCTCTTTAATGTGTTGCACTTGCACCAGTTGATCCCACCACATAGTTGTTTTTCCCTTCAGTTGATACATTGCAATTATTCCTTCGACATGAGAGGAATGATTATGTAGTTGGAAATATTTCCTCATGCCAAGAAACCATGTCTCGACATCTTCCTCCTTCTTGTGCTCTCCATAAAATGTAGGAGGCTTAATCTTGTTCATTTCACCCTTCAACTCATCCACTCCAGATCTCCTGTGCTTTCTGGTAGGAGATGGGCTTGAACTACTGTGTGCCTCCTTATTGGACTTCTTCGGGGAGTGACGATGATGCCTACTAATGCTTCTTGATCTTCTTTTCCTCTCAGGGGTCTTGTGACTCCCTGATTTGCTTGAGGCACTCTCCTTATCCAACTTATTTTCTATTCTCTCCAAACTCTTCATCAACTTTAAGTTGAATTCTCCTTTTTGTTCCTTGGCTTTCCTGAGCTTCATGTTATCTGCTCAGTTATTCTGGGCATATTTCTACAATCGATCAATGATTTTCATCATATGTCCTTCCTTATCTATCTCTTCTCCAGGTTGATTGGAGTTCGATCCTTCAACTCCCAAATCATCATCCATTCCTTTTACTTCATTCTCTGAACTAGAATCATTATGTTCCTCCTCCATTTCTCTGCACTCAGTGGCAATTTGGTTCGGTTCTGAAACTCGTTAAACTCTGCAAACACAATGTCCAGTCAGCTAAAGTTTCTCAGGTTATCAATACTTAACAATTCTCACAGTATTCATAAGCCAATATGATTTAAGAAAAACGTTCAGATTTCATTTTTCTTTCCGATCTTTTCTCTGCTCTATAATAATTTTTGGGCACTAACCCCTTCCTCTCAGTCCCCAACCCATGCGATCACGGGCCATGACTAAGCGCTAGATCAATAGGCTCTTACTTGGGCCTTCGAAATATTCCAAAGAACCTCACAACAGTCCCTGAGAGTTCTAGATTACTAGACTTGCGAAGTAGGGTGGATCAATAGTCCATGACTACTCAACATCCACTGGCTGACACCCACTGTGGAATTTCAAGCATGTGAGCTCCAGAACTTTGAAGCTTCAGGACTTCATAGGATTTCACATCCACGCATCCCAAACCATTAATCTCCAAACATTCCCAATAACCTTTGGTGACGTGATTACATCACATCGCTGAGTGATCTTCCAATTGCAGGGGCATGTAGCGACAGTTTGGAGTAACCCACCTGTCATCCCACAATTCTTATGACATTAACACATAACCCCTTGGTGATACCGTGGTTTGGATTGCAAGATTGCCTTGGATAATTAACTCCCATGAAACTTTGGCCACCGCAATGCCTCCTAGCCCTCGATCTTGATGTATCATGTTCAATGCCAGTGTGGTTCCTCTGACCTTTAACTTTGTTATGTAACCTCGAGTCCCACTAACCATGATCATATGGAGTGCCATGTGGTAGAATAATAGCAACTGACTCATGGCCCAATCAGATGGGTGTCACACGTCACATTCCATATGGAATTTCAACCTTCCATGGGTTTGAAACCCACTGACACATGGCACACATCCCATGTGTCCATGTCCATCCAAGTGATGTCATCATGACTCACTACATTGGCTCTTCGAGAGCTTTCACCCTTCATAACTGCGTTTGACCTTTTAACATTGTCTTGATCCAACGAATGAGCTCTCCTCTCCTGATGTACGGTTTAGATCCACTTTAGAGATTTGGGCTTCGACCCTTCTTTTTTTTCTGGCATCAGACTTCACTAAAGTTGTGAAATCCGGAGGGCTTCTGGTTTAACTCCTCTTCACCTTTCCTAGATATGACGGTCCAAAGAGATTTCCATTCCTTCCAAAAAGATCCTAAGGTCCACATTACTCTACAGTCCAACACCACTTCTGTCATGGTTTTACGATATTGTTATTCCTCTTGAGCTTCATAACATGGCCAAGGTAACTTCTTGGCACTTAGGAAGGTTCTGGGGTTCAAAATTGGTCCCTTAGACACAATTTCCTCTTGAAATCTTGGGTCTAATGACCAATTAACCTACCCATTCAGGCTCAGTGTTGAAACCTTGGCTCTGATACCAATTTGTAACATCCCGAGCCACCAATAGTGCCAAGAAATGCCACTACTAGGACACTTCGCTTAGCAGCGATACCAAATTGTAACGTCCCCGACCATTCAACAGGATGAGTTACACTACCATGTAGAACATTCACATATAAATATATAACATGCATTTAAATCAAAATCAAACACATAACATAGATTTACTACTACCATATAGATTCAAATGTAATAGACTGTAATTCATATATGCAACAGAATACATGATAACATTGAAGTATCACAAAACATGCATAAAATAAATAATTAAGCACATAAATGATACTTATCTTTTAGCTGGAGTAAATCCACCAACTACATACAGACCTTCCACAAACCTCCCTTCCTTAGACCATGCTTCTCATCACACTGAGAAGTGGGTCACCCCCGAGATGGGACTAAGCTCCACCGAGGACAAAGGATTTCTAGACTAGGTCGAGGTTACAGGAAAACTGCACAATGAAACCGGAAGGATTCTCTCTAGGAGCCTTCTTATTCCCACTACTCACGGACTCTCATTCCCCACATGCCAGTTCCACCCAGGAGTATACACCTTCATTGTCACACAGTCCATTGGCTGCTTCACCTCCTTCTCAGGGTCTCAACAATAGGCCGGATCAATAATTCTCAAAACTTCGTAGCTGGTGTTGGACTCTCTCTGGGAGAAAACCACTTCCCAACAAACTCTCTCTCCTAGAGAGAGATGCTCACAGGCCTAACAAACTGCCTCTTTAACCACGGGCCTCACAACCCGCTTCTTCAACCAATTTCCACTCAATTCCCGCAAGGTAAAGATAACAACAACAACAAGAGGATTCAGTTAACTCGCAGGTGACAACAACAACAGGAAATTGGGTATAGACATCCACAAATGACAATCGTCCACACTAAGACACAACACGACTTAGGAATTTATAGGGTGCTCAGATTTTACATGACACACGGCTCAGTCCACGGATTTTAGGGTGCGTGACAAGGAATCATCGTAGAGGTCGATCATGGAGGTTTCAAGTTCAGACTCCATATGGAAAAATGGTGGGAAAAATCAGGCGGAGGATTGAAGAATGACCCACGAACCCCAACATAGTTGATGCTTCATATTTTAACTGCATGCACCCAGGTCGACACTTGTCTTCCTAGAGCTGCATGTGTTCCCTTTTTGCACACGTTCCTTTTCAAAGAAATTAGGACAACACTTCGTCAATTTTCCACCTTAGCCTTTAGGAAATAATAATAAATTATTATCCCATTTAGAGGTAAGCCCCCTAGCTTAGCCCCTAGGCCCACACACTTAGCCTCCTCCCTTACCCAACCTTGTGGAAGCATAGTCCCCCATCGCTCTTTCTTTGTGGTCGGTCTGCACACAGCGATGTTTATATTTTATTAATGATATGCATACTTACATATACAAACTCAGGCTCTTGGTCTTTAACACATAGGCTCTCTTCCCTAATAAACACATAAGCCCACCAACTTATCAACACTCGGCTCACCAGCATACAAAACATGTTTACAATTTATAAATACAAGTGGGGCTCGTCCTTGGGGATATTACAATTATGCTTTATATAACCAATTATATCTTCTAAATAGATGGAATAAATCAAGACATAATCCCAATTTTTTTTAATTTTTCTTTATTGATATCTTTTTGTCTTTAATTTTAAATAGATAAAAAAAAATCAAGATAAAATCCCCAAAATTTTAAATTTCTTTCTTTATTGACATCTTTTTGTCTTTAATTATAATAATTAGTTTTCCATTTTTACTTGTTACTTATTTTCTTTCTTTCTTTTCTTTTACCTTTTAAACTTCATTCTTTCTCCTTTAACTAAAATGGTTGATAAAATTGACAAGTATAAGCAGATTTTATATGGATGAACTCTTTAAGAGTATCATAACAATATTATGTTTGTACATGCTTATATATATATAGCTCGGGCTTAATGGTTAAGAACATTCTTTTCAAGTTTAAATCCAGAGAATGGTAATATATGTATACCTCAGTAGACTTTACCAACCAAAAGTATACTATTTTAAAAGTATAATATTTTTATGGAGATTGAAATAAACACAATTTTCATGGAGATTAAGTATATTAGCATGCACTAACACACTTATTAACATAGATGTATGTTCAAATCAGGACGACAGGTGTTTCGTTGTTTCTACAAGTGGTTCAAAGACGTAAGAGGACTATACTCCACACCCCACAAACCCGATAGTTGTCATGTGCGATCATCGAGTCTATTAGCGAATCAATATACTTCCCTTGCTCATGCCAGATCGGAATATAACCATTGCCTCATGTCAAGGCACATCATGTTTCTGACAAGTAATGCAATGCAATGTATTGCTAGAAAATGTATTCAATCCAACCTTGACTTTGTAGAGTTGTCAATGCGGAAACACAATTCACAATATGATAACAATCATACACATATAAACATACACAGGGATTTCACATGGTTCACCCAAACGTTGGTCTATGTCCACCAAGCATAGGCATCGGTTCTCTTATTATTCGGATTATGGAGATTACATCAGATTTGCAAGTCTCTCATACACTTAGTCTCTCGTAGTCCATTTTGCTTCTACGGGCTTACATGAATTTATACATTCACACATGAAACTAAATATTAAATGCAATCCCTATCCTATTCTAACTTGGTCTATTTGGTTGTAACCAACGCAGAATAATAGGATCGAAATTTGTTTTTTGTAATTGGTTGTCACCAAATCCCAACAATCTCCACCTTGAAAACAATTAACCTGATACCTTTCTTCTTCCTTTTGTTCATCACCTTTGCTGCAAGCCAAGAGAAGCCAAGCACCATTGCAGCTTCTCTAATAAAACTAGTTTCATGATCTCGCCTGTGTCACTTGCACGAATTTGGATTTCCTGTGGGGTCACTCCACCTCCAACATGTCTTCCACAACTATGTTGTGAGACATATTTAGTTATAGGTCTCCTCCTGTCTGAAACACCGGTAAAATATACATTACAGTTATCAGAGATCATCTTAGTGTAACCATTATAGGTGACATTTGTGCTTCTCATACGCTGAAGCACCCATTTCATTGCAACTCCTGAATCTGTCATGTTTCTGACAACATCATTAGCATGTGAAACATCTGGTCTTAACCATTTCATCGCATACAAAAAACCTCCTATTGAACTTACATGAGACATAACCTTTTCTTCTTTATAGACAAGCCCTATACTTGAAGAAAACTTATAATGGAAAGAAAGAGGGATAAAAACCAGTTTTACAATGTTCATATTGAACTCCAACCAAAACTTACCATTACCATCTCTATATACTTCCATGTCCACAACTTGTTTTGTTTCTCCTTGATCCCTCATCTAAATTGTCTTGTCCACCTGAGTCATTTTCTTACTATTTTTATCCATACTTCGGCTTGCATAGAGAATATCATCAACAAAGAACATCAAGACTGTGAAAATTTCTGACTCACTATGAAGGATTCAAACATCTTGTATATTTACCTGGGTACCAATAGGCCATACAATGAATTACCTAGTATGCAAACAAATTTATCGTTGTGATCTTGAATCAACCGTTTTGGTTGTTTCATACATACATTATCTCTGTCAATGATGCCCTTGTGAGAAGTAGGCTCCCACACACAAAATCCCTTTATACCATCATCATATCTTGCAGAGATATAAAACAAGTAGGAATTCAAAAACACAGATTTTAAGTCTGGAACTAATTTACCTTTTACCAGTACCTGCAATTATTTCTTGTTCATGACCTTGATGCTTCTGCCATAAACAAGAAGATACATCTGTCACTTCAGATGCCACTTTAGTACTGCCTTCTAGCTTATAAAGGTTATCGACCTTTGTTGCCTTCATCACTACTAAATTCCCTTTCGACACTGTGAGAGCTCCACCTTAACCTGTATACTTATATCCACAAGAATCTGACACTCCTAATGAAATCAAATTTGATTTAAGCTCAGGTACATATCTAACATTCGTTAATTCCCTAACAATACCATCGAACATTCTGATTCTAATACTTCCAACCCCAACAGTTTTACAGTGAATACCATTTCCCATAAACACTACACCCTCATCAACAGATTGGTAAGAAAAGAACCAATTCCTATATGAGCACATGTGGTGGGAGGCACCTGAATCTAACTGCCATTCTTCTTGATATTGTAAATTAATAGAAATGGATAAAACATGATCAATTATACCTGAATTTGTTACAGCCAAATTTGCTTCCTTCGAGTTTTCCTCATATTCCTTTCTCTTCCAACAATCTTTCTTGAGATGTCCTATTTTTCCACAGTGCCAACGTTTTGATTTCCCCTTTCTTTGTATTGACATAGATCGGACATAACTCATGTCATTCTTCTCTGTATTTCGACCTCTAATCAACATCGCCTTTAAAGTTGAGGTTTCTTTACCGGATTTTCTCCTCATGTCCTCAGCCAACAAAGCTCCCACAATAGAGTCATAATCTAAAACATCTGTTGAGCTAGAGCTAATGGAGGTAACTAGATTATCCCAAGATTTAGGCAATGAACACAATAGTGTAATAGCCTTATCCTCATCTTCGAAATTACTTCCATACTAATCAATTGAACTATAAGGGTATTGAAGGTATTTAAATGGTTAGCAACTTTTGTACCTTCTTTCATCCACAAACTGTACAGTTGTCTCTTCAAGTAGATTCTTCTTTTCAAGCACTTTGTTATGTATAGACTTTCCAGCCTGCTCCATAAGCCTGATGTTGTATCCTCTCCTACGATATTAAATAGAACCTCATCGGCCAGACATAAAAGAATGGTGCTAAGAGATTTCACATCCAGATCCTCCCATTCCCATTCCATCATGGTTGTTGGTTTCTTTAACCTTCCTACCAATGCTTTTTGCAACACTTGTTGCACCAGTAAATCCCGCATCTTAAACTTTCAGAGCTCAAAGTTGTTTTTACCGCTGAACTTTTCAACTTCAAACTTCGAACTCTACATCTTAACCATTAACACAAAAAATCTCCTAATGTACAAATCATTGGTTATAATAACCAAGACCCCTTTTAGAAATAATGTGAAGGAATAATTGATCTAAACTTTACAAGGTTTATTAAAAAAGTTTACTCAAAAAACCTCTTAAATGTTTAATACAAAATCTTTTATTAAAGAAAAAGATTCACCTTTTTAACTTCACTTTATACCTTTGTTTTATATACTATATTGTCAATATAGTAATTCCTCAAAAAAAAAAAAAAAAAAAAATCGGCTAGACTGAAAATGACGCTCCTTTTGAGCAACCCACGCAGCCTCTCCAACACAGCGATCTCAACACAGCCTTTTCCAACGAGCGACTCTTCCAATGTGCGACCTCCTCAGGCTCTGATACCACTTGTAGAATTGTCAACGCGGAAACATAATTCACAATATGATAAATAACAATCATACACATATAAACAAACATAGGATTTCACTTGGTTCACCCAAACATTGGGCTGTGTCCACTAAGCATAGGCATCGATTCTCTTATTATTCGAATTATGGAGATTACATTAGATTTGCAAGTCTCTCATATACTCAGTCTCTCACAGTCTGTTTTGCTTCTATGGTCTTACATGAATTTATACATTCACACACGAAACTGAATATTAAATGTGATCCCTATCCATATTCTAACTTGACCTATTTAGTTGTAACAAACCCAGAATAATAAGATCCAAATATGTTTTTGATAATTGGTTGTCACCAAATCCCAACAAACTTAACTTGAAATTTTAAAGGAACAAATAAGTAAAGCTGACATTTTCATAAATTTAAAACGATTGAGGAAATTCTGGCTATATAACTTCTGCAAAAGAAACTTAGTTTGAATCATAGTGTTCACAATCTATAGCTTTAGCTGACAGTGACTTAAATAAAGATTACAAAATACTATAGCGATCGAAGCATAACCATATTTTTGCATCAGTTAGGAGACTAGGCTCGGTGGAAGAAACATCAGAAGTTTTCCCTTATTCGCATATAGATATTATTAAACTAAGAAATGGCGAATCATTCTTATTTATGTCCATAATGGCTCCCATAACTGCAGAGGATCTACGACATCTGCAACGACCACGGTCATATGGGTCTCTTCACTCTCTTCAAGTGAGGGGATGTAAAAAATGGGCTCTGGGACTTCATGATATCCAAAGATGACGGTTAAGAGATTGGCATGTCGCTGAGTAATGTTGGCTACCTCTGCTTGTGTGGAAGCCAATTGTGATTGTAGCTCCGACACTTTATTCTGGAGATCATTGATGACTCCTACACAACCATAGACAGGATTTCAAACTCTTTCCCTTGCTTCGTACACCATGCTACTTACAACATCATCTCTCTTCTTGGCTGGAAGATCGGAAGATCCTGTATAACAGTAATGCATCATCATACATAACTTTGATAAATCTGAAAATTTTAAGATCCATGTTATATGTATTACCTATAACTTATATTACACCGTGTTGTTTACAACATCACCTCTCTTCTCGGCACAAAGATCCTATATTACAATAATGCATCATCATACATAACTTTGAAAAATCTGAGAGCTTTAAGATCAGAACGAGCAAATCAAATCAGATGAACAGAAGCTTAATTATTACTCTCCAAACACATGTAGATGCCATGAAGATAAAGTTAATGTACACACAGTATTTGGTCCTCGAATTTCATTCTTGTTTACATAATAGGCTTCCAAAACTTGTAATAAGAGAATGAAGATTGTTTATTCTGTGGGAATAATTGTATGTTTCTAGCACCTTTCACTAGACTGGTTAACTTGGTTCGGGCATCCCTAACCACAACAATTGAATTGAAGGGAATTTCAGTGACTAGCAATCGAGGTACCCAGATTATGTATGGTTTCAGTGATCGACAACGAATTTAATGGAGTTGAAAATTGCAGAAGTTTATAACAAAGGTCAGGGAGATCTCTATTTTATATCTGTGTTTTGTATCAAATTTATATATAGATATATGGATCTTTCTATACATACCCTGTTTCTTCTCTCTATTTGAACCTATGTTTTTCAAGGAGGAAAAACATGTTCTTAACCATCAGATTCACAAAGGCTCTATATAAAACAATTGAAGGTAAAAGAATACTTTCAATATTCAACATGGATTTAACACATGTTCTGTGTAAAGAATCAACTTAAATTTATGAATATATTGTTGTGTTTATAGACTTTTTCTCTTTAATTCCTTGGTTTCTCAAAGTATTCACACTTTAAAAAGTATTACAATATTAAAGTGAACAAAAGATATAAAATGTCCACCCTAATCTAAAGTTTTTATATAGAGAGACTTATCAAACATTAATATAGATCTATCTTAGTTCCAAATCTATTATGCATAAAGAGGGATTAAGTCCCTCAAATGTAAATATTTCTTTTCAAGTTTTGCACTTTTAATTTTTTTTGGAAGTGTAAATATTTACACAAGTTTTACACTTTAAAAAAATTTACAGCTCTCATTTACAAATGATAGTGTTGTATAGTTTAACTAGATAATAGCCTTTCAAAAAATAAAAAAAATTTATTTAAAAGAAAAAAAATCTATTGATTTATAGTACATATATAATTAAAAGAATACACCGTGGAGAAAGAAAAGAATATACTATTAAGTGAAGATTGTAATTCAATATAATAACTGTATAAAATAAATATAGGAATGAGGATTTGAAAAAAAAAATTTACTATAAACAATTAGGTAAAATTTTTTTTTGTATAAAATTAAAAAATATCAATAAAGAAATTGAATGAAAAAGTTAATAAAATAATAATAAAGAAATTGAATGAAAAAAGTTAATAAAAGAATAAAATTCTATCAATAATAAACTCTTATTTCTAAATAGTTAATATTTAATAATAATTTTTTTTATTTCTAAATAGTTAATATTTAATAATAAAAATTCTTATTTCTAACTAGTGAATATTTATTATATAAATAATAAACTCTTATTTCCATAATTGTACGAGAATATTTATTATATAAATAATAAACTCTTATTTCTAATTAGAATTATATTAAATTAAAATGTAAATATATTTATTCTTTTATTACAAATACATAATTTCTTACAAATATTTTCATTATATTTATTCAAAATATCATTATAAAACTAAGACCTAACTACAAGTAAATATTATTTCAAAAATTAGTAAAATAAAAAAACTTAATAATACTCACTCTATAGTTGTGGATATGAAAAACTTTTAATGCATTTATGTTTTCCTTCAAGCCCAAACATAAATCATATCAACCAACCATATCATTGACTTTTACTGTATTTTCATATTAGAAAAGTAGTACTATTTTGTTTTTTTCAGTAAAAAGAATAATGCTTCAATGTTACAAAGATGTTTAAAGTTTATATATGCAAACTTTAATTTTAAAAAGATGTTAAAATTGTATATATGTATTTTCAATTTTGTTTCTCATTTTCTAATGGAATATTTATGTATATTAAAGTTTCATTATTGTGTTAAATATATTCATATAATTATTAGCACTTGTTGTAATAGGAGAAACATTGTCCTCTATTCATCTTGAATTTTATTGAAATAAGATTTAAAATGTATCAATATCTCTATACATTGTAATCTAAAATATTTTTTATATTTTTTTAACATATATTATTGCTGCTCTCAAATTTAAATTTCCTGTAAATTTGTTTCTAAATAATTAATATTTAATAATAATAACTCTTATTTCTAAATAATTAATATTTAATAATAAAAATTCTTATTTCTAAATAGTGAATATTTATTATATAAAGCTATGTAAAATTTAAAAATGAGATACACATAATGTCACTGGACAACGTGTAAACAAATAAGACACTGTTGCAAAGCAACTTAGTCCCTGTATATGGAGAGTTGCAATGAGCTTTCAGCCGTATTGTTTGAGTCCCTGCATACGGAGAGCTGCAATGAGTTTTCAGCAGTATTGTTTGATTTGAGTATAGGGTGCATTACAAGATAACAAGAAAACTTTAGCCCATCTGCAAACGCTATTGATCCTTTCTGCCATTACAATAAGTTAAAATGCTCTTGACCATTTAGATTCGTTATTACAATAAGTTAAAATTCATTGTAATAAAGACTTGTAGTTACAGTTTCCATAAAATAAAAAATTAATTAAATTTGCTAGTTCATTTACTCATGTGATCTTATGATTTTTTTTACAGTTTCCATAAAATAAAAAATTAATTAAATTTGCTAGTTCATTTACTCATGTGATCTTATGATTTTTTTCGAGGACAATTTTAGATAAGGATAAACCTCAAACTACAGTAACCTAAGAAAATTTTCTTCCAAATCCTCGAATAACTATTTACCTAGAATGGTAAAGACGGTGAGTTAGGTAAGAAACCATGTAACCTCAGAAAATTTTCTTCGAGAACCTGGAGGAACGATTTACCTATAACGGTAAGGACAATTAGTTGGTTACGAAACCGTATAACCAAAGAATTTTTTTGCTTCGAGATCCTCGAAGAACGATTTACCAATATCTTTATTGTTCAAGGTATTCAATACGATCTAAATTCTATTTAAGATTTCGTTTTGTTAATAGTTTTATGGAGTTGTTCCATTATGTAGTCAATTGTTCATATAAAATTAACTTTAAAATAAATTTATTTCCATCAAAACTAAAGGAATTCAAATTAAGAGTTTTCTCATTTGAAAATTGATTTATCTCATTAAAAACTGAATTTTAAACACATAAAAAATAAATGTCATATCTAATTATGAACAGAGCATGCAAAAAATAAATGTGATATTTAAATATGAACAGAAATAGATTTTGATTCTATGTTTCATGTGTGCAACCATGGGAGCTGGTCATTCCATGAAGTAGAGGCAACTCCTGGGTGTAATTGCTTCTATCTTTTGCGCATGTATCAGCAACCCTCGGAGCTGGTATGAAAGTTTAACAATTTATTTGCAGAATATAAGGATTTTGATTTTGAAATTTGTTTGGGATTGTATTCTGTGCCACTGCCTATTCTGATTATAAATGTTTCACTTGTTCTCGTTAATGCATTGTAATATTCCTAATCACTATCATGGAAGTAATGCTTTTAGGTGTCTTAGAGCATGTTGATGAAAGAGACTCTAATTTCATCGGTGAAATTTCGCATGAAGTTAAATGTGATTTTCAACCCAAATGATGAACTTGAAGACAACAACAATCAACATGATCCTCTCTAGTGACCTCTTAATCTAGAGTCTTATTGGTAGATGAAGTTAAATGTGATTTTCAACCCAAATGATGAACTTGAAGACAACAACAATCAACATGATCCTCTCTAGTGACCTCTTAATCTAGAGTCTTATTGGTAGATTGAAGAATACTAGGACGGATAGCTTTTTTCCCAGGTAGATTAGTAAATTTAACTACTAGGGACTCACACAAATAGAAATGCAGAACAAGAAAAAATTAGGGTTTTCTTGGAGAAATTGACGCAAATAAAATTGCTTACCTTTTGTCCCATGTTATGCAGAACCATTCCTCTTGTAGTAGTTATTCAGTTGGTATGGCCGGCACCTATAACATACAGTCGTTTCAATTGTTTCAATGGTTGTTTGTTGAGACCTTTTTTGAGTACGATTTTGATGAGGGTTCATTCTTGCTTGAGTTATTCGCCAGGTCAAATCACATGCTACAACTTCATTCAAAACTGCCTCCCTAATAAGGTTTTCTATCATGGAGAATTCTGATGATGTAGAAATCACTTAACAACACCTTGAGGTTGAACCCAAGGTGATGCAAACCACAAATTAAATAAAATTCCTTTTCATACATACCCAATTAATCTTCCCTAAGAAAATAAGAGAAAATTATTTGTGGTGGTTGTAGATGCAAACGGAGATTTTTGTCAAAAACAGGACATGTGAGCGTAACATTCGAGTTTCTGTTAAGAAAATACTTTGCCATGCATGCTATTTCTACAATTGGAATACAATAATTAATATTTTCTATGAAATTAGCCAAATCTTATGAACATTAGACTCCATTAACTTACTGACATATTCGTGGTTCTGCTTGGGTCTACAATTGAGCAAGCATAGCGTAGAAGATCCTTGAGAACTTACTCGTGTTAGAATTAATGATTAATTTGGAGTTGGTTTTGGTTTGTTGGAGTTGTTGAGATATTCTCTCAACCATTCCCTCCAAGTATGGAATCGGTTGGATCTGAATCCAGCTATATATGTAGCTATGTATGTGTGTAACAAGGTAATAATACAATCTATTGTTTGTGTGTTATTCCTTTGCAATGGCTGAGCTTTCAATTTCTATTTTGGTATCAGAGCAGGACTGGGCTTAGCTCCTCACGAGTGCCCAGGAATATGACAGAAATGTGAGATCAATCTGCTGTAGGAATAGGTTAGTTGTAGGAGAGTAAATTAACAGTGTGAGAGTAGATTAGCTGTGAGTGTTGTTTTGTGTGTCTGTGTGAATTGGTTTACTGGTTAAGAAATTTGTAAGAGTATCACTATCAGAACAAGAGGAAATCACGTTGGAGAAGAGGTGGACTAGAAGGAACCACCGCTCTGCTGCTGCATCCATGAATTAAGGGAGAAAACGCGATAACTGCCGCTGCTAGATTGACCACTAGATCGCTGGAATTAAGGGATCGCTGCCCTTAATTTCCGTGAGGGATCGCTGCCATTGTTCTTTTCCATGCGTAACGCATAATAAAGCAATGGGGTGAGAGGCATTTCTACTGCACCGATTGTGCATTTGATTTGTGCCTTGAGTCCATCTACAACATCTGATCTGAAGCCG
>SNQJ01S0004743.1:166846-180731 GCA_010110895.2 Picea sitchensis
CTCAACTTCCAGCAGAGAATCATTCTCTGAACCACAGAATTAGAGAACTCGAAGTTTGAGAGAAATCCATCAACAGTTGGATGACTTTGAGCAACACAATCTTTTTTCTTTAATGTCATGTCAACCTACATCCTTTAAGGAAGCAACCAAGGAGCCACATTGGGTTCAAGCCATGAACCAAGAAATTGACTCCATTGAGAAGAATAATACATGGGATCTTGTTGATCTGCCAACTCACAAAAAGAGTATTGGTGTCAAGTGGGTTTACAAAACTAAACTCAATGAAAAAGGACAGATTGAAAAGCACAAGGCAAGACTTGTTGCCAAAGGATTCTCACAACAACCAAGTACTGATTATGGTGAAACTTTTGCTCCAGTAGCAAAGTTAGACACTGTCAGAAATCTATTGGCCATAGCAGCACAACACAAATGACAAGTTTACCAAATGGATGTCAAGTCAGCATTCCTAAATGGTTGTTTAGAAGAAGAAGTTTATGTCGATCAACCACCTGGATTTGAATTCCAAGAGCACCCAGCCAAAGTGTATCGGTTGAAGAAAGCCTTGTATGGATTAAAGCAAGCTCCAAGAGCTTGGTACAACAGAATTGACACTTATCTGATCAAAAGTGGCTTCAACAGAAGTCAAAATGAACCAACACTTTATACCAAAACAGATCAACACGGTAAAATACTAATTGTATGTTTATATGTTGAGGACATGATCTACACAGGAAATCTAGAGCTAACAGATTTCAAACATGCCATCCAATCTGAGTTTGAGATGACAGATCTTGGCATAATGAAATATTTTTTAGGCATTGAGGTTCATCAATCAGCCAAAGGCATTTTTGTCTGTCAGCAAAAGTATGTAGCACACATCCTCAAAAGGTTTCGCATGGAAGGATGCAATCTAGCAGAAACCCCCATACCTTTAGGCACAAAATTAAGCAAGAATGATGAAGGTCCCACAGTGGATTCTACTTTATACAAAAGTTTAGTAGGCAGTTTGTTGTATCTTACAACAACTAGGCCCGAAATCATGTATGCAACTAGCCTTGTTTCCAGATTCATGGAATCACCAAAAGATTCGCATTGGAAAATGGCAAAACGAATTTTGAGATATGTAGCAGGAACAATAAATTTCGATTTATGGTACACTAAATCTGATAGTAATCAAGTCTTTGGTTACACAGATAGTGACTTTGCAGGAAGCCTAGATGACAAGAAAAACACATCTGGATATGTTTTTCAACTGGGCACAAACCTGATTTCACGGGCATCGAAGAAGTAGCCAATTGTATCCATATCTTCTGCAGAGGCAGAGTATGTAGCTCCTACCTCAGCTTCATGTCAAGTTGTATGGCTGAGAAGATTATTGACAGACATGTCACATACAGAAAATGATCCAACTCCTATTTTCTGTGACAATACATCAACAATTGCATTATCTAAGAACCATGTGTTTCACAAGAAAAGTAAACACATTGACCTTTGGTTTCATTTCATACGCGAGCTAGTCAATAATGGTGATATTGAACTACAATTTTGTGGTTCTAGAGATTAGCTTGCTGATATCTTTACAAAGCCACTAGGAAAGTCAGTTTTTGATTTTCAGAGACAACACTTAGGCATAGTCAGTGTTGATGATTGTAACTGTTGAGTTTAAGAGGGAGTGTTAAATATAATGTAACCTCAACACTCTAACTGTACACTGCGAGTTGTACTGGACAATTGTACTTTCTATTTTTGTCTTGCTTGAGCATATTTAGCTCAGCCATCTCCCATTACATTATAATCTCTTCCTCATACATTTGAATATACTGTTCTATTCTTTTCTCTCTGCATTTCCTACTTCACAATTTATCAGTTCTGTCAAGACATCGGTGTGAAAAGACGCGTGCTTAAGGTCTGGATGCACAACAATAAGAACACGTTAGGGAAAAAGAGTGATTAATTGCGTTGATCCGACAGACTTATCAATGATTTTCGAGCATAACACTTAGGCAATTTGTTGTTGCTCCTCTAATTCATTTCTAGGTATGCATATTATGTAGTAGAACAGACTGACTACTGTAAGACTTATAGTTAGCAATGAGATGGCTTCAAAGTAGTTTTTTTAGAGAACAATATCTATCTAGATCAGTACGTTACACATGAGATCTTATTTTATAGTTTCTACAGTTTTCTCGACTTCAGTCTATGAATTGATTTATGTTAGACATTCTTGAGAATCTCACGAGGATGGTACTTGAGAATCCTAAAGTTTATTTCAACCGGGTTTCAAGCACGATTGCTTTACATTTTTCATTTACAAATCATGATATGGAATTGTCATATTTTTTCTTAATTTTTAGCCTTGGGGGAACTTTGATCTTGTCACATTTGCATAGCATGTTTCAGGTATTCATTTGCAGGTTATGTTCTTGTGCTTATGTCTTCGAATAACAAACTTTATGCATAACCAGACTAGATTAGAGGTATGTGGGAACAAATATTGTTGCTATTGATCTTCATGAAAATGGTATGTATACTCGCAGGGATAGCCTAGACCGTGAGAAGTCCTGTACATTCGAAGGAAACGTACTGCCCATGAGAGCAAGCAATCTTGGTACAATAGTACTCAACGGGAAAGGCTGGTCTGCTCGTGCTGATTGAAAATCTCGATTGCTATTGATTTGACTGTGGCATTAGCCCAGCACACTTGAATCTGCCCCTATTTGACCTCTGCAAGCCTTCATCTGTCTTCTAAACATGGATCGCCTCTAGTACTAAAGCTGAAAGTAATTTCAACAACATTCCAGGTATGTGGAGGCTTCAACTTCATTTGGGTTTCACTCGCTGTACAAGACAGGTTCATGTAGCTTATGAATATTTTATTGCTCTTTTGTCATGTGTTTTTTTCGATTATCAATTTCACACTAGGTTGGTGTTACTAGGTTGGTGTTGTTAGGCAAAACCTTTCGGCGTTTACCAGCCACAAATTTGTGGCTGTGCTAGTAATATTACCATTGTTTGTTTGCATGGTAGTTTCAGACAACACTCCATACTTTTGTAAAATACTTCTCAATGTTTTTATGTAAGACGAAAACTTCAGCGTTCCACGAGAAATATGCAAGTTTGCCTCTGACAATTACACTAGAACAATCAAATCCTTGCTAACAAAATGAGAACTAAATCCTTACTAACAAAATGAGATTGATTTGCTTCCTTCGCTTCAATGGAAGAGTGAACATTAATGCTTTTCTCCTCACATGATGAAGCACTTTATTTTCGTGCACAAGCCAATAAGTCCCACACAGCGCATACCACAAGAACTTGGCGCAGCTCAACCAGTATGTCTACAGATAGAAGGTTGACAGCATAGAAACTGAGGAAGACGGAGAACCACGCAAGTTGGATATCAGAGAAACCATGGGAGACCACGCGGTGTAGGACGAGCCCTCTAAGAATGTTGCGCCACAATTCTTGGAGCCGCTGACAACAAAGATATAGAATATAGGGACAGAAGCTGAGCTGAAGATGGCTATCACTTAGTGTTCATCACGCTGTGTGATAACTCATTGAATATAAATGAATTTAGGACTTTAAGCACGAAGTCCCTTCGTGCATAGGATCCAAATCCCAGATAAGTTGCAACCTCTTATGTGCCATTGGGGCGCATTCAACACCAAAAGCTTGCAATTCGGCATTTTCCAGGACAACAGAGCAGAGAAAAGTCTCATTTTCAGGAAGTTATGTTATTTTATTTTATATTATATGACATGGATTAATAGTTTAAAAGAAAGTTCAACGAAAATGTTAAATATTATAAAAGTTCAGAGAGAAAAACTCTTAACAACGATAATTTATTTTAAATTATATTTAAATATTTTAAGGAAAAAATCCAAGGCCAAAAGTCTATTTTAAGGAAAAAAGCAAATCATTTCATAGTGCATGGCTTCCACGTTCCAGTTATCGCATGCCTTGAATTTAGGGCATTGGACAGGTTCGTATGCCTTGGATTTAGTGTATTGGACACGTTTCAGTGATTGCATACCATAGCCATCTTAGGGAAAATAAAACCCATAAAGCCACTCATGAATGACCTGGAGGTACGGAACTCTGGTTAACCTCGTCTTGTTTGGTAAAAATGTGCCAACGAGAAGTAAACCTATGAGCCTTGTCCCGCTGATAACAAGCACGTTTTTACCTCTCTTTACGAACACAATGCAAATCCTGAGATTGATATTTAAGATTCTTTTTCATTATTGCTAGGATTTGTCTCGCGACAATCCTGATATTCGATTCCTGGTTAATCATTTGATTATGAGCAAGGTTTTGGTGCACATCCCTGAGTTGTATTGAATATTTTACCTTGGATTTAATATCCAAATGAGAGTTTCCACTCAAGCATCAAATTCGTTGAACTTTATTAAGATGGATATCCTACACTTCAAAAAGCTGTTTGGTTTAGGTTTCTCATTGCCACAATGCACAGGTAGTCAAATCCTTCGTTTTAAGTTTTAATGGCCATAATTTAAATATTTCGAATTTCAGGGTTTCATATATAAAAACCAGAGGTTAGTTTTTATTTTCTCTGTCTACATCTTTATCTTTGTTCTTGAATGAATAATAAACCCCAAATCGACATTTATGCTTTGATCCATGATTTTCTGGCTCTATTTTTGTATAGGAAATTCGACCTATGACAAAAAAGAAATTAAGCAAAGAAGATTGCAAATATAAGGAAAATTAGAAAAATACGCCACTGCAATTGGGTTTGCTTGACAATGGATACTGAAGGCAAGATGTCCGTTGAAGCCCAAGCCAGTATCGGTCTCGATCACAGAACTGTACAACTGCTTGCTCTGGACAATCCAAGATGTCCGTTGAAGCCCAAGCCAGTATGGGTCTCGATCACAGAACTGTACAACTGCTTGCTCTGGACAATCCAGGGCTTCTCATGGTCGAAGAAGGAAATGTTAACTTGTCAAGGGTAGCGGAAGTGGATAGAAGAAATTCTGACCATGAAGAAGAATGAGACGAGAAATATCTGGGAAACCAACCTTTTGGAACACTTCAAGCTTCTTCTTTCCCTGCACAAAACCAAAAAGAAGGTGAGAAAAATTGAATTTCTTTGTAATTTACTCTAAAGATCCTAGTTTAGCTCTATGCCAGGTACGATGCTAAGGATGCTAAGGCCCGAGCAAAACATTACCCATTGCTATCAACTGATGTGGTTTAGAGTGGAGGCGTTAGCTGTCACTTTCTTTCACACTGGGAATCTACTTTTGGGCCTCTTTCTTCAACTTGTAATTCCTATCTCTGGAAGTTAAGAGATAGGGATATGCTTCCCTCATGTGGGATAAGTCGAGCTCGACCTCCCTTTGCAGGGAATAAGAAAGGAGAGCGCTAGAAGGAATGAACAATGCGATTATTGTTGCAGTAGGCAAGGGAGAGGAGAAGACTTTTGGATAATCCTTAGAAGACTTCTGGATGAGCGAGAGGAGAAGACTTCTGGATAAGCTTAGAAGACTTATGGATAATCGCTTCTATAGAGAGGTTAAAGACATCGCTTCTATAGAGAGGTTAAAGACATGAATGGGAAGACTTCTGGATAATAGCTTAGAAGACTTCTAGATAATCGCTTCTATAGAGAGGCGAAAGAGATGAATGGGAATGGACGTTGCGTGTAAGCCAACCCACACATTTGCATATGTTTGCATGCATGGTGATGGTGGTTTAGCCATTTACTCAACAGTAAATGGTCTATGGGCTATGGACTTGGAGAAACTGTTGAATATAAACATTTAATGTCAAGTAATGCTAGACTCATAGATTGAAAAATCGATTACTATTATTCTCTCAGCCAAGGACTAATAAACGAGATCCAAACTGCTAATGAAACTTTTCATAATCCTTAATATATATTTATAAATTTTGCAACTTCTCAAATTAAATAAAAATAATTAAATTAGTCTAGGGTTGTAGATTAGTGAAGCACTCAATTACTTCTCGAGATTATAATAGTCTGCCACACAACTACGAGATTGCCCTATTTACTAATTCCTCTCCCAAAAAATATTCAAATTCAATTCAATATATTCGACCTAAGGGATAGAAGCTCAAGGAGATCTGACCTACGGGATCAGAAGCAAATTCAATTCAATATATATCAAAATATCTGACCTAAGGGATAGAAACTCGCGGAGATCTGACCTACTGGATTGGAAGCTCTATCAGAGGCCGTAGCTGGATTTTTGTGAATGTTTCTATGTGAAATTAGCATTTATCTGTTGGTTTCGTATACCTTACGCAGCAAAGCCCTAAATACCAAAACTGCATTAGGGCAATAAAACGAACCTTCTGTTGTTTGATGATGTGGCCATTTCCGAAGACTTTGTGTATCAGCAGGAACTTGCGGATATTGTCCGGAGGAAAATATGGCGCCAGCACGCATTCTTCTGAACATTTTTTTCTCTGGGTTTTGCAAGCAGCGCATGCAGATGTGGACGATATTTGTGCAGTGGAAGAAGTGGCGTTGCTCATCTTCAAAAAAAAGGAAATCTGTTGTATGAGAACCTTCTTATCATTGTGTTTTTCTGAAAGTACATTATATTACGATTGCTTGAACATAGTATTACTTACCTTTCGGTTTTAGGATGGAATTAGCAAAAACAGAAGTAGTTTAACGCTCGAGTTGAAACGCACCAGGAATAAGGAAGAAGCAACTTAAAAGCCAACGGTTGGTGAACGACGAATACCTGTAAGTCATCATAATAAAGACCATCTAATTTTGGTTATTTTGAATTTATTAAAATTTTAGAGAAATGAAGTTGTGTAGTTAAAAAATATAAAAAGCTGTTTAAATCCGTTGTAAATATTCTTATAGGTTCTAAATTTGATGACACAAATACATTATATACAAGACCATTATATACAAAATTTAATTATAACTAATTTTGGAAAGTTTAATTACAACTAAATTTGACCCTACAAATTCAAATGTAAAGTTTACGGGCCATTCCATGGCCTCTAATAATCAACCCAGAAATCTCGACGAAGTAACCAAGCAACGTTGGTAGTATTTGGAAATAATGGAGTAAGCCTCACTTGTAAGTGTCAATTGTAAGTACTAGTTATAAGTTTTAGTTGTGAGAGTCAGTTGTAGGTGTGTTAAGAGTCAGTTTTAGTTGTAGGCATGTTAAGAGTCAGTTTTTAGTTAAGAGTCTAATTGTTTTTGGTTTGCATGTAATGGATTCGGTAGAGTCTTTTCCTATATAAGAATGTAATCCGTCTTCATTGAATAATAGAGAAGTAAACATAGTCTCACCATATGTTTATTTCACATATTTTATTTTGATATTAGAGCCACGGGGAGAGGGCATGGATAACGTGAGAGGGAATGAATAATGTGAGTTGAAGAGCCGCGTTGGACGGGTTATTGGAGTTGTATGGAAGAGGAGGCCACGGGTTATGGTATGCTTTAGTAGACAGTTTATGGTATAGGCTGCACTGAATTGAAGGGCCGAGTTAGGTTGAAATCGCATGGAAAGGTAGCCTGGAAATAAATTGCATGCGCAAGTTTAGTTCTGGATTTGGTGGTGAGCAAGTTGCTTGTGTGGAGTTTTGAAAATCGGTTACATGCGTTGAGTTTTTAAGAAACATTTGAATAAGGGTGGATTATAATGTGTTTTTAAGGTGGAGTTATAAAGTTTATTATGATAGCTTTTTATTAAAAGTGGAGTGGAGTTTTTTAATTGAAGCGTGAAGTGAAGTGAAGAGAAGAGGGAAGAGTGAGTTTTTGATTATTTGAAGTGTGAGGTTATTTGCACTCAAACTTTATTGAGTGAAGTATATAAAGTTTTTTTTAAAAGTGGATATTTTTTTTTTGTGGATTTAAGGTTATTTGCATGCAAACTTTATTGAGTGAAGTATAAAAAGTTTTTTTTTAAAAGTGGATTTTTTTTGTGGATTTAAGGAAAATCTTTTTTAAGAAATTTAAAATTATTTTTTAAATCTTTTTATATGAGAGCATTTTCATAAATGAGCATGAGAGATGAGTTTATACATATGTGAGGTGGTGTTATAATTTAAAGGTGGATGTATGCATGATTTAAGCTGAGTACAGAGATAGAGCTGGATCAGTGGATCCGAAGGCAAAGCGACAAACTACTCACCACAGGAGAAAACTCAACAGAAAGTTACATATCCTTGGTGATTTACTTGCAGAGACTAAATTGCAGCGATGATGAATCCTCTAGCGGAGACCTACCTCAATGAAGCCAATAAGCTAGATGGCTCGAATTTCATTAACTGGAAATTCAAGATGCAGACGCTCATGGAGGGCTATGGTGTCTCGAACATTGCGAAGGGAACTGAACTGAAACCTGATGCGACTGCACGTGCGACAACAACATAGATCCAAGATTGGGAGAAGCGGGAAAACAAGGAAAATGTATTGTTGCGCATGTCTGTTAAAGATAGCATAATTCCACATATTAGAGAAGCTACAACTTTTGGTGCAACATGGACAACACTTAAAGCATTGTATGAAACTAGCAACACAAATCACATTTTGTTCTTGAAAACTAAATTGCTAGGCATTAAGATGGATGGAAATGAATCTGTTAGTTCATTTTTGGGTCATATTAAAGAGGTAAAAGACAAGCTAGTAAATATATGGGAAATTGTTTCCAACACTGATCTCGTCACTATTACCTTAAATGGTATGCTAGAAGATTATCATATGTTCATAACAGGTCTCGCAGCAAGGGAGAAACCTCCTACGTTTAAAGAACTGATAGGTATTTTGCTTCAAGAGGAATTTTGCTGCAAGAGGAAGAGAGGCGAGGGAATCTGAAGCCTCCGAGTAAAGATTTTTCACTGTGGTCAAATAATAGATCTGCGAGAGGGAGATCGGGAGTAAGAGGCAGAGGAGGTAGTTCATGGCAGAGAGGTGGTTCATGGCAGAGAGGCAGTTCATTGCAGAGAAGACTATCCAAATCAAGGTATGCAATCTAACAGGAATGAGTCTAAGAGTTGTTTTTATTGTGGTCGACCTGGGCATATGGTTAAAGACTGTCATAAGAAGAAAAGTGATGAGGCTAGGAATAAACCTAGAACACATTCAAGTCATTATGTAGAAAAATCTTCAAATCAAGATTTTAGATTATTTATTGCTAGTGATGATATTGATGAACCCCCAAATTTTGACTCACGGGATTTTAGGTTTTTTGTGTCTAACACTGCTTTATTTGCTAAAACAAATGATTTTCATGCCTGGTTTGTGGAATTTGGAGCATCAATACATATGACTTGTAATAAAAATTGGTATGCTAATTTAAAAAAAACACAGAATGGTGCCAGCATATATCTTGGAGATGACCGCGCTCATCAAATTAAGGGATATGTTGAAATTCCTTTGACATTGCCGAATGGTACTGTTCGTCACATTCGGAATGTGGTGTATGTGCCAGGAATAAAGAAAAATTTGATCTCTGTGTCCACCATTACAGATTAGAACTTGAAGGTTGAATTCTTCAAGAATTATTGCATAGTGAAGGATCTACTGGACCACTTCCAAACTGTTGCAAAGGGAGTCAGAGAAGGAGGTCTATACAAACTTTATGTTACCAACAAATCACATCATGTACTGACTTCTGCAACTATGCCAACAGATATTCTTTGGCATCAAAGGTATGGACACATCAATCATCCTGATTTATTGTTATTATAGAAAAAAAATATGGTTGAAGGACTTCCCATGTTAAAGAATGAAAAGGTTGCTTGTGATGGATGTGCATTAGGAAAGATGCACAGAGATGAATTCCCCTCTAATCCTGATAAGAAAAAGAAAGATGTGTTAGATCTTGTGCATACTGATGTTTGTGGACCTATGCAGACTAGGTCTTTAGGAGGTGCATTTTACTTTCTGTTATTTATTGATGATTTCACGAGATACACATGGGTTTACTTTCTTAGACGAAAAAGTGATGTTTTTGAGTACTTTAAGGAATTCAGAACCATGGTGGAAAAGTAGACAGGAAAATCCATCAAAATCCTTCGTTCAGATCAAGGGGGAGAGTATAAATTAGGGGACTTCAACAAATATTGCAAAGATAATGGAATAGTACAACAGTTTACAGTACCTCACACTCCACAGCAAAACAGAATTGCTGAAAGGAAAAACAGAACTCTGGTAGAGTGTGCACGCAGTATGATGAAAGGTAAGAATCTCTCAAATGCATTTTGGGCTGAAGCAATAAATACTGCAGTTTATTTAAAGAATAGAAGTCTAACAAGGTGTCTTGGTAATGTTACTCCTTTGGAGGCCTTGTATGGGTCCAAACTCACAGTTCATAATTTGAAAGTATTTGGATGAAGGCTTTTGCACATATTCCAAAGGAGAATAAGAGGAAATTGGATGTTAAATCCATTAAATGTATTTTCATTGGGCACTATTCTGAATTTAAAGCATACAAACTATTTGATCCTGCTACTCACAAAGTATTTGCAAGTAGAGATGTACTTTTCCATGAGCAAGAAGCAGGAAATCATGACAACAACAGTCATGAGGAATGGCAGAGACTTCTTGATGAAGGAGTTAGGGAAGAGCAGTAGCAACAGCCATCCCCACAGCGACAACGGGAACAACAACAAGAAGGACTCTGTGATATGGACAATTCAAGAAGTCACAGTTCACCTAGACGTGAAGACAGATCTTCACAAAGTGGGGAGGAAGATAATCAGTTGAGGAGATCTTCAATACAGATTCGGCTTCCTGAGAGGTATAAAGACTATGCCCTAATGAGTAGCATTTCAAATGTCATAGAACCCATGCGTTTTGATGAAACTTTCTTGTGATGATGGTTTGAAGGAGGTGAATGGCACTGTGTATAGACAGATGGTGGGTAGTATGAATTATTTCACCACAACTAGACTTGATATTTCATATTTTGTGAGTGTGTTAAGTAAGCTCATGGCGAAACCTCATGAAAGCCATTGGAATGCAACAAAGGAAGTACTCAGGTATCTAAAATGTACACTTGATTATCGTATTAAAAATACTGATGCATCTGATGTTGAGTTGACAGGTTATTCAGATTCTGATTGGGATGGCAATTTGGATGATCGAAGATCAACCATTGGATATGCGTTCAACATTGGATCCAGGGTTGTTTCATGGAGCAGTAAAAAGAAGCCTATTGTATCTTTGTCTTCTACCGAAGCAGAATATAAAGCCTTGTGTGGAGCAACTTGTGAAGTTGTTTGGTTAAGAAGACTTCTTCAAGATGTTGGAGAAGAACGAAAGTGATAAATTGTGAAGAAAGAAATGCAGAGAGAAAGAATAGAACAAAAAACAGTGTATTAGAATGTAAGAAGAAGAGTACAAAAATGAGTACATGAATAAGACATCTAGAAAGGGGAAATAGCTAAGCTAAATAGGCTCAAGCAAAACAAGAATAGAAAGTACAGCTGGCAGTGTACAGTCAGCCTGTTGAGGTTACATTATATTTAACACTGCCTCTTAAACTCAATAGTTACAAATATCAACATTGATTATGCCCAAGTGTTGTCTCTGAAAATAAAAAACAGATTTTCCTAGTCGCTTTGTG
Source organism: Picea sitchensis (assembly GCA_010110895.2). NCBI lineage: Eukaryota > Viridiplantae > Streptophyta > Pinopsida > Pinales > Pinaceae > Picea > Picea sitchensis. The sequence goes on from SNQJ01S0004743.1 coordinate 178,444, forward strand.
AAGATATCAACGAGATGATCTCGAGAACCACATAATTGTAGTGCAATATCACCATTATTGACTAGCTCGTGTGTGAAATGAAAACGAGTGTCAATGTGTTTTCTTTTCTTGTGAAACACATAATTTTTGGATAGAGCAATTGCTGAAGTATTGTCACAGAAAATAGGAGTTGGATTCTTTTCTGTATGTGACATATCTTTCAATATTCTTCTCAGCCACACAACTTGATAGGAAGCTGAGGTAGTAGCCACATACTCTACCTCTGCAGAAGATATTGATACAATTGGTTGTTTCTTTGATGCCCATGCGATTAGATTCGTGCCCAGGTGAAAAGCATGTCCAGATGTGCTTTTCCTGTCATCTAGGCTACCTGCAAAATCACTGTCTGTGTAACCAGAGAATTGATTACTATTAGATTTAGTGTACCATAAGAAAAAATTGAGAGTTCCTGCAACATATTTCAAAATATGTTTCACCATTTTCCAATGAGAATCTTTAGGGGATTCCATGAATCTGGAAACAAGGCTGGTTGCATACATAATATCAGGCCTAGTTCCTGTAAGATACAACAAACTGCCTACTAAACTTTTGTACAGGGTAGGGTCCACTGTAGGGCCTTCATCTTTTCTTGGTCAATTTTGTGCCTAGAGGTATAGGTGTTTCTACTGGATTGCATTCTTCCATGCGAAATCTTTTGATGATGTCTGCTGCATACTTTTGCTGACAGACAAAAATGCCTTTGGTTGATTGATCAACCTCAATCCCTAAAAAATATTTAATTATGCCAAGATCTGTCATCTCAAACTCAGATTGCATGGCATGCTTAAAATTTGTTAACTAAAGATTTCTAGTATAGATCATGTCATCAACATATAAACATACAATCAAAATTTTACCGTGCTGATCTGTTTTGGTGTAAAGAGTTGGCTCATTTTGACTTCTGCTGAAACCACTTTTGATCAAGTAAGTGTCAATTCTGTTGTACCAAGCTCTTGGAGCTTGCTTTAAGCCATACAAGGCTTTCTTCAACCGATATACTTTGGTTGGGTACTCTTGGACTTCAAATCCAGGTGGTTGATCGACATAAACTTCTTCTTCTAAGAAACCATTCAGGAATGTTGACTTGACATCCATCTGGTATACTTACCATTTGTGTTGGGCTGCTATGGCCAATAGAGTCCTTACAGTGTCTAATCTTGCTACTGGAGCAAAAGTTTCACCATAATCAGTACCTGGTTGTTGTGAGAATCCTTTGGCAACAAGTCTTCCCTTTTTCATTGAGTTTAGTTTTGTAAACTCACTTGACACCAATACTCTTCTTGTGACTTGGAAAATCAAAAAGATCCCATGTCTTGTTTTTCTCAATGGAGTCAATTTCTTGGTTCATGGCTTGAACCCAATGTGGCTCCTTAGCTGCTTCCTTAAAAGATGTAGGTTGACATGACATTAAAGAAAAAAGGTTGTGATGTTCAAAGTCATCCAACTGCTGATGGATTTCTCTCAAACTTTGAGTTCTTTGATTTCGAATTTCAGAGGATGAGTCTCTGCTGGAGGTTGAGTTATCATGTGAGTATTCAAGTTGTCTTTGTACCTGCAATCTTGGAAGAATAGTTTGAGGTACTTGCTGTCCTGAATTTTCTGTGTTTTCAGCACTGGGCAGCAAAGTATTTTGACTGTCCATTTGCTGATTTTATGAATCGTCCCAGAATTGATTTTTCAGAAATTTTACATCTCTGCTCAGAATTAGTTTCTTGGAAATTGGATTGTAAAGCCTGTAAGCTTTAGATGTTTCACTATATCCAGTGAATATACATTTGTCACTTCTATCATCCAATTTCTTCCTTAGTTCGGAAGGTATCTGAGTGTATGCTTTGCATCCGAATGTCCTTAGATGTGCAACATTTAGCTTTGTCCCACTCCATGCTTCTTGGGGGACTTTTATCTTTAGAATTGTGGTTGGAGATATATTCAAGAGATAAGATGAGCATGCTACTGCTTCAGCCCAAGAATTATTTGACAAACTTTTTTCTTTAAGAAGTGTTCTTGCCATATTCATTATTGTCTGATTTTTCCTTTCAGCCACTCCATTATGTTGTGGAGTATACCTGGTTGTTGTTTGCATGATAATGCCTTGTGATTTGCAGCAATTTGCAAATTCTCTGGAGTTGTATTCTCCTCCTCCATCTGACCTGAGTGCTTTGATATATTTGCCACTCTGTTTTTCAGCTTCTGCCTTGAATTCTTTGAATTTTGCAAAAGTTTCAGACTTATGTCTGAGAAAATAGATC
>SNQJ01S0004743.1:184815-197452 GCA_010110895.2 Picea sitchensis
GCTGATATTTTCACCGAGCCTCTTGGAAAGATTAAGTTTGAGTTGTTTAGGGAGATGTTAGGTGTAGAAGTCAATCCATTCTCCATTAATGGGGAGACTTGGAAATAATGGAGTAAGCATCAGTTGTAAGCACGAGTTATAAGTTTTAGTTGTGAGAGTCAGTTGTAGGTGTGTTAAGAGTCAGTTCTTAGTTAAGAGTCTAGTTGTCTTTGGTTTGCATGTAACCAACTCGGTAAAGTCTTTTCCTATATAAAGATGTAATCCGTCTTCATTGAATAATAGAGAAGTAAGCGTAGCTTCACGTGTGTTTGTTTCACATATTTTATCTATAGTTACCGATTGTGTCATTTCCTTCACGTATCCGTTCCCCGCTATAAATTGGATGTGCGTTCCCACTTCTTATTTGAAAGTATATAGAAAAAGATTCGGAGAAAAACAATAAAATTCTTAAAAGTACTTTTGAAAGTCATGGTCGTCCACTTTGAATACATGGATGTTCATTTTTTGTGGCCGCGTCCCAGTAACTTTTTCCATCCATTGGATGGACGGTGACTATTCTCAGTTATGCCTTTTATTTTGAGACGAATCTTTTATTTTATCGTTTTTCCACTTTGAATGCATGGATGGCTATTTCCACTTATTTCTTCTCGCGCAATGTCCCGTTGAAGCCTGGGAACACTATTTTGAAAGCTTCTGCTGAAATCCTTTCATCATTTAATATGGTCTTGATATCTTGGAAACAAATTTAATTGGTCACTTATTGCCTTATCTTACATCTGAGAATAAAGTAGGTAGTTTCGACGTTATGAGGTTACACATTCTCTCAGAACTAATCAGAGTTGTAATCCTTTAATCAATTTGAAGAATCATTAATACGAAATAAAATAACCAAGAAAACAAATAAGGGTTAACCTTGGTAAATAAAACAAATAAGGGTTAACCTTGGTAACGAAGCATCCTAGACGAACTTATAGGTTCTTCATTTGGCAGAGTTGATAACCCTCACATCGAAACTCTGGAAGTTGGTGGGATATCATAAGACTAGAATTCAAGTCTGAAGCACATTTTATTTTAGTAGTTCCAATAGTTGAAGCCTAAGACAACTTGAACTTCATAGTTTTCCCCAACTCATCTAGTTTCTCCTCGATCCGATGTTGCAAATATTCCCACGACTGAATGGAGTGTAACTAGCTACCCAGATTTGTTTATATTAGTTGATTCTATTTTTTCCTAATCACTAAATTCAATGTTTCATTCATAATCCTCAAGAAGATCCAAGAAGTTATAAAGGGGGTAAATGAATCTCTTATGATCTTACACATTGCATTATGAAATAAGAAGTAATTTCTATGGAACGAGGATCCACTCATCAACTCCAAATCTTTTGATTATGCAGAGTATTCAGGTTACTTATTATTTTTTGAAAGGGATGGGTATGATAAAGCAACATTTTTTCTCTTCTCTCTTATTTCTAATATACCTATTTATATCTTATACTTGTAACACGATAAAGTCATGCAGATCATATAGAGTGTTAAGTTGAAAGCACATAGGCTTAAGAAAGTAGACTAGGATCAGGCTTTTCCACTTTTTTCTTCTCGCCGCGTCCCAGTTACTTTTTCCATCCATTGGAGACCAGTTTATTATTATTTTGAGACCAATCGTTGATAATGGCAAACGTGTGCGCGGCGGCGTTCAGACAACATTTTCATGTAATGATAAAACAATTGGCTTCACCCCATTCAACTTCAATCAGAACAATGATGCACATCACCTCGTCGACAAGACTTGTCATTTCTTTTGGTTTTCTCAGAAGTAGGGATTGCATCCCTTACATTCATTGCTGGCCTCCATACATTTTTCTGCATTTTTTTTCCCTCTGGATGTCCTTCTACTCCCCACAAAATTGGTGGTTCAACTTTCATTATTTGTTTGGTAAGTTGATTATGTCCACCTCCAAAACAAGGGGTCAACAAGCCTAGAGCACACTTGTTTCAATTTTTTTTTACCATTTAGCGAGTAGTTTGTGTATGTTTGTTCCTGCCATGTTTGTGTTTGTTATAGGTTTGGAACTTTTGGAAGGTTGTGTATATTTGTTTTTGTGAAATTGGTCATAATTGGTGAACTTGGGCTTGTTCCTCACAAAAAATATTTGATCTAATTGTTCGTTGGTTCTCTAGATTTAATATTTGGGAACGAACAATTAGTCGATCACAATACGTTGATCACCATAGATTGTATTGAAGGGTTGATTGCCCCATTAGTCCCGTTGTTTTTGAATCTATATATGTATGATGTGTTGTAAGTAATCCTTCTAATTTTCCCTTTTACTTTGCGTCAAAGAAAAGTGTGAATTCTCTTAGTTGTCAAAGAAAAGTGTGAATTCTCTTAGTTGTAGTTGTAATGCTCATCTCTCACACTATTTCTTCAATTTCAAAGTTGGCTTCCTATATTAATGACTAGATCTATTCAAATGTTGATTTGGTTACTTCAACTTCATTTATCATAGCATGTTTGTTGTGATGCAAGGTATCACTTGTGACATGGGGGTCTCTAATTGCATATGAAGTTATTGATCTTTCTATTGCAACTACGAATTTTATGGCTCTATTTTGAGCAAGTTGTTGTCTAGCACTTCTCTTAACATTCTATGAATGAAATTGAAGTCGTTAGTGGGGACTTGATGAATTTCCATTGGAACATATGCTTGCAAATGAAAGAGAGGTGTAGAATTCATCCTTGCTAATGAATGACCACGGTAGAAAAGTTGTAGATAGGTTATCTAGTATGGCTTTAGGCATCCACATATTTGATTCAGTAGTAGACCTTAGTGTGAAAATTACTTTATAGATTCACTCTTGCACATCAAATGTGATGGATTGCATAAGATTAAAATTGGTTAGCACACCCTCCTCATTTATTGTCCTTATTTAACATTCATGTTGAGTTCTATATCATAGAGTGTTTAGTGGTCAGTGGGTAAGCTTAGAGGGATAGTTGGGGTTCTCATGATGCTAGGTGCAATTGTTGGTTGTGACCATCTTAATTGTTTTCTCTATGTTGAGCTTCTAACATGTATGTGTAATCACAATCTTTTTCCTTGGGGTCTTTTTCCTTTCAGTTACTATTATGATGTTTTGAATCCTTCTCATCTCCTCTAGATGAGTTATGGAGGACTATTTCACTTGTTTATAGCCTCCTAACTAGACTTTACAATAGCCACTAGTTCCAAGTCTTGGTTTTGGACTTGATGTTGATCTTTCATGAAAGATTGACCAAAGTTCGTTGTCTCCTACCACTCTCTAACTCTACAGTTACACTCAATGTTTGGAGAATGTCATCATCATCTAGAATTTCTATGATGTCCCCAATGTTTGGAACATTGGTAGAGAAGAAAATGACGAAACAATAAGTAAAGGGATATTTACCTCTAGTAGAGTTTTTGCTAGTCCAAGGATGTTGGTGAGTTATAGTTTTTGTGTGCCTAGTTCCATGAATATTTATGCATGGTTGTGGATAGCCTAATGGCACTGTGATATCATTGATCACTAAAGTCATTTCATGGAGTTGAAGGATTTACGAATGAGATTGTTTTATTTTTACTCCTTGGTTGGATGTTCGGTGTCTTTGCACTCAATGATTGATATGTTTTAAGCTTCTTTCCAAGCCTAGAAGTATTTGATAAACATGGTATATCCACATAGGTTGAACACCTTAAAGAAATTGCTAAGAAAAACATATCAAAGATTAGTACACCACTATATTATGTGGTTGAAACCCTCAAAGAGGGACATAGTCCATGCCCCAACCAACATGACCACTTGAGGAAATATATTAATACAAAAGAAAAATATTTTTCATATGAATATTTCACAATCAATCATTAGAAAATGACCCTCTATGCTTTTTAAATAAGGATCATAGACCAAACCAATATTAATCAATGGATCGATAGCCATTAACATTGAGGAGAGGGTGAACTATTGGATCACTATATGTCTAGAACATAATAGTAACTATAAGATTGGATGATTTCAAATGCACAGTGAAGAAACATGCTTTACCTAAAGACACATTAGACAAAATTGATCTTAATTATATATTAAGTGTCTAAATATCCTTACATACCCCTTTTATGGGCCTACCCTAGCGTTTCTACTTTAGGCTACCTAAGAGTTAGTCAATTGGTGTATGAAACTTACATCCTCTTTAAATAAGGTCCATAAATAATACTTAGTGGATAGTTATTTAATGTAGAAGGGTCCTCTTTATTTAAAAAGGTCCACTAGATAGTTGGTACTCATTAATGATGAGACAACAAATAGTTAGTTCTTTTCTAATGAAAATCTATTTAAAAAGCTAGGAGTCTATGGAATGTTTTGCCAAATTTTGTTGTATTTGGTGCTTTTTTCACTGAAAGTTTGCCTGAGCTTAACATGGAAGTCAACATTTCTTTCTTCATTCTAACTATCATAATAGAAAGATATATTTGGTATATTTCATCTTATCTCTCTCTTATACTGAGTTTTCTACATTTATAATCTCTCTATACCTAATTTGTGTTTCAAGAATAACGGTTAAGGAACACTACAAGTGGTATCATCGTGAGCTAGCACATCACCATATTTTGGAAAAAAACAAAATTTAGGCGAGAAATGTATTTAGATGTCTATAAACAATACAAAGATCTATCTTTTGGTGGGTATACCTATGATCAGGGAATAATAAAAACAAAAAATATTAGTCTTGCAACCTAGTTTGACACCGTTATAACCTCTATTTTTACCATTTCAAGTAGTACCAAATTACATAATACTTGTGTATAAAATTATCTTCCACATACCCATAGGGTATATCAGGATCCCTTTAGGTGCACCTAAAACCAGTGAGTGTCGTTGGGACTCACCAATGCACCAACTGTATTTATGTACTTAACGAATGACATATTCATAAATTATCTCGATAACTTTGTCATTGTGTTCTTGGATGGCATACTCATTTATTCTAAGTGAGAGAAAGAGGATGAATGTCACTTGAGGTTGGTGTTGCAAGTACTAAGGGAAGATCAATTGTATGACAAGTTAAGCAAGTGTTATTTTTACAAGGATAGATCCATTATCTGGGACACATTATTTCAGAAGAAGTTATAGTAGTAGATCCTAAAAAGATTGAATCCATTAGAGGATGGCCAACATCAAGAATTTTTTCAGAAGTTAGATCCTTTATGAGATTATACAGACAAGACACTACATGATATTTATAAAATGATTTTCTAAGATTGATCATCCCATCACTTCTTTGCAAAATAAGAGAATTGAATTTGAATGAACAACATAGTGTGAAGAAATGTTGTTAATTAAAATTTCAATTTGTTGAAAGAATTACTTACTACTGCACCTATTTAACGTTGTTGACCCAAATGAGAAATGTGTGGTATGTACAAATGTATACAAGGAATGACTTGTTGGATTCCTCACTCAAAATGGACATGTCATTAGTTATGAATCCATAAAGCTTAAAGAACATGAGATGAATTATTTCGCACATGATTTGGAGATTTCTTCCATATTCCATTCATTGAAGGTGTGGAACAATTATCTCATGGGAAAGAGATTTCAATTAAGAACATAATAGTCTGAAATATATCTTTGAAGAACCAACTTTGAATTCTAGGCATACAAAATGGTTGGAATTTTTCAGTTTGAAATCAAGCATATCAAAGGAAAATAAAACAAATTTGTTCTAACGAACCCCTATTATTCTTGAACTTAGTAATTACTTGGTGAATATGAATGCCAAAAAATCAGGGGACAAAGAAAAACACTCCTTAACCTATAGATTACAATTAAAACACTACTTAATCCATATATTACAATTAAGACACTACTTAACCCATAGATTACAATTAATTTCTTCTAATCATCCTTGAATTTAGTAATTACTTTCTCATATAGTCTTAAGTTGTAACTTTCACCTCAAAATATTTTTTTTACATATTCCTATCTCCTCTATAAGTTATTTTTATGCACTATATTAAAATATTTCCTAAATTCAATGAATCAACAAAGGAGAATGAGTTTATCAATTTGACATTCCTACAATAATCTTAAGGTTAATTAAGTGGTCCAGCTTATTATATGAGTTTGGTCTTTACCTCTTTTTATGTGAATTTTTAATAAAAAGCTAATTTTGTTTTTTAAAATAATTCCATAAAACTTAGTTAAAAGAGAAGCGAGTCATTATAGTCATATAAAATTTGAGGAGATCATTTTTATTCTCCACTTACTTCTAAAAATAGAAAAAGTAAAGCTATTAGATGGAGTGATTCATTATTATAATCAAAATTCCATGAATGCGAGTGATTCATTATTATAATCACAATTCCATGAATGCGAGTAATAGGACCTCCATTTTTTAGGATATGTGTATCGTTCCATTTTGCAAAAAACTTAACCCAAAATTCAATGTCATTGAAAGTGAAAACATATTGTTTGAATGTTGTGTGCAATTTTAGGATATCATAAACCCTTTAAGTTATGACTTACAATTGTAATAATATCTATGAATAGCTTTTAGGGATTCTCATAGATTTCATAGGTTTTCTAGTGATCTTATAATTTTTGTTATTTGGTTATTTCATTTTCATTTTTATGAGAAATTTAGAAAAAGTACTTATTAATATGAGTTTATAATTTTTATTTTAAATTACAACAAATATTCTTATTTATTAAGAAATTTAAAATTACAACAAATATTCTCACTAATATTTTTATTTATTATTTTAAATTTTTGAAAAAAATAACCTTTTATATATATATATATATATATATATAATGTTTTTCACTATTATAACTTTTTTACATGGGATTTTTATGTATAAAAATGTTGAAAGTTAAAATTAAAGATTTGTATTATTAATTAAGTTCCTTAAAATGACAATTTGGTTGTGCAAGAAGATATCCCTATAACATAGTCATCCATATTATTGTCATCGATGAATACAAATAATTCAATTATATTTTGGTTAATACTTTAAATCATTGTAAATTATTATATCCTCACAACTACAAAGTTTAATCAATTTCACANGTCCTCACAACTACAAAGTTTAATCAATTTCACAGAAATAAATTTTAACTAAATCTTCAAAACTTCTTTGATACATGTAAACTAAATCAAAATCATCATTCAACTTTAAAGAGTTACGATTGGACATGTTATTTAGGATTATAACTTGATTACTTATTGTTTAACATTGAAATCTTCTCACAAAATAATACTACCTTCATTTTTATCTAAATTTTTTTTTCTTATAATTTATATATCCAATATAACATATATTAAATATTATTTACAATACTAATTTTTAAAATGTTTATAGAGATTATGGACATTTCTTGTAAAGCTTAATATAAATAAGAGGATTATATAGATTATACTTTATATAAGGCGTTATATCTTCTAGATAGATGAAGAAAATCAAGACATAATTCCAACTTTTGTAAAACTTAATATAAAGGAGTTATATCTTATAAAGCTTAATATAAATAAGAAGATTATATGGATTATACTTTATATAAGGAGTTATATCTTCTAAGTAGATGAAAAAAATTAAGACATAATCCCAACTTTTGTAAAACTTAATATAAAGAAGAGAACATTTCTTGTAAAGCTTAATATAAATAAGAGAATTATGCTTTATATAAGGAGTTATATCTTCTAATAAGATGGAAAAAATCAAAACATAATCCCAACTTTTGTAAAACTTAATATAAAGAAGAGAATTGTGTTTTATATAACAAGTTATATGTTGTAAATAGATGGAACAAATCAAGACATAATCTCAATTTATTTATTTTTAATGTATTTTTATTAATGTTTTTTGTCTTTAATTTTAAATAGATGAAAAAAAACAAGATAAAATCTCAATTTTTTTACATTTCTTTTTATTGATATCTAAAATTTTTACATTTCTTTTTCTTTTATTGATATCTTTTTGTCATTAATTCTAATAATTAGCTTTTTATTTTTACAAGTTATTTATTTTCTTTTTTTCTCCTCTTTTATCTTTTAAACTTCATTCTTTCTCCTCTTTTATCTTATAAACTTCGTTCTTTCTCCTTAAACTAAAATCATGGTTCATAAAATTAACAAGTATATTCAGATTTTATATGGATGAATTCTTTAAAAGCACTCATAACAATATTATGTTTATACATGTTTATATATATATATATATATAGTTTGGGCTTAATGATTAAAAACATATTTTTCAAGTTTAAATCTAGAAAATGATAAAGCATGTATATCTCAGTAGACTTTACCAATCAAAAATATAATATTTTTATGAAAATTGAAATAAACACAATTTTCATGAAAAATAAGTATATTAACATACACTAACACAAATATTAACATAGATGTGTTATGTTCAAAGCGGGAAGAAAGCTGTTTCGTTGTTTCTACAAGTGGTTCAAAGATGTAAGAGGACTATACTCCATAGCCCACGAACCCGACGGTTTTAATGTGCGATCATCGAGTCTATTAGGGCATCAGGATACTTCCCTCGCTCATGCCAGCTCGGAATATAACTGTTGCCTCATTTCACGACACATCATGTTTCTGACAAGTAATGCAATACAATGTATTGCTAGCAAATGTATTCAATCCAACCTTGACTTAACTTGAAATTTTAAAGTAACAAATAAGTAAAGCTGGCATTTTCATAAATTTAAAACGATTGAGGAAATTGTGGCTATATAACTTCTGCGACAGAAACTCAGTTCGAATCACAGCGTTCACAATCTGCAGCTTTAGCTGAGAGTGACTTAAGTAAAGATTACAAAATACTATAGCGATCGAAGCATCATCATATTTTTGAATCGCATCAGTTAGGAGACTAGGCTCGGTGGAAGAAACATCACAAGTTTTCCCTTCTTCGCATACAGATATTGTCAAACTAAGCAATGGCAAATCATTCTTATTTATGTCCAGAATGGCTCCCATAACTGAAGAGGATCTACGTCGTCTGCAACGGGCGCGGTCATATGGGTCTCTTCACTCTCTTCAAGTGACGGGATGTAAAAACTGGGCTCTGGGACTCCATGATATCCAAAGATGACAGTTAAGAGATTGGCATGCTGCTACCTCTGCTTGTGTGGAAGCCAATTGTGATTGCAGCTCCGACACTTTATTCTGGAGATCATTGATCATTCCAACACAGCCATAGACAGGATCTCGAACTCTTTCCCTTGCTTCGTACACCATGTAACCATGCTGCTTCCAGCATCAGCTCTCTTCTCGGCCGGAAGATCCTGTAAAACCCTAATGCGTCATCACACATAGCTTTGACAAATCTGACAGCTTTGATAATTATTACTCTCCAAACACATCTAGTTGCCATGAAGATAAAGTTAATGTACGCAAGTATTTGGTCCTCGAATTTCATTCTTGTTTACAGAATAGGTTTCCAAAACTTGTAATAAGAGCATGAAGATTATTTATTCTGTGGGAATAATTGCACGTTTCTGGCAACTTTCACTGGACTGGTTAACTTGGTTCGGGCATCCCCACCCACAACAATTGAAGGGAATTTGAATGACTAGCAATCGAGGTACCCGGACTATGTATGGTTTGAGTCATCGACAACGAATTTAATAATGGAGTTGAAAATTGAAGAAGTTTATAATAATGGCAGGAGAGATCTCTATTTTATATCTGTGTTTTCTATCAACTCCCTATATACAAGTATTCTTCTATATATATTTTATTTTCTTTTTTTATTTGAAATTATGTTTTTTAAGGAGGGAAAACATGTTCTTAATCATCAAGTTTATAAAGGTTATATATAAAATAATTGAAGGTAAAAGAATTCTTTCAATATTCAACATGGAGTTAACACATGGTGTGTAAAGAATCAACTTAAATTCATGAATTTATTGTTGTGTTTATAAACTTTTTCTCTCAGTACCCTTGTTAGCACTTTAAAAAGTTATACAATATTAAAGTGAACAAAAGATATAAAATGCCCACCTAATTTAAAGTTTTTATAAAAAAAACATTAATATAGATCTATCTTAATTCCAAATCTATCATGCACAAAGAGGGATCAAATTCTTGAAAATGTAAATCTTTCCTCTCAAGTTTTGCACTTCTAATTGTTTTTGGAAATGTAAATATTCCACAATTTTTTTACTTTAAAAGAAGTTTGCACCTTTGACTACAAATGATAATGTTGTATAATTTAACTTGATAGTAACTGTCGAGAAAATATAAAAAAAATATTTAAAAGAAAAACATTATATTGATTTATAACATTAAGTGAAGATTGTAATTCAACACTCTAGGAAAGGAGAAAGGGAAAGAGAGGCGACAATGCTAGGGCGATTCTAACAACGGAAAGAAGAGAAAGGGGGTAGTGCTGGTATGGTGTGGGCAAAGGCATTCCCGATCCTGAGTCACCAGCAGGGGGAATCAACAGTTTCATATTCTGATTCGAAGGCTCCACCAATGATCCCGAGCGCTTCCTACGGTAAGACGAGCTCAGTATAAGTAAGTCTCGTCTTCTTTATACGGATATATCCGCCTGCTAACTCAAGCGGAAAAGAAAGCTACCCACGAGCGATAACTTATAAAATAAATTTAAGAATGAAATGAATTTAAGAATGAGGATTTGAAAAATAAAAGTTTTTTAAGTTAAAAACAATTAATTTAAAAAAAATATTATAAAATTAAAAATAATAATAATAAAAAAATTGAATGAAAATTTTTAATAAAAAAATAATTTTTTATCACTAATAAAAACTCTTATTTCTAAATAGTTAATATTATATAAAGCAGTGTAAAACTTAAAAATGAGATGCACATAATGTCATTGGCCAACTTATAAACAAATAAGATGAAAACAACAACAGTATATTACATTCTTTGTTAAATTTGCCAACAAAATATATACAAAATGTTTGAAAACATGGCCATGAAGATATTATAAATTGAAACATCTTTAAAATAAACGAGATCTAAATTGCTAATGAAACTTTTCATAATTTTTTAAAATAGGTGTCTCCTCTATTAGAATTGATGGTTTAATCATCCTTTTAATTACAAATTCCAATATGATAACCAACAATTAAAGATGCTCGCATATTCTTCATCTTATAAGCCACGTTGGGTAATTAACAAACACTATGAAGCCTCACTACCTCAGACTCCTCATTGCCACTGATAGCAGGTCTCAAATGTTACCACGTTTTATGGATTTGAAGCGATCCATGATCCGCTGCTAGCGTTTCAATTCCCATGCCAAGTTTTCCACCTCATGTCGGAGGCAACGAAGATAGTATACCAATCCATGGTCCGCTGCTGGAGTTTCAATTCCCATGCCAAGTTTTCCACTTCATGTCCGAGGCAACGAAGATAGTATACCATTCGTATCCAGTGAGTATAGCATTTGCAACCGGTTCAGGAATCGCATCTACACAACTGCGTAGCAGATGTGCGGCTAGGGTAAGAAACCTAGTGCTCCCCTTTATATGTATATATAAATTAACCTGGCTAAGTTTAGGGTGGCGGACGGAAATATCACAAAATAGTTCTCTGAGTTTTCTCCAAATTCCTCACTCGAAACTTTTTATGAACACAACAGGTTTATCGAATATGGGTTTTAGCTCGGAAACTATTGCTTTGGCTTTCCGATTTTTTTATTTTATTTGTTTTTAACGTTCTGGAGTATTGGAGTTGCAGGTTCGACTCTCCAACCTTAATACATGAGTTTTCAAGAATTCAAATTTCAAAGCTAGAATTTTGAAACCCTAACCGTGACGGCCGAGACAATCATGGAGTCTATCTCCCTGGGCTCATTTTTAAATAATGGAATCCCCACTTTTATAGGAACATAAGGAACCTGTTCTTGTCTTGTTCCTTGGGCAAGGTGGCACTTCTATCATTAATCTATTTTTTGAATTTTATTGAAGGCCTTACGATTGGGAGAGATTTTTTAAAAGCCCCCGACAATTTGGTGGCACATGATGATCGAACTCTCAATATTGTTATCTATCGCCATCGGTTCTTCACAGGTATCCAAGATCAGCCCATTTTCCTGGTTCAGGACTTCTTTCGCGAATTCTCAGCTACCTGGAGACTTTATTTTTTTTAATCGGTTCGGTGTAATTCAAGGGTTAATTCTCAGCTACCTGGAGACTTTATTTTTTTTAATCGGTTCGGTGTAATTCAAGGGTTTCAAATCTTCGGTCCATTCTCGACTCTCAGGGCTGTGGTTGATCCGATAGTATTAATTAATTCATCTGTTTTCCAAAATTAATGGTTTCCTGGTATATAATTCGGGAATAACACTTTTATTTAGCATGTTTATTCATGGAAACAATTTCTCTTTGTATCCCACCTTGTGGAATCATATGACTTTAACATTGATATCCTTGGGTTCCTGTCTTTGGCTTATTTTTCTACTTGCAATGATTTGTAGAAGGTTCAACATCATTTTACATATCATAGAGGAATGAATACGTAGGCTTTGAGGTAATGTTGAGTAGCAACACCATGTCCATGACACAATGAAAAGACACAATGAAAAGAATGGTAATGCTCTTTGTCATGTGAGACACAATGAAACATGTCACAA
>SNQJ01S0004744.1:657-16320 GCA_010110895.2 Picea sitchensis
TACATTCTTTACATTATCATACATATGAGCACCAACTCATAATGAGACTACAACCTATGTTTTACAAGCTGCTACTTATTGAGAGCACCAACTCTCTGGCTTCTCTAGCACTAGCTAGAAGGAAGCACCAACTCCCCAGTTTCTCTAGCACCAACTAGAAGGAAGCACCAACTCCTCGGTTTCTCTAGCACCAACTCCTCAGTTTCTCTAGCACCAACTAGAAGGAAGATACAACTCCCTGTGTTCAAGCACCCACTTGAACCTCTGAGGAAAACAGTCCTCCCTAGCACCTCCCTACCACCCTGAAATATAAATTTTTGCTAATGAAACTTATCATAGTGATACAATAGTTATCATTGGATTACCAGACTTATCATTGTTCTACTATGTTGCTCTGCTCTCCTGTATCTGTGTCTCTCTATCTGCATCTTCTTGGAATTTTTGATCTTCTTTTTTTCTCTACAAGAGCACCTCAGCCTTCCTTTAGTGTCTTACTGTCTTGCTCCACACATTCCTTGCACTTTCTGTGCTTCTGCCTTTTATGCTCTATGCGCCATGTCCATTCAATGCTCCATTCCTCTTCTCTGTATTTCAGTTGTTGCTCACTCCTGTTTCTACACTCATGAATCCCTCTCAACAACAACAACGCCCATCTCTTCTCTGTTCTGCATACTTATAGTCTCTGTGCACCTTGTGCATGTTGTCCCACAATCCTTCTACATGCTTTCTCATGTTGAGTACTCTACATGTTCATCATGGCAACTCTTCAGCTTCTCTGGCAGTTAGATCCATCTGTCAATTGCCTCTATGAACAATCTTCATTCCACTGGCATATTCCTAGAGACTCTTAAGCTCCTCTAATAATCACACAGAAGTCTCTTCGAGTCCTCTGGCAGAAACCATCAGTGGTTTGTAGCAGTTACATTGTGAACCTTCAAAGACCGCTTTAGCAACTGAATCACCACTGATCGATAAACTGTGAAGAGAAACAATAGCCCTTCGATCATACTTAAATTCAACTGCACCGTTGGATGGAGTTCGTAGGGTCTTGCATTTAATTCATATACCCACTAGTTGTGACTGAGTGCTAAACAGAGTTTTAATTTCATGATCTCGCATATTAGCATTCCTGTGATAGAAGATCTCGACACTCCAAGTCGCGATCGCTGAGACTCCGAGATGGAGCTTAGCACTGCTAGCTTCTTCCCCTCACGTGACCACCGCCTGTTCCAAAAAGCGCTTCATATTTCACGAACTTATAAACTTCATAGAGCCTGATCAATAGTCGATATCTTCGATGATCCGACGATCCAGATCTCATCGCGATCTCGCATATCGCGATTCTTGTGATGAAGAGTCTTGATGCTCCAAGTCGCGAGCGTCAAGACTCCGAGATGGAGCTTAACATCGCTAGCACCTTCATCTATCTTCTGCAGATGTAACCACTGGCTGTGACCACGTCCTTATTCGAAAATGCATTTCGCACTTTCACATCTCGGGTATTCTGTGATGAGTCCTCTTCACT
The DNA here is from genome assembly GCA_010110895.2 of Picea sitchensis. Classification (NCBI taxonomy): domain Eukaryota; kingdom Viridiplantae; phylum Streptophyta; class Pinopsida; order Pinales; family Pinaceae; genus Picea; species Picea sitchensis. Next base: position 2,183 of record SNQJ01S0004744.1, read on the forward strand.
CTCCATGCCATGAACTCCGACATAGGGCTTGGCTTCTCTAGCTCTTGAAAATGTGACCATGAGATATGACCACTCGCCACTCAAACGAGCACTTCGCTCCTTTGACTTTCCAGTCAGTGAAACGATGATATTTTTCCATATGTCCTCTGGATCCAACGGTCCACGACTGTCCTCGATGGACGGCCAGGATTCCTTCATAGTTTTGGAGAGTTGGATGACTCTTGGTCTTATCTACCTTACAACTTCACCATATCTAACGGTTGTTGGTCCTTCGTAATTACTCCAGATCCGACGGCCCAAATCTTATCGCAATTTCACCACTTCATGAGCCTTCTTCATGCCTGATCAATGGTCCACAATCCTTGGTGATCTGACGGTCCAGATCTTTTCGTGATCTCGCATATCATGAGTTTGAACCTCTTTCCTTTTGATTTCCCGATCTTCGAAACTTTGAAACAAAATCTTTGTCCTTCACCACGTGTCCTTCTTGAATCAACTGTCAAGATTGTTATCGCAATTTCGCATATCGCGAGTTTGAACCTCTTTCCTTTGGATTTCCCGATCTGCGAAACTCCGAAAACCTTTTTTGTTCACCACATGTCCTTCTTGAATCAACTGTCAAGATTGTTATCGCGAGTTTGAACCTCTTTCCTTTGGATTTCCCGATCTGCAAAACTCCGAAAACCTTTGTCGTGCTTTGACTGTTTTCCTCCTTTTGAGCTTACACTGCTGATATTGCCATTCAATCGTTGTTATTCTTTCTTTCCTGCCTGTCTGTTGATCTTCCTTGCCTTCCTGTTTGTCATCGTTGCTTTTGTTCTTGCCATCAATGACAAGCACACTCTTCTTTTAAACATGCGAACATGATCACTTCAACAATCCAGTGATCAACAAGACTTTGCAAAGGCTTCGACAAATGCTGCAAGATTTCTCCTCCCCTCTCTTTTTCCACATCCTACGTGGATCGAACAAGGAAGCAGATGCAAAGGTGAATATGGGTTGTCTATTTCCCCTAGGTGCGCTCAGTAAAAATGACGAAACCCCCTTGTGGATCCCCATCCCGTAGTTTTGGCTCTTCCTCACCTTATAACTTTGTAAGAATGGGAAATGATTCACTCAGTTTAAGTAGGAAGTTTTTCCCTTGTAATGACGGTTGATTTGGCCTTGGCCCAACTGGCTTCAATTTTCAAATAAAATTACCTGTTTTAGTTTAAAAAAAAGTAACGTATTTAGGCAATTGGATTTTGAACCTATATTTCCATTTCTCTAACTAGTGGATCTACTTCTAACATTGAATGTCCTACTCAATCTACTATATCTACTGCTTTTTTTCTCTAAGCACTAGTAGATCGAGAGGCATATATAATAGTAGAGCTAGAAGTAGAATATTTAGGTTATTCCTCACAGATTAGAAGTAATTTATTTAGGTAATTGAATTTTGAATCTATATTTCCATTCCTCTAACTAGTGGATCTACTTCTAACATTGAATCTCCTACTCAATCTATTTCATCTATTGCTTTCTCCTCCGCTTCTCCAAATACTACTACTTTTACTTACGTTACAAGCTTTCAAGTAGTCTTTACTTCTGGATTTCTTCATCCATCGACTAGTACCCTGTAAATCAAGTCAATCCAAATAAGGAATGATGTATCCAATGTTAAAATTTCTCCAGTCAAGTGTTATGTTCCAATCTATAACTATAAAAAAATTGCATAGGAGTGAATGATTATTTATTATTTATATGTGAATCTATTAGGTTGATTAATTACAGACTACATACTACCAATATTGATATAGAGGCTACAAATGACTTTATCTTCTTGTTTTGAGAACCCTTAGTTCTTTATATTTGGACTTAAGCAGAGTCAACCATCTAGGTTTACAACTATTTTGACATCTTTTCAAACTTGTATTCAAAGAGAGTAAAGATCAATGCAAGAATTTTTGCAAAACCCTCTTATTTTATAGTGAAATGATAAAAATGCTTTAAGAGATAACTCGACTAGTTTACCCTACAACTAAATCCATGCATTATGGTATGTTAAGGCTAGCAAACATATGAGTATGCAAGTGACATTGGATTCATGCAAAAGGAAGCTCCAAGTAAACAAGGTCAAACTAATACCTATGTTGCTCCAGATCTCACTGCCACCTCTACCTATGCCTACAATGTTATAGCTAGTTATACTCTTGTCTTCGCAACCTACTGTGTTCTAGTTGTTGAACCTATTTCTTGTACCTCTATTATCTTTGTTTTTTCCTCTCTTGTTCACATGAATCCCATATGGTAAAAACATGTTTTCCTCTCTTGTTCACATGAATCCGATATGGTAAAAACATGTCACATGCTGCTTGCTTTTAAGTAACGAGAACGAGAGGATAGAGCCTCTCGTATCAAACAAAATAGCATACAAATACTATTTGATATTCAAACAAAATAGCATACAAATACTTCATCCCTTTCATATCATCATGACTAAAATTAAGAGTATAATTGATATCGTAAGGGTTATTATAGAATTTAGCCTTCAATATCTAGAAGAGTTTCGAAAAGAAACAAAAATCGTGTACATTTGGGTGTTGGTTTATTATCCAAAAGAGCAATGATAATGCCAATGATTACCTATGTCTACCTACAATAATTGCACTAAAACATAGACCCTGCACTGCTTTTAAAGAAGGAGAATTCCTTCCTCTATCTCCAAGTGGATAAAAGTAGACATAAAGTCTCCATAATGACATGGCCTTGTTGACTATAGTTTCGAAGGCCATATTTTGTTTTAGGACTAGTAGATTTTATATTTCAACCATTAAATTCGTGAGAGGAAAGAGAGCCCACTAAATGATGAATATGATCACACAATATCATACTTTCAATGATCACACATCAGCATACTTTCATTGTGTAATTTGGCCATGAAGTTAGACATATGAGAAGTCGCAAGACATGTTAAGAAAACCATGTATTCCACTTTGTAAAGCGTATTTTAGTGTGTTCCTCCATTAAGTTATTGCATCCTACTTGAGCACCATGTTTCCTACGCTCCACTGATATATTGCATGCAAGAGGTTTGCATTGATGTTTTTCATATATTTAAAGACAACATTTCGGTCACCATAATAAGAATGTTTGCCTACTGGTAAGCAAGTAGGTTGAGTGCCAGACCATTGGGGTCATATATTTTTTTAACTTTGTTAAACAATTTTATTTATATTGATGATGATGATGATGATAATTAACGTCCACTGACATCTAAATGGTCTATCAAACCTTAAGAAGATAAAAAAAATGCTTGTAATTAAAAAAAAAAACTAACCATTAAAACATGACAAGGTTAAAATTAAAAAGTAAAAAATCAAGAGATCTAAAAGAGCTTTGAGATCCTATCCCTAAATATAGCATTGGAGTGCATTTGTACACAATTGAAACTATAATCTAAACACTTGTCATATATATTAAAGGTGGTTTTTCATAATGTAAACAATGAGCTTTAAAGTGCCAACTCTCTCTCTATCCGATAGGAAGTTGTGCTAGAGAGAGAGAGAGAGAAGGGGGAGGAGGAGCAGGTTTCATGGCGCTGCCGGATTTTCAAATATTTTAGGCGGGAATCTTTGGAGGAGCGCAGGAATGGTTGTTACCTACTGGTCAAGCTACTAGAATGGAAGGAGTGGGATCGGTTTGCTTTTGTTGCTTTTGTTTCTAGCTAGTTTTTCTCCAATGTACCCTCTGACCTTTTAGCGGTTTTATCTTCTCCATTTTCTTGTTTTTATTATGGGGACTTTCAGACATTATTCTGATCTGACATGCATCAGATATTTGTTGAATGCTCCTGTCTTTTCGAAGCTTCTCACTGCTGGATACTTTGGTCTGTGTCCTTTCTAGGAGAGCTACATCACTCTCCTTTCGGTTAATATTATGTCTCTTATGTAAGGTTATTTAAGGTTTAGAGTTTAGTTTAATGAATGTTGAGGTCAGCTTACTCTCGGGAGATGAAGCAGGGGATCCTTTGGATCACCCTAGCTTCATTTCTACGGTGGATTATTTGTGTAAAAACTGAGGCATTAACTCCCATTTTAATGCACCTTCGTCAGTTGCATCAACCTTGTGTTAAAAAACCTTTCCTTCACTTTGCACTATTCCAGCTAACTTTTCAAAGTCAATTTCCACCTGCGCTCTGATTTGCAAGGAGGTTCTGTGAGTTTTTGGAGGTTTTACGAGCGGTGAGGATGAAGTTGGACTAGCTACGAAGGTAGGTTCTCTCGGTAATTTTGCCAAAGTTTCATTTGATTCTTTTGAAGGGACTGGGAGTTAGGATAGGATATCCATTGAGGAACCTATTAGAGGTGTTGTGGGGAAGCGCCAACCTTCGAAGCTTAATACGAAAGTGTGGAAGACCAAAAGAATGAAGCGTTCTTTAGTCTTGGGGATGGATATAGGGCTTGAAGATTTGTGTTCTCTTGCAATGTGTGTGCTTGTTGGTAGGCTTGCTTATCACCTTTACTGTAAAATCTCGGTAGCAGAGTGGATGAAGGCCACATGGGAACCCATTATGGGTTACTCTCCGGAACTGCTCACACTACCGAGGGGTTGGTTTGGTTTTGAATTCAAAACTCCTGAAGATTCTGCCAGGATTCTTGAAAGTTTCTGGGTTTTTGAAGGCGACAACCTTATGCTCAAGCGGTGGAGGATTGAATTTGACCCGACTATAGAATATTTTAGCTTTAGGCACCTGTGGGTGTTGTTACCAGGTCTTCCTTTACAACTGTGGAACCATAAAGCCTTGGAGGCTATTGGAAACGTGTTGGGGCACTTTATAAATACCGATGAAGAGGCTATGCTCTCGAGTGACAGACATATGGAAAAAATACTTGTTGAGATTGATGTACATGGTGGGCTACTGGATACACTTGAGATAGATTGGTGAGGCATGATGATAACACAGAGGTTGGACTACCTCGATGTTCCGTTTCATTGCTCACACTGTCGACAGACGGGTCATCTAAATAAGGATTGTCGACTCCCTTTTGGTGATTATTTTGACGAGCCACATTCGGATGAAACAATTATTAATGGTTATTCCCCGGAGGTGGAGACACTAAAGCGAGTTAATTACCTGGGAGCTCGGGATTTAGATTGCGCTACACCTGCAACTACTACCTTTGTGGGTAAGTTATGCCATTACGTTCCCTCTCTTTATTGTTATTTGTCTTCATGGGAAAGAGATCACCTCGATTCCTTTTTTTCAACGTTATCAAATGAAACTACGGTGTCTGATATTTTTGAGATGCAGGGCAGTGAGCCTGAGGGAAACCTTATACTCATTGAGTCTAGGGATTCTCCCTTGGTTTCAAAAGTTATTGAGTGTCTGACTTACTCCCCATTAGCTGAGTCTCCACACAAGACAAAAACTGATCAACCAAATTGTTTAATGTCAAAAGACACTCCTCTGCTTCCGGGCTATGGGGAGCCTGTTATAAGTGATCATTCTTTGTATAAGATGCTTACTGATCTTGTCCCTACTTTTAGGGAGGTAAACAGTCCGATTACTATTCTGATTTTTTTAAGAAGAACTGAGGTGGTTGTTGGGGAACTGGGTACTTTGGAACTTGATACATCAGTTTCAGAGGCCTCGAATGGAAAGCCACTTGCATGGTCTCGGGGACTGGGTCTTGAACTTTCACCTGTAAATAAAATAAGTGCTCATAAAAAAGTGGGATCTACCCATCGACTTCTTCACTTTCCACTATTGACCAAGGGGTGCTTAGAGGCATCAAAGCCCTCACCGGGGCTAAGTCATGATCATACTCTCCCTTAACATTAGAGGGGTGGGAATACCACTTAAATTGGCCTCTATGCATAGGATCCTCTCAAATACTACACCCCATATCATTTTTCTTCATGAGACTTTGACCAACGATTTAAAGGCAAGGGATTTTATGTTTGTACAAAAGCTGGAATGGATGACTTGTGTTGTTAGTTCTATTGGAAATTCGGGTGGCTTGCTAGTATCTTGGGATCCCCATTTTTTTTCATTCTCTCCAGTCCTTACTTGTGGAGGAATTCTTTTGACAGGTTCTAGTTATATTGATAGGAGGATTCTTACTCTTCTAAATGTCTATGGTCCTTGCACGGAATGTAAATCCTTCTGGAAAAAATGTGCAGATAAGGGACTACTTTTACACACTGATTTGATTTTGGCAGGGGATTTAAATTTTACATTAAACTCTAAAGAGATTTGGGGCACAACTACCTTGTTAGATCCTTTGGCTACTTTTTAAAAATATTTATTTGCAAACACTCCACTGGTGGATGTGCCTCCCGCAGAAATGGTTCCGACGTGGTGCAATGGAAGGATGGGGGAATCAAGAATCTCTAAAAGAATTGATAGATTCTTTGTGGCAGAGGATTTGATTGGGCCAACGACGAGGTACAGATCGTGGGTAGAGTCTAACTACATATCATATCATGCTCCTATTTATTTACAACTTGATATTGGAATTCCAAAGACAGTGCATTCCTTTAAGTTTAATCTGATCTAGTTAAGAGACAAATATTTTTCAAATTTAACTAGACAGGTTTGGTTGGATAGACGTTTTGAGTTAATTGAAGGGCCTCAAAGAAGGCTTGTTGAGAAACTAACTCTACTAAAGTGACAGGTAAAAATATGGTCCAAGTTTAAACAAAAAAGGGATAAGGAACTACTGATAAAAGTGGAAGGAGATTTGGAATGTCTATATCTCCATAAAAATAATGGATCCACTAATGGTGATTTAGATTTACAATGAAATCATTTGGAGGGAGTGCGGAACAAGCTCTTACTGGATGAAGAGGAAAGCTGGAGGCAAAAAATTAGGGCTACTTGGATAAAGAGCGGTGATAAAAACACCATGTTCTTTCATAGATTTGGCAGCTACAACAGAAATAAGAAATATTTTTGGGAGATCATTGATGAAGGTGATCATTTGGACACGGGCCAGGAAGATATTAAAACTGAAGTTGTCACCAATTTTAGCAATTTATTTAGTGAACAGGAGCAGTCAAATTTACGGGCACGGATGGCGACAATCCAGCTCTATCCAAGGATTTTTATGGAGGAAGAAATCTCTACTTTAGATCAGGCTGTATCGTTGGGAGAATTATCAGTTGTACTAAAGGGTTTTGCAAAAGATAAGATCCCCGGCCCAGATGAGTGGACAAATGATTTTTTTCTCTACTTTTTTTATTTGGTTGGGCCAGACTTACTTGTCATGGTTGAGGATACTAGATTTTGAGGAGAAGTCTGTCGGTCGATCAATTCAACGTTTCTTGCACTTATTCCAAAATCCAATCGGCCACTATCCTTTTTTGATTATCTCTCAATAGAACTTTGTAATTTATGTTATAATATTGTAACCAAGATTATCGTAAAAAGGATAAGACCCATCCTCTACCGGTCTTTGTCAGAGGAACAATTGGGTTTTCTCAAGGTGCGTCAGATTCTGGATGTCATAGGCATATCTCAGGAGTGCCTCCATAGCATCAAAGCGAAGATACTTCAGGATATTATTTTGAAGTTGGACCTAAAAAAATCTTATGATTGTACGAATTGGGATTATCTAAGGTTGATGATGATTCAGTGCAGTTTTGGTCATAATATGACTAAATGGATTATGGGTTGTGTGACCTCAACATCATTGGCCATTCTGATTAATGGAGAAGATACAAATTTCATCAACAATGGGAGAGGAATACATTAGGGGTGTCCATTATCTCCTCTTTTATTTATATTAGTGATGGAAGGTTTGAGCCTCTCACTAAAAAAGAGTCAATCAGAAGGCAAGTTGACGGGTATAAAAGTCTCATGAATGGTAAGAATCCTACATCTCCTGTTTGTGGACAATGTGATAATAATGTCAAATGCATCCATTATTGAATGGTAGGAAATACATGCTCTTTTAAATTCTTTTTGTGATGCTTCCGTTTTGGAGATCAACTTAAATAAGTCTACGTTTCATCATTTCGGTGTTCATCAAGATTTACTAAATCAATTGACAACATTGTTTCATTATGGTGTTATGAGTTTGTTTGTGGGTTTTAAATAATTCAGATACTTTTTAAAAATTGATAGTAATAAGGTGGTTGATATGCAGTGGATTTTGAAGAAATATGAATAGAGAATATGTCATTGGTGTAATCGCTTTCTTACCCTAGGAGGAAAATATGTTTTGATTAAGGTTGTGCTGGAAATCCAACCGATATACTAGTTGGTGTTAGAACATATTCCAGGTTCTGTTTTAAATCGTATTCGCATGATGAATTTCTCTTTTCTTTAGTCTCGAGAAAAATCTTCATCATCCTATCATTTGTGTAATTGGGAGACATTAGCTAGGCCAAAGAGTTTTGGCAGTTGGGGGATAAGAAACATTTACTATTTCTTACGAGCCTTAGATGCCAAATCACTTTGGTGAGGTATGATGCATCCTAGGATTTGACAGTGGGTCTTGAAAGATAAGTATTTTCTTGATTTATTAGTGATTTCTTGGCTTCGTTCAGTTGATCCATCGTGTCATTCTGGATCACAAACTTGCAAGAATTTGTTAAATGCCCTCCCATTACTCATGCATTGGTTGGCTTGGAAACTGGGGGCGGGGGTTTCCATTGTGATTGGTAAGGATGAAATCATGGGGATGAGGAAAAGCTTCTTTCTATTGATGGTTTTTATTTCACATTTAAATGAGAAACATGTTTATTATCTCTTTCAAGTGAGAAGAGCTCCGACTGTGGGAGTGGCTTGCGCTAATTGGTTAAGTAGCATAGAGCTGGGACTAGTGGGCGACCTCGCTTCAAAATGGGAGAGGTATAGACTTCTATTGATTAATTCGGGAATATCTCTTACAGATGCACATGATGAGTTAAGGTGGACAGGAGGGGATGGTACATGCTATTTAACCACAAAGAATGTATATAATGCTTTGGCCGCCGAGCTTTGGCAGAAGAATAATGGAGGTGTGAGGAGGAATTTATGGACCTGGGAATGCCCGCAAAAGATTAAAAAAAAAATCTTGGTTACTCATTGAAGATAAGCTACTCACCTGGAACAATCTACTCAAGCGAGGCTGGCAAGGTCCCAAACTGTGTATTCTATGTAGAGGTAATAAGGAAACGACTTTTCACCTTTTTGTTCAATGCCCATTTACATGTTCAATTTGGAATAAAATCACCAATCATTACAAGCTAGTCTTTGGGTGGTCAGGTTCCATTGTTTTGGAATGTTTCGAGTATTGGTTGAGAAGGAATTATATTTACTCATCCCTGCCAGCATTTATTTGCTGGTTTATCTAGAATGAAAGTAATTTGGCCATTTTTGAATCAAAACCTCCATCCATAGAGAAGATATTCTTTCTCTCTATTGTTGTTGTAGTGTGCCACAGTATCCTAAAATCGCCAAAAACATTTAGACGCACCGGCCACAACTTGCCCAAGCATAGAATCATTGGTTGGTTTGATGGTGCTTCTCATAGAAATGGGGAACAAAGTGGAGTCGTGGGTTTTATTCAACTAGATGAGTTCACTATATATAAATGGACCCTTAATTGTGGTAGGGGCACTAATACAAGATAAAAACTCTTTGGCGCTTGGGTTGTCCTCACCTTGGCACATAGACTATCTATTGCAGATATTCACATCCTCGGGGAATCCAAAATTATTATTGAATGGCTAAATAATATTGGTTCTCTGCAGGTTATTACTATAAACTACTGGAAAGATCGGGTAAAGGATCTCATCAAGATTTTTTATGTCATCATCTTTGCCCATGTCTACAGAGAAGAAAATCAGGAGGCCGACTTATTATCCAAAAAGGCACTTTTTGAGCGACCTGGAGCTATAACTTACAATCAGTGGAAAGATGGTCGTGAGGGACCAAGATTTTATATTAAGTTGTACTAGCATTTATGCTTGTTTATTGCAGTTTCTATGTGTTTATGTGGAGGCAGTCTGGGGGTATGGAAGTAGTTTACAAAACAGTTTCTTGAGGAAAGTCTTATATTTTGAATAATTTCTGGCTAAGTTTTCTTTTTGTCACCTATTTTGGACAGACTTCATGAAGTCACGGTGGTTATTTTGTATTTTGTTTTCCGAGTTATATCTTTGGACTATTTGATGGAGAAAAGTTAAGGCATGGCCTTTGAATGTATTGGAATTACACGACTTTGTAAACTGATTATATATCTAATATAATGCGCAATTTTCTTGTGGAAAAAAATTGCGCTAGAGACCTAGTTAGTTTTGCGAGATCCTCCGAACTATTCCTAAAATTCAATAGCAAAAAGACTAAAAATTGATTTAAAAGCATAATTATTTATTATTTTTCAATGTGAGACTAGTCATTATGTGATTTATCTCCTTTATTAGATAAATAAAAGGAATATTGTTTTGTATTTTTCAAAACATCACTTTAAAATTAAACATAGAAGAAATAAAAGTATAGAAGTCTTACAAAATAATTAAATTATAAAATGGAATAAAGTTATGATGATAACATATGTTGATGATGATTATTAATTTCCAATGAGACTGAATTGGTCTATCAGATCTTAAGAGGGTAAGGGGTTACTTACAATTCTTTAGAATTTTGTTTTTGTGCTCGAAAAGCATTAAGAGAAGCTTTCAAAGATCACCATAGTTTTGTTGAGTTAAAATGTTAGGAAGGTTGGTAGTGTGACAAATGTTTTGAAATTGAGATTTGATCTAGGTATAGGATGGACAATCTAAGAGAAAGTGTTTTTCGTCTTCAACTCTCTTAGTGTCACAAAGGTGGCACACTCTATCATCCCAAGGTGTTTTAGGAATTTATCAATGCCCAGTTTCACTATAGAGCTCATGAGAATTGGTTCGTATCTTAGCAATGCTTTTTTTTTCTTTACACTTGTTAGAACATAGATAATTTTGATATTATAGATTAGGGTTGATTACCTCCTTATAATATCTTAATTGTTTTTTTCCTCTAACTATTTATCACACCACATCTTCTCCTTAAATTTTGATTAACAATATTTTTAATATTATCCTTATTCAACAAAATGACGTCTTCCATGATTCCCCAATGGCTTAGCCAAGACTCGACATATTTATGCCATCCCCACTTGAGTGGAAGGTGGTTACCACTGGAGTTTGAAGAAATTTTAGGAAGCCTCTTGTCTTCCATGTTGTTTAACTTGTTCTTATACATTATGTATCTAGTCATAGCCATGCTCTCCATGGGAGAAAGTCTTCCATGTTGTTTAACTTGTTCTTATACATTATGTATCAAGTCATAGTCATGCTCTCCATGGGAGAAAGGCTAGCCTCTAAGAGGAGGATATGATAGGGCGTATTTCCTTTAATTTTGAGATTATAGGTTATAAATTCTTTTGGATTTTTTCTATCTTTCTCCAAGATTCTCTAGAGATACTACATCCCCAAATTTCACATCCATATAGAACAAGGGCAACAAGGCTGCTCATACTACCTCCTAGGAATTTGTGTCAGAGGCAGTATGAGCAGCCTTACACCCTTACACCTATCGAGTATTAGCCGGTGATTGTAAAATGACCTTACCTACACCTATCAGTAAGCGTGTTTTTCGTCACGTCCCGATCGAAGATCAAACGAGAACACATTTAGTTTGTACACACAAACACCCACAACCTGCGTGCTTTGAAACCTCAGTAAGTGGGGAAGTCTCAATGGCTATAAGAGTTGTGCTTGATGAAATGTAACAAAACTAAGTTCTTTTTATATATATTAAAGAAATAAAATTTTGAAGTTTCTTATGTTACACATTAGGTTCTTTACAAATTTTTTGAAGTCAAACCGAATTAATATATAGTACAATAACATATGTAACCAATAGCATCTCAAATATGAGTTTCTTCTTATCCCATAACAAAAAAATCTACTCATGTAACACTATTTTCAAGCCCATAATATTGTATCCTTAATTTTCTTTATATTTTATATTTTTAAATATTTTAGTTAATCCAATCATCAATTTTACAATAAAAATAAATGAATTTTTAATTTTAATTCTACACGCTATAAAGTTATTAGCCAATGAAATGTAACAAAACTAAGTTCTTTTATATATTAAAAAATAAAATTTTAAGTTTCTTATGTTACACATTAGGTTCTTTACAAATTTTTTGAAGTCAAACCGAATTAATATAGAGTACAATAACATATGTAACCAATAACATCTCAAATATGAGTTTCTTCTTATCCCATAACAAAAAAATCTACTCATGTAACACTATTTTCAAGCCCATAATATTGTATCCTTAATTTTCTTTATATTTTATATTTTTTAAATATTTTAAGTTAATCCAATCATCAATTTTACAATAAAAATAAATAATTTTAATTTTAATTCTACAACCATTTATTTTATTTTTAAAAACTTTTTAATACTAAAAAATAATTATATTAACCAAATTGAATTAATAAAAAATCTATTTTTTTAGTTGTAACCTTTTTTAATAAAATAAAAAAATAAACATATAATATTAAGATAAAGCTTCCCAAATTGAATAACACGTGGACATGGTGATGGTACTTGTGGTGACGGCGTGGAGGTTTGTATTGCCGCTTCGTTCATGCAACTGAACACTCATCCCATCATTCCACTGCCACCATCTCCTCCTCCTCCTCCTATGGTGATGGTACTTGTGGTACCTTCCTCTAGGGATGGTACTTGTGGTGCGACGTGGAGGTTTGCAGTTTTCATTGCCCCTTCGTCCATACAACTATACACTCATCCAACTACCGCCATTTTATCCTCTTCCTCACACACACGCCATCATGGCTTCAGGTCCATTCTGCATGAGGCGGAGGTGTTGGAGGAAGTGGAAAAGAATAGAAGCATTGTTCTCATGACCATGATTGAGTTTCCATTTTTATAGATGAGTGAATTTCGAAATCCTATCATGGAAATATTCATCATTATTAAGCTTAGCAAGAAAAGAAAGGTGCTTGGGGGTTCTTCTCTGGTTGCAAACCTCTTTTTATGATCTACTTTTTCAAGGTGTTTTGGGGTTCTTCTCTGGTTGCTTTTTATGGTTTAAGTTAGCTATCAAGTAGACATGTTTGTTATTTGTTCATTTTTTATATTTTCCTTCATATTCTCAAATTGGTTTATGCTACTTTTATTTTTAATCTACTACATTGACATTGTGTAATTGGTGCTTGGTTTTTTTTTAAATCCTCTTGATATTATGATGTCATGAACATTATTTTTTTTAATTTTTACGGATTAATGTTACTATGTTGCACAAGAAGAGAACTTGACTCAAATTTTTCTATCAAATTGCAAGCTAATACATTACAACTTTATTGTCTTTTGGAATTGCAATACAGTGTATAGACTTTATTAAGTTAATTTATTAAATTCTATTTTAAAATTAACTTTGTGTTTCTTAAACAACTATAACATCAAAATTAATAATTTTTAAAATCAAATTTTATAAATATAAACTTCTAATATTTTTGTAAATTTGAATCATTATTCTAGTTTTGATTAGAAAAAAAATTAAAATACAATCACGATGATAGGTGGAGTGTTTACTTGAAATCTTGAACGTTTCAAAATTTCACACACAATTTGAATCTAAAAATAGAATTTTAATTTAAAGCTTTCTACATTTTAAACTCATTCCCAAACTCTTATTTCTTTGACATTGAAGCTCCTAAAAAACTCTCAAATTCCTTAAAAGATTACAAAGCAATTAGAAACATTTCTTATTGATTCCCAAGCTCCCAAAAACATTGAAATGATAAAAACATGTTTCAAAAATGTCCAAAACAGTTACACACAACTTTGATCTGTTATAAAATATAAATTATATTATAAACCTTTTGAAAATAAAAACTTCATAATATATAAAATAAGTTAGTTATATTGGTTTAGAAATTAGAAATTCATTATTATAGTTTTGTGTTTTAAATGTGTAATAAAAATTTAAAAATATTTAATAAATTTTTTATAATATAATATTTAAATATTATAGAAACTTGTGTAATAAAATAATAATAATAATAATTATTATTATTATATATATATATATATTAAAATATTAAAAAATAAAAAATTATATATATTATATTAAAATTTAATCAATAAT
>SNQJ01S0004744.1:18620-30568 GCA_010110895.2 Picea sitchensis
TAAAACACAGTTGCCAAGTGGATAAAGAGCGTAGAACCCTACCGAAAGATGGAGAGTATAGAGTTGAGACTCGAGAGAATGAAGGACCAACGAACCATTGGGGGATAAATATTATGTTTTTATTAGACAGACAATAGGAAATGTTGCTACCGTGGAAAACGGTGAACCACATGACATACAACACATGACGCATACCGATTGGACCTTGAAATTATAAATGGTATATAGAAAAGATTATTTTAATTATTCTAAGAAATGGTTTTGTTTGTCTGAATTTGATCATATAAATTTACAAAATCATTATTTTTTTGTTTGTTAAAAATCTATTTTTGAATGTAGAAATGAATTCAACAAATTGTAAAACCTCTAAAATATTAAAATTGTACAGCTAGACAACACTTAAATTTATCATATAACTAGTTAATAATTAATTTATTATCTTTTTATAGTGTTTATACATATTACACTATTATTATAAGAACATGATGGAAAAACTTAATACATGGTCCACAATTTTCTCTTTATAAAATACACCCATACCTAACTAAATCACTTTTTGAATAATTTTTATAATAACACCTAACTATCTTACTTTTTAATAATTTTTATAATAACAATTATTTTATGAAAATTAATGATTGGTTTATTATCTTTTTATAATGTTTATTACAGAGACATAATGAAAAAGCTTAATGCATAGTACATAATTTTCTCCTTATGAAATACACCTACACCTTACTGTCGCACTTTTTGAATAATTTTTATAATAACACTTAACTATGGCACTTTTTAATAATTTTTATGAAATACACCTACACCTTACTGTCGCACTTTTTGAATAATTTTTATAATAACACTTAACTATGGCACTTTTAATAATTTTTATAGTAATAATTATTTTATGGAATGAGTTAATAAATTATAATACACCTACACCTTACTATCACACTTTTTAATAATTTTTATAATAACACTTAACTATGGCACTTTTTAATAAATTTTATAGTAATAATTATTTTATGGAATGAGTTAATAAATTATAAATTGTAAGTTTAATTTAATTTAATTTTTAATTTTATCTTATTTTTATTATTATTATAAAATTATGTTTTGATTTATTCAAGTTTTTTTAATTATTATTATAAAATTATGTTTTGATTTATTCAAGTTTTTTTAATTTGTGTATAAGGTTTAGAATTTTTCAAAGCTTTTTTTTCATAAGATTATCTAACATTATGATTAACTATGTAAACTTTTCTATTCAAAATTTTAATAATAAATATTGAATAATTTTTTCATAAAATTATATAACATTATGATTAACTATGTAAACTTTTCTATTCAAAATTCTAATAATAAATATTGAATAAATTTAATATCTTTAAAAATTAAGATTTTATGATTAATTTCATATATAATATTTTTTTATTAAATAAATGTTTAATATATTTAAAAATTATGTTATGAAATTGTTTTATCATTTATAAATTTTTAACAAAATATTAAATAAATAAGTTAATTATATAGTAAATAGTTTTTAGTAATAAATCCAAGTATTAATTGTTTTTTATAATAAATCTGTAAAAATTTAAAGTATAATTATAGTATTCTCATGATATTCAATTTAAATTTTAGATTTTGATAAAAAAAAGAAGTTAATTTTAATTATTAAATAAAAAATGATTATAAATTCAAATAGATTCAATATTAAACATAATTGAAGTCAATTCTTTTTCAATTGCACGTTCAAAAATCTAAAAATTGAGTTATGTTAAGGATTGGTGTGGCCCAAACATAATTAAACAAATTAAAAAAATATTAAACATAATTCTAATTTATTTTTCCACTTAAAAACATTTTCACCCTTAACTAAGTACTAAACACATTTTAAATTTTACTATTTTTTAAGTTATGATTGTAAAATTTTCTCAAGTGTTATGATTGTAAAGTTTTCTCACTTGTTAGATTTGATTAATTCCACATTAAACAATTATTTATTAAATTAATATTTAGTACATTAACATTAGTATAAAATTATTTATATAACATAAAATTTTATTACTCTTAATTCAATATTAAATACAATTTATATTATAATGTCCCTTATTTTTTTTTTTAAGAAACTAGCGAGGAACTATGACCACGAAAAAGTCACTTTATTATAAGGGCATAAGAAAAAACCTTTGGAGCTCCAACAATAAAGAGTTCAAAAAAAAGCTCTGCAGCTACGCGGGAAAGCTTTGGAGCTCCAACAACGGCGAGTGATCAGCCACCAGGCAGATGGAAAAACTCTCCTAGACGAAGATTGAGTTTTAGGTGTTTCCGCAAGAAAGCTTTGCGTTTTCTTCATGAATTTTAGTGTGGTTGTAGGTGTTTTTGAGGTCCTATCTTTGTGTTTTGGTGTCTAGTCTTTGTATCGTAAAATTACCTTCCTTCTTCACCTTCTCCGATCCTGACATCTTGTTTTAGCTTGACTAACATTGTTATTAATTCACACAAATTACACTGATATCGGTGCCTTACTATTTAAATTTCTCGTTTAGGAAACTGAACCACTTTCTTCAATTCTGTTGGAGCTCGTATTTTATTTAATGTGGTGTGGGTTTTATTTGTTACTCTCATTGGTTTTAGAACCAACTACCATCCATCCTTTACCGTTTCTGGGTTGATGAACCGTATTAAGCGTCTCTTAGTGCTAAACAAGTGTTGTGATTATGGAACCCTTACCTAATGCTGACATAAATGGAGACGTCAAGGCACTAATGAGGGAAGAAGACAAGGTTAATTGGCTTTAGGAAGGTCTTTTCCCAAAGGCCGATTCATTGGGTGTGTTACCTGCATTAAACCACACTTCACAGAAATTGCACCTTACTCTAGAAATTTACGATCTTTCACGGAACTTTTCTCCTAGTTTTACTTCGAAACAAGAGACGTTTCTAGGCCATAATCCTTTCTTTGGTTCTCCTGTTGATGCGAGCTCTAAACTCCCTCGATGTGAGCCAAAGGTTGTTTCTGCTACTGAGTTGGGTGTTAAAGGTGGTGGTCTGTCATATAGACTTAGGAATACCAATAAACCTACTAATCCGACTGGTGTCAAGAGGCAGGTGTGGAAGGCTAATAAGCAGATTAGGAGGATGGTGATGGGTTTGGACGTGGGCCTTGAAGAAACTTGCGGGTTGGGTCTTTGTGGGTTCGTGGGTAGATTATCTTATTCCTATCTAGCTAATAGTCCAGTCCCGGAATGGATTGCTAAAAACTGGGTTCCAATACTCGGTTATGCACCCGAACTACTCTGCCTTACGAAGGGCTGGATGGGATTTATATGAAAAACTCTGGAAGATGTGGATTTACTGTTGAACAAATTCTGGGTGATTGGGGACAACAGTCTTATGTTGAAACGGTGGCGGGTGGCTTTCGACCCATGGACTGAACATTTCCAACTTCGACATTTGTGGGTCCTTTTGTCAGGTTTTTCATTGCACCTGTGGAATGAAGGTGGATTGAGGGTGATTGGAGATGCTCTGGGGTGGTTCATCACTCTGGATATCACAACTCTGGAAAAATATGTAACGAAAGTGGGAAGGATCTTAGTGGAATTCGATATCCATGGAGGACTTTCGGAGGAACTTGATATTGAATGGCGAGGTCATCATATCACTCAGTGGTTGGACTACTTGGGTATTCCCTTTCGGTGTAGTTGGTGTCGAGGCACTAGCCATCTACGCCGTGACTGCATTGGGAAGGTGCCCGAAGAGAAGTCGGAAGAATCTCTCGTACAAGAGGACCCACCCGAATATGTTATTGAAGAGGACTCCTTCGGTTGCGAACCTATTCACTATGGACCCGAGCCAGGTTCATAGACTGAAGAAGCGACTTCACTTATAGGTAAATTAAAAAAAAATTGCCCCAATTTTTCATGTCTTTATCTCTTTGGAAAAGGGATGCTCTAGAAAAACCACGTTGGCTTCAAGTTTCTACCTCATTATATAAAGGAATTGTCGAAAGGGGCTCTGAAAAAACCTATCCTACTGTGGTGACATTGACATTACCAGATGTTGGGTATACTTCCCTTTCCATGGGGTCTGGACATATGTTGTATGTTTCTCCTGTCCTACCTTCCTTTACACCTGCAGTCTCACCTCGACAGTCCCAACCACAGTTTCTTAGCCCTCGGGACCCAAGAATAGTACCGTCACCTTCCCCACTTACTTTGTTAGACACCGTGATAGAGTTGGGGTTCAAATAATCTGAAGAGGGAGAGTCCTCACTCAATGTTGTTCTTGACTCACTGATTCCCTTCATCTAGGATAAAAATGTTGCGATCAAACTGTCTACCTATTTGGGTAAAACCATTCATATCTCCGCGGAAATCATGGAGACTACTTCAACAAATCTTCAGCTAGGGGTGCCGGGGAAATAATTTGCTTGGTCTAGGGGCCTTGTCATAGAACTATCCCCTATAAAAACTCTTAGTTCTCAAAAAAAGTTGGCACAAAATATTCCACAAATCGATGATTCGATTCCATCCTCCACCGATAGTGGGGCTCTTAGAGTGATGAAAGACCTGGAGAGGGATAAGTAATGTTATTACTTTCCTTAAATTTAAGAGGGGTTGGAGGCACCCTCAAAGAAGCCTCAGTTCGACGACTCTTGGATAATGCTCGTCCAAAAATTGTTTTTCTGCAAGAAACCTTGGTAAATGCTCAGAAAGCAAGGGACTTTATGCATCTCTTGTGTCCATCCTGGGTTTCGAGTGCATTTAATTCCGTGGGTACTTCGGGGGGATTGTTAGTCTCATGAGATCCAAATTTATATGAATTGGTTCCTGATCTTACTATTGGTGGTATTTTGTTAACAATCAGGTGTATTTTAAACAACCGGGAGTTAGCACTGTTTAAAACATATGGCTCATGCACGGATCATAAACAATTCTGGAAGTCGATGGAAGATAATGGTATCTTTTCTATTAAGCATCTAATCATTGCAGAGGACCTAAATTTTGTTTTATCTTCGGACGAGGTCTGGTGAGGAACATTCGGGTCTAGGTATATAGATGATTATTACAGAGAGATTTTTTCATCCAAAAATTTCATTGATATAATGCCGGCGAAGTTGGTTCATACCTGGAGGAACGAGCATTGTGGACAGGAGGCAGTTGCAAGGAGATTAGACAAATTACTTGTTTTTGAAGATTTATTATCTATTGTCGGCCTTTATAGGTCTTGGGTAGAACTTCCTTTTATATTCAATCATGCGCCAGTTATTTTACAACTGGATTTACCTCCTTTCTATAAGGTCTTTCCTTTCAAACTTAATGCTCTGTGGCTGAAGGATCAATATTTTTGTGGAATTAGTCTACAAGATATGGAAAGACCCATTTTTCTTGTCTAAAGGTGGAAAACAACACAAGATTGTATGGAAGTTAAAAGTACTAAAATCACAAACAAAACTATGGTTAAAGATAAATTAGCCAGAAACAATACTAAGCTATTGACTCTCAAATCAGACATAAAGGATGCGATTATTCTATTGGAAGTTGATCCTACAAATCATGAAACATAGTTATTTCTTCGACAAATGGAATTATAAAGAAACAATATATTAAAATCGGTTGAAGAACAGTGGAGACTGCACGACAGGGCAATTTGGATGGCTAGTGGGGATAATAATACAAAGGAAGCAACGGTTTGATATTTCAAAATTTTCTATAAGGACCTGCTCTCATCGAACACTATTGAACAAATAAAGGTAAATGAACTCTTTCCACAGATTGTAAATGAGGATGAGTCTTGCTTGATGTACAATCCTGTCACTTTGGAGGAGCTAAAAGTTGTTCTATTTCTTTTTAAGAAGGATAAGAGTCCAGGGTCAGACGACTGGGCGGTTGAATTTTTCACTTTCTTATTTTATTTAGTAGGGGAGGATCTCCTAGAAATGGTGGAGGAGTCTAGAAGATTAGGCAATATCATTAGAAGCCTAAATTCAACCTTTCTGACCTTGATCCCAAAGGCAAACAAACCGATCTCCTTTGACAACTTTCATTTGATATCTTTGTGCAATCTTTGTTACAAGGTGATATCAAAGATCATCGCCAACTGAATAAAACCATTTATTTCCAAGTCACTTTCTAAAGAACAGTTGGAATTTTTAAAAGGAATGAGGAACCAAGACACTATCGACATAGCTCATGAGAGCCTCCATAGCATCAAAAATAAAAATTTAAAATCGCTTGTCTCACTTACTAAAAATCCTCATTCACAAAAATCATTGAACATTAGACAGAGGCCGATCATTCAGATTGATGGATGTTCTATTGCATCTTTTGATGGGGCAACTACAATAGGTGGTTTGAATTGTGTAGCTGGAGGTGTTATAAAATTCCCATATTCAATTGTTTACAGGTGGTTTATCGATTGCGGGGTAGGTACTAATACAAAAGCTGAGCTTTTGGGAGTATGTACCACTCTCACATTAGCAAATTATTTGAATATTCAAAACATTCATATTATGGGGGACTCCAAGGTGGTTATTGACTGACTAAACCATAAAGGAAATCTTCAATCTATCGCCATCAAAGGATGGAAGCGCAGAACTATGGAGTTGTCTACAACATTTCAAGGTATCTGCTTTCATCATATCTTAAGGGAATTCAATAAGGACACAGATCTCCTATCCGAGCATGCCCTATTGGAACCGAAAGGAAGATTATTATATTTGTAAGTTATTTTGATATGTCAGTGGTAGGGGATCCTTTATGGATGGTATCTTTTTTTAGTGGGAAGTAATTATGTCAGTATGTATCCTATTGGATCGTCAAGTTTTAGACTTTGATCAAGGATCCTTTCAAGATGTAAAAAAAATTACAATCTAATATAATTTTGAACGAATTTTCTATTGGAAAAAGTTGTAGATTTTTTGAATAAAATCTATATCAAAGAAGGGAAATTAGTAGCAAAGCTCTTTATATCTACCTTTTAATATTTTAATATAATAATTGTATGTAGTTCAAAACTAATAGCTAAAGCAATTATAGTATTTGTATGTAATCCAAAACTAATAGTTAAAGCAATTATAAAACACTCAAAACTTGTAATAATTTATTATTTGTTTATAATTTTTAATTAGTATTTATTTATATATAAATGTGTTATTTTTAAAGTATCATTTAAGGTTAGGGTGTACTTTTGAGTATCATGGAGCGTTTCCATTGAAAATATGTAGTAACTATTAGTCACATAAATGCAATGTATTGTTGGATTTGAGATTAAAGTTATATAATTTTTTCATTTAAAATATTTGAAATCAATTTTTTAATAAAATTGTAATTTTTTGTAATTATTTTCAAAATTGCCTARTTCATTTATGCAAGATAAATGTGAGTTGCCAAATTTGTAGCTAAGTGAAATGGTMAAAAAATGACCAAAATGTTAATTATCAAGCTCTTCTTTTGATAAGAAGTCCCTGGTCCACACCTCTAAATGTTGTTAGGATGTGATGTTAATTAGTTCGAGATATTTTTAATATATAATAAAATTTCATGGAACTTGGTAAAAATATTTAAAATACACAAGTAGTAGAACTTGGTAAAAATATTTAAAAATTTAAATGACAAATTCCATCTTCAACAAGATGGCTTTGGTCCATGCAGTGTTATTATTTTTACTTATTTAATGGCTAATTGGCCACATTTTTGTAGTTATTATGAAAAAAAAACAATTAGAGGTTAAACTGGTAAAAATGACGGAAATGGAGTAAAAATATATTTTGTTAATGAAATTGCATATAAGAGGAATAAATTGCATAACAAATGTGAGAAGTGAGATTTTGTTTTTCAATATATATTTTTGAAAGAACTAAATTTATCTATACAATTGAAATCAAGGGTAAGTGAGAAAATGTTTTTCAATGTAATTTTTTGAGAGAGCTAAATTTATCTATGATGATGGGGAAATATCTTCTCAAAACCGAACGTTTCAAAACTTCACACACAGTTTGAATCTAAAAATAGAATTTTAATTTAAATATTTCTACATTTTAAACTAATTCCCAAATTCTTATTTCATAACATTTCTTACTAGTTCCCAAACTCCCAAAAAAAAATAATTGAAATTTTAAAAACATGTTTCAAAAATGTCAAAACCAGTGATACATAATTGTGATATGTTATAAAAAATAAATGATATTATAAGTCGTTAGAAAATAAGAACTTCGTGACTTTACAACTAAGAAAGTGGAAATTGTTAAATAACATTTTATATATATAAAATAAGTTATTTATATTGGTTAAGAAATTCAAAATTCATTATTATACTTTCGTATTTTGAATGTCTACTAAAAATAAAAATAAATATTTAATCAAAATTTTATAATATAATATTTAAATATTACATAATTATTAAATCTATTTTTTATTTTTAAATTATTAAAAATTATAAAAATCTATATATCTAATATTAAACTTTAACCAATATTAAATAAATCGGTAATATATATATATATATATATTAGTTCTATTAATTAAGCAATTCTAGTTTCATGTATTTTGAAAGTCTATTAAATATTTAAAAATATTTTAATTAAAATATAACAAATAAATTATTAAATAATATATGTTATATATAAAATAACTTATAAGTTAGTTTTATTGATTAAGAAATTCGAGCTTATTATAGATTTGTATTTTAAATTCTTATTAAATATTTAAAAATATTTTAATCAAAATACTCTATTGCAATATTTAAATATTAATTTTCAAAAACTTTTTAATAAATTAGAGTTTCATTATTATAGTTTTGTAATTTGAATGTCTATTAAATATTTAAAAATATTTTGATCAAAATATAACCAATAAATTGTTTTTTATTTTTTTATTTTTTTAACAAGAACGGTTAGGCTGCATTAAGCGGCATTCTGGCAAGCTAGAATCAGAAAGTTACAAATCTGAAGAAGGTTGGTGACCTCCAACAGTGCTGCCAACCTTCTTGTGAATATCTTGGGAGACCAATCCCATCTGCTTCTTGAGTTAATTCGAGAAAATGACAAAAAATGCATACATAAGTAAATTCTCACAAACTGTGAGCATAGTAGAAGACAGAAGCAAAGCATTAAACCGAGGGGGATGGAATTTTCCCCTTAAAGAAGGGGTCCAACTTTTTCTGAGAGCCTAAAGAAATGTTGGAGGCCGCCTCCTTTTCTCTGCGCGCTTTGTTGGTCCTTCTCCCTCGGGTAAGGGGTGGAGACGGAACTGAATTGTCTTCAGGTTCAGAAGTTTCCACAGAGCTACTAGAGGGGACTGAAACAACCAGACCTGCAGGGGCAGAGGGTTCCGGATCTGAAGCCCGAATTTCTCTCGCTGCTACTGAATCTGGGGGGATGGAATCCGGAAGGCTTTCATCTGCCGGAGGATCTTCCTTAACTGTTGTTGCTTCTGGATCTAGGGCTTCATCTTCTTTTAGCGCATCAAAGCTATTTTTATTTTCTAGAGTTGCCTCTGTTGAATGAGTGGCCTTCGGAGCCTGGGGTAGTGGATCCTTTCGCCTTGGCTGCCTTCGTCGGTTAGATACTGACTGAAAATCATCTTCTTTGACTAGTCCCGACTCCTGAGAGGCTTTGGGGCAACTTTTTGCGAAATGACCGTATGCATGGCACCGGAGGCACTTAAAAGGAATATGCTCGTAGTCCAGCTCTTGGATATGGCACCATTCCCCCAGGGAGAGATTAATGGCTTCCGGAAGGCCTTTCTCGAGGTTAACCTCAACACAAATACGAGCGCATGTAAACTGATCCCCTTTCGGCTCCACACTGTCCAGGAAATGCCCAAGCTTATTTCCAATGTCCTCCAGAGATCTTTTCCCCCAGAGATGCAAGGGAAGATGAGGCAACCTAACCCAAACAGGGGTTGCGGTGATCTCGGCTCTGGGATTGAAGTCAAGAGTCCAGGGGGCCAAGAACAACCCTCTCGACCCCATGAAATAGGGTCCAGATCTGAAAACTAGATCACGGTCCTCTGTCCTCGAGAAACTGAAGACAAAAAAAACCCTGCCTACTGCGCACCGAGAAACTTTCCCCTGTATCAGCGGCTTCCAACGATCATCCATCCATGCCTCCACCGTTTTGGTGTTGGGCCATAACCCCGTAAACTTTCCGATGAGGGCCTTTTCTGCTAGAAAGAGGGCAAGGTTGCAAGGCTCCTCTAGAGATAGCTCTAGAGAAGGGATCTCCTCCATCTTCTTAACAAACTTAGACGAGAGAGAAGGCTTGGATTTAGGTCCTGCCGAGCGGACTAACGCTTTGAATGCTTCCAAAGGATCTTCTTCCTTCTCGGCATTCGGGTCTGGGGCCATCGTGGCAGGGCGACGACCACCAGCAGACAAGAAGACGGAGCAAGTCGCAGAGGCAGACCACTGCTCCAAAACGCATGCACGCAGGAGGGACGCTCTGAAAAACGTCGATCCGCGGCCCTGTATGCAAAGAAGCAAGGGGAACCCTGATCGACTGCTATAGACGAAGATCCGCGCCCCTGCAATCGAAAAACCAGAGCAGAGACGGCTAGGGTTTAGGCCCTAGCCGCATTGACATTCCGTCTCGCTTCATCTTTTTTTCACTGAATTCTAATAAACAATCCATAAAGAGTTGAAGGACATGGGGGTGGGCTTTGATCCACTTATGTGTGCACAGGTCACGATACCATTATTATAGTATCTCTGGGTGCAACCACACGTTCGACCACTACCTCAAGGTGTCCCCATGGCTCCAGGTAAAGCCATCACGAGAATTGAACCTTGCCCAACGGTGAAAAACTCCTCGCTTTCCACCATTGGATCCAACCCCTTTGGAAAATATAACCAATAAATTGTTAAACAACATATTTTATATATACATATTATTATAGTTTTGTATTTGAATGTCTATTAAATATTTGTTTAAAAATATTTTAATCAAAATTATATATTTTAATATTTAAATATTATAATTTTATAATACTAAATTTAAATATTATTTTTCAAAAACTTACTTTTTAATAAAGTATTTAAACTTAGTTTTTAATAAAGTACTTATCACATCATGGTTTAATAGTTTAATGTTAATAATAATTTAATTTTAAGGTCATGGTCAAGTTGCTTGACATCAAATCAAATTGATGTATGAGATTTTTTGTTTGTGAGACAAGTAACCCCATCAATAATTTAAACATTAAACACTATACAAATAGCACTCTTTTTTAAATATGATACAAAATATGATACAATATGATAGTAAATATGATACAAAATGGTGACCTTGATCTGCCAAAAAAAAACCAGGTCAGGTATGCACCTTACTGCTTGTCCTTGATCATGTGTCAAAACTGGAAACTAGACCAGTCCTCCATTTTAAAGTTTGAGAGATATATCCACAAAAAAGAGAAAAGGCTAACTATCCGATCAACTAAGTCCTAGGCATATTTACCTAGACTTTGGATGAGACTACCAAAAATTAAAACTACCTACAACACACCCAACTACATCCTGGGACTAAATGTCAGTACAAACAAAAGGAAACACAGACATAAAACTAAAAAGCACTAGAGCACCTGGGAGTGGTCTGTCACCCCCATCCGCTTGGCCTTTGTTGTCCTCCTTTGAGGAGACTGTTATGGTCCTTCTGATCTGAGCCGATCCTCATTGGCCATCTACATGTGTTATGTCCATATGGTGGACGTATCTGAGGAACAGAGGGAACTGCGTAGCGAAACGCTCTTGTTTACTTTGTTGGTTCTTCTTTACAGTGATAGAAACGCTGAAAGACGAGCTCAACAAGCGAAGCCGGTCTCCTGGATGGTAGGCAGACGAGGCCTCCACGACCTGCTTTTGGATATCAAGTACTCCCTAAACGCCATCTTCACCTCCGGATCATAGCACCTCTGCACCAAACTCTCATACATCGAACCGCGGCCCTCGCCCGGCAGA
>SNQJ01S0004744.1:30618-52732 GCA_010110895.2 Picea sitchensis
TTTTAATCAAAATTATATATTTTAATATTTAAATATTATAATTTTATAATACTAAATTTAAATATTATTTTTCAAAAACTTACTTTTTAATAAACTTACTTTTTAATAAAGTATTTAAACTTAGTTTTTAATAAAGTACTTATCACATCATGGTTTAATAGTTTAATGTTAATAATAATTTAATTTTAAGGTCATGGTCAAGTTGCTTGACATCAAATCAAATTGATGTATGAAATTTTCTGTTTGTGAGACAAGTAACCCATCAATAATTTAAACATTAAACACTATACAAATAGCACTCTTTTTTAAATATAATACAAAATATGATACAATATGATAGTAAATATGATACAAAATGGTGACTATGATCTGCCAAAAGAAAACCACGTCAGGTATGCACCTTACTGCTTGTCCTTGATCATGTGTCAAAACTAGTAGGACTTTGGATGAGACTACCAAAAACTGAAACTACCTACAACACACCCAACTGTACAAACAAAAGGAAACACAGACATAAAACTAAAAAGCATTAGAGCCCCTGGGAGTTGGCCATTTACATGTGTTATGTCCATATGGTGGACGTATCTGAGGAACAGAGGGAACTGTGTAGTGAAACACTCTTGTTTACTCTGTTGGTTCTTCTCTACATCCACTAACAACTTGATGATGGTTTCTAACCTGCTGATTAGATAATAAATTTCTTCCACATGGGTTTAATCTCCTGTTGGTCATCCTTGCGCGCCTCCTTGAATAATCAAATTAATGTTTACTTGAATAATCAAACACAACTGCAAACCAGATACACAAATAAACTATAAAATGGAAAAAGAAAAAAAATACTTGAATTAAATACTAAATTAAGTTAAGTTAAGTTAATTAGACGATTCACCCATTAATTGTTTGAAGGTACATAAAGCTTTTGGACAATCGAATAAATTTTGAAGTGGAAAAGCAATTTACAGTGACAGAAACTCTGAAAGACGAGCTCAACAAGCGAAGGCGGTCTCCTGGATGGTAGGCAGACGAGGCCTCCACGACCTGCTTTTGGATATCAAGTACTCCCTAAACGCCATCTTCACCTCCGGATCATAGCACCTCTGCACCAAACTCTCATACATCGAACCGCGGCCCTCGCCCGGCAGATCCCAAGTCGAATCAGCGCTCCTCCGCGGCTGCGCCGCCTTGGATGGCTCTTCTGTAGCGGCGGCGTACAGCCTCGCCGCCAGGGCCTCCAAATTATCGATCGACTCGATGGCCGAGAGCGGCAAGAGAAAGTAGAGCTCGCCCAGCCGGAGCTCCTCCTCCGGCTGCAATGGCCGACTGACGACGTACAGATCACGCGAGTTACAGATGAAATGGAGGGGGTGGTGTTGCAGCACTCGCTTGACGCTAACGGGCTCCAGAAACTTGTCCACCTGTCCGTTAAGGTGGACGACCCTGATGGCGAGAGGACTCACCACCTTCGGCCGCCGGGAGCACGAGGCCATCGATCCCATAATTCTTTTTCTTCTGTGTTAAAAAACAGTTGCCAAGCGGATAAAGAGCGTAGAACCCTACCGAAAGATGGAGAGAATAGAGTTGAGACTCGAGAGAATGAAGGACCAACGAACCATTGGGGGATAAATATTATGTTTTTATCAGAGAGACAATAGGAAATGCTGCTACCGTGGAAAACGGTGAACCACATGACGTACAACACATGACGTATACCGATTGGACCTTGAAATTATAAGCATGACGTATATCGATTGGACTTTGAAATTATACATGGTATATAGAAAGGATTTGTCTAATATTCTATAAAATAGTTTTATTTATTTGAATATAAATTTATAAAAAAATTATTTTTTTAAATTAAAAATCTATTTATAAATGTAGAAATGAATTCAACATGCTGTAAAATCTCTAAAACATTAAAATTATACAATTAAATTATGATTAACAATTATTTTTATTAGTTAGTTAATAATAAATTTATCATTTTTTAATAGTGTTTATGCATATTACACTATTATAAAGACAGGATAGAAAACTTAATACACAGTACATAATTTTCTCCTTATGAAATACACCTACACTTAACAAGAGCACTTTTTGAATAATTTTTATGATAACACCTAACTATCGCACTTTTTAATAATTTTTATAATAACAATTATTTTATGGAAGTTAACGATTGATTTATTACTTCTTTTTATAGTATTTATGTATATTACATTACTAGCTTGCAGCTGGTGAACGCTGAAAAGTGGTTGGCTGTTAAACTTCCGACTGGTGATTGTTGGTGATGTCAGCATAGAAATGTGGCCACCTTAATATCTTAATATTTTTTAATCAGGTAGACGTGGCAATAAGTTAGTGAACACAGTAGTTTTTAAACACGATTAGGTAAATGTAAAAAAGTAAACATATAAACGGATGTCTTTATAAGAGCTCGAAAGTTAATGGATGAAATCAGAACCATTCATTTATTGTGACGACTAAGAATATTCATATTCTAGGCATATTTAATCTCATTCATAGAAAACATATTAAGAACTAAAAACCTATTAAATGTGCCCATTATCAATAGGTGTATGCCTTTCGACGTAATTATTATAATAGGAACATGATAAAAAAGCTTAATGCATAGTACATAATTTTCTCCTTATGAAATACACATACACCTAACTATCTCACTTTTTAATAATTTTTATAATAACAATTATTTTATGGACACCTGGCCACCCAGTCGCTTTCGCCCAGCTGTTCCTGTCGCTTTCACTTTTGCTTCTCGAATGCACTCGTGGAGCCTGCTTGGATGATCCGGCCTCGGTGTTCCTTGGTTGAATCACGAATTTGATTGGCGGCTCGCCAGGTGTCTCTTGAACCCTTGTGCTGAGCTGATACTGGCGAGACTTCTCCCATTCCTTTGGCTGTCGCAGTGAGAGAAACTGAGATCATATCTGTTAGATAAGTCAGGGGGTCTTATTTTATGGAATAGGTTAATAAATTGTAAGTTAATTTAATTTAATTTTTAATTCTATCCTATAAAGTTATGTTTTGATTTATTCAATTTTTTTAATTTGTGTATAAAGTTATGTTTTGATTTATTCAATTTTTGTTTAATTTGTGTATAAGGTTTAGAATCTTTCAAAGCTTTTTTTATAAGATTATCTAATATTATGATTAACTATGTAAACTTATCTACTTAGTTTCAAAATTTTAATAATAAATATTGAACAAATTTAATATCTTTAAAAATTTAGATTTTATGATTAACTTTCTATATAATAATTTTTTATTGAGTAGATGTTTAATATATTTAACAATTATGTTATGAAATTGTTTTGATGTTTATAAATTTAAAATAAATAAGTTAATTATATAGTAAATAGTTAATTATGTTATGAAATTGTTTTGATGTTTATAAATTTAAAATAAATAAATAAATACGTTAATTATATAGTAAATAGTTTTTAGTAATAAATTCCTAAAAATTAAAATATAAATAGTTTTTAGTAATAAATCCGTAAAAAATTAAAGTATAATTATAATATTCTTATGATATTCTTAAATTCTAGATTTTGAAAAAAAATAAAAAAAATTATATAATTATTTCAATTATTAAATAAAAATTTATTACAAAATTAAATAGATTCAATATTAAATATAATTGAAGTCAATTCTCGAACTGCACCTTACAAAATTTAAAAATTAAGTTATATTAAGGGTTGGTGTGGCTCAAATATAATTAAACAAATAAAAAAAATATTAAACATAATTCTAACTTCTTTTTCCACGTAAAAACATTTTCACCCTTAACTAAGTACTAATCACATTTTAAATTTTACTATTTTTTAAGTTATGATTGTAAAGTTTTCTCAAGTGTTAGATTTGATTAATTCCACATTAAACAATTATTTATTAAATTAATATTTAATACATTAACATTAGTATAAAATTATTTATATAACATAAAATTTTATTACTCTTAATTCAATATTAAATACAATTTATATTTTAATGTCTTTTTTTTAAAGAGACTAGCTAGGAACTACGACCACGAAAAAGACACTTCATTATAAGGACATAACCAAAAACCTGAGAAGTTTTTTTTTGAACTCTGCAACTAGGCGGGAAAGCTTTGGAGCTCCAACAATGGCAAGTGATCAACGACCAGGCAGATGGAAAAACTCTCCTAGGTGAAAATTGAGTTTTAGGTGTTTCCGCAAGAAAGCTTTGCGATTTCTTCATGAAGTTTAGTGTGGTTGTAGGTGTTTTTGATGTCCTATCTTTGTGTTTTGGTGTCCAGTCTTTGTATCGTAAAACTACCTTCCTTCTCCACCTTCTCTGATCCTAACATCTTGTTTTAGCTCGACTGAAACTGTTATTAATTCACACAAATTACACTGATCTCGGTGCCTTACTATTTAAATTTCCTATTTAGGAAATTGAACCACGTTTCTTCAATTCTGTTGGAGCTTGTATTTTATTTAATGTGGTGTGGGTCTTATTTATTACTCTCATTGGTTTTAGAACCAACTACCATCCATCTTTTACCATTTCTAGGTTGATGAACCGTATTAAATGTCTCTTAGTACTAAACAAGTGTTGTTAGTATGGAACCCTTACCTGATGCTGACATAAATGGAGATGTTAGGGCACTAATGAGTGCAATAGACGAGGTTTATTGGCTTCAGGAAGGTCTTTTCACAAAGGATGATTCATTGGGTGTGTTACCTAGCGCATTAAACCACACTTCACATAAATTGCACCTTACTCTAGGCATTTACGATATTTCATGAAACTTTTCTCCTGGTTTTACTTTGAAACAAGAGACGTTTCCAGGCCATAACCCTTTCTTTGGTTCCCCTGTTAATGCGAGCTCTAAACTCCCTCAGTGTGAGCCAAAGGTTGTTTCTGCTACTGAGTTGGGTGTTAAAGGTGGTGGTCCGACGGATAGACTTAGGAATACCAGTAAACCTACTAATCCGACTGGTGTCAAGAGGTGGGTGTGGAAGGCTAATAAGAGGATTAGGAGGATGGTGTTGGGTTCGGACGTAGGCCTTGAAGAAAATTGTGGGTTGGCTCTTTGTGGGTTGGTGGGTAGATTATCTTATTCCTATATAGCTAATAGTCCAGTCCCGAAATGGATTGCTAAAAACTGGGTTCCAATACTCGGTTATGTGCCCGAACTGCTTTGCCTCATGAAGGGTTGGATG
This sequence comes from Picea sitchensis, assembly GCA_010110895.2. Taxonomy (NCBI): domain Eukaryota; kingdom Viridiplantae; phylum Streptophyta; class Pinopsida; order Pinales; family Pinaceae; genus Picea; species Picea sitchensis. The sequence goes on from SNQJ01S0004744.1 coordinate 35,823, forward strand.
GGCTTTATATGCAAAACTCCGAAAGATGTGGATTTAGTGTTGAACAAATTCTGGGTGATTGGGGGTAGGAGTCTTATGTTGAAATGGTGGCAGGTGGCTTTCGACCCGCGGACTGAACATTTCCAACTTCGACATTTCTGGGTCCTTTTGTCGGGTTTTCCATTGCACCTGTGGAACGAAGGTGCACTAAGGGCGATTGGAGATGCTCTGGGGCGATTCATCACTCTAGATATCACAACTCTGGAAAAATATGTAAGGAAAGTGGGAAGGATCTTAGTGGAAGTCAATATCCATGGAGGACTTCCAGAGGAACTTGATATTGAATGGCGAGGTTTTCATATCACTCAGTGGCTGGGCTACTTGGGTATTCCCTTTCGGTGCAATTGGTGTCAAGGCACTGGCCATCTACGTCATGACTGCATTGAGAAAGTGACTGAAGAGAAGTCAGAAGACTCTCTCGTACAAGAGGACCCACCTGAATATGTTATTGAAGAGGACTCCTTCGGTTGTGAAACTATTCACTATGGACCCGAGCCAGGTTCACAGACTGAAGAGGCGACTTCACTTACAGGTAAATTAAAAAACTTTCTCCCCAATTTTTTCATGTCTTTATCTCTTTGGGAAAGGAATGCTTTGGAAAATACATGTTGGCTTCAGTTTTCTACCTTGTTAGATAAAGGAATTGTCGAAAGGGGCTCTGAAAAAACCTTTCCTACTGTGGTGACATAGACATTACCAGATGTTGGGGACACTTCCCTTTCCACGGGGTTTGGACATATGTTGTCTGTTTCTCTTGTCCTACCTTCCTTTACACCTGCAGTCTCACCTCGACAGTCCCAACCATAGTTTCTTAGCCCTCGGGACCCAGGAACAGTACCGTCACCTTCCCCACCTACTTTGTTAGACACCATGATAGAGTCAGGGTTCAAAGAATCTGAAGAGGGAGAGTCCTCACTCAGTGTTGTTCTTGACTCACTGGTTCCTTTCATCCAGGATAAAAAATGTTGCAATCAAACTGCCTACCTATTTGGGGAAAACCATTCATATCTCTGTGGAAATCATGGAGACTACTTCAACAAAGCTTCAGCTAGGGGTGCTGGGGAAATAATTTTCTTGGTCTAGGGGCCTTGGCATAGAACTATCGCCTACAAAAAATCTTAGTTCTCAGAAAAAGTTGGCACAAAATATTCCACAAACTGATGATTCGGTTCCATCCTCCACCGATAGTGGGGCTCTTAGAGCGATGAAAGACCCAATGAGGGCTAAGTAATGTTATTACTTTCCTTAAATTTAAGAGCGGTTGGAGGCACCCTCAAAGAAGCCTCAGTCCGACGACCTTTGGATAATGCTCGTCCAAATTTTTTTTTTCTACAAGAAATCTTGGTAAATGCTCAGAAAGCAAGGGACTGCATGCATCTCTTGCGTCCATCCTGGGTTTTGAGTGCAGTTAATTCTGTGGGTACTTCGGGGGGACTGTTAGTCTCATGGGATCCAAATTTATATGAATTGGTTCCTTATCTTACTATTGGTGGTATTATGTTAACATGAAGGTGTATTTTAAACAACCGGGAGTTAACACTGGTTAATATATATGGCCCATGCATGGACCAAAAACAATTCTGGAAGTCAATGGAAGACAATGGTATATTTTCTATTAAGAATCTAATCATTGCAGGGGACCTAAATCTTGTTTTTATCTTCGGACGAGGTCTGGGGAGGAATATCTGGGTCTGGAAATATAGATGATTATTACAGAGATATTTTTTCATCCAATTTTTTTATTGATATCAAGCCGGCGAAGTTGGTTCCTACTTGGAGGAACGGGCGTTGTGGACATGAGCCGCTTGCAAGGAGATTAGCCAGAGTACTTGTTTCTGAATATTTATTATCTATTGTCGGCCTTTATAGGTTTTGGGTAGAACTTCCTTTTATATCCTATCATGCACCAGTTATTTTACAATTGGATTTACCTCCTTTCTATAAGGCCTTTCCTTTCAAACTTAATGCTCTGTGGCTGAAGGATCAAGATTTTGTGGACTTAGTCTACAAGATATGGAAAGACCCATTTTCTTGTCTGAAGGTGGAAAACAACACAGGATTGTATGGAAGTTAAAAGTACTAAAATCACAAACAAAGATATGGTATAAAGAGAAATTAGCCAGAAACAATACTAAGCTATTAGCTCTCGAATCAGACATAAAGGATGTGATTATTCTATTGGAAGGTGATCCTACAAATCATGAAATAGAGTTATCTCTTTGGCAAATTGAATAATAAAGAAACAATATATTAAAAGGGGTTGAAGAACAATGGAGACTGCACAACAGGGCAATTTGGATGGCTAGCAGGGATAATGATACAATTTTTTTTCACAAATATGCTACCCACAATAGAACCCGGAAACATATATGGGACATCACTGATAGCACAAGAGTAAAGGTTTTTGAACAGGGAGCCTTAAAGGAAGCAACAGTTTGATATTTCAAATTTTTCTATAAGGACCCGCTCTCATATAACACTATTGAACAAATAAAGGTAAATGAACTCTTTCCATAGATTGTAAATGAGGATGAGTCTTGCTCGATGTACAATCCTGTCACTTTGGAGGAGCTAAAAGCTGTTCTATTTCTTTTTAAGAAGGATAAGAGTCCAGGGCCAGACGACTGGATGATTGAATTTTTCACTTTCTAATTTGATTTAGTAGGGGAGGATCTCCTAGAAATGGTGGAGGAGTCTAGAATATTAGGCAATATCATTGGAAGCCTAAATTCAACCTTTTTGAACTTGATCCCGAAGGCAAAAAAACCGGCCTCCTTTGACGACTTTCGTCCTATATCTTTGTGCAATCTTTGTTACAAGGTGATATCAAAAATCATCGACAACCGGATAAAACCATTTATTTCCAAGTCACTTTCTGAAGAACAGTTGGGATTTTTAAAAGGAAGGAGGATACAAGACACTATTGGCACAACTCATGAGAGACTCCATAGCATCAAAAATAAAAATTTAAAATCACTTGTCCTAAAACTGGATTTAAGGAAAGCATATGACTGTATTGACTGGGTTCATTTAAGAATGATCCTTCTAAATGTGGGGTTTGGAATTCAGATGACAGATTGGATCATTTCATGAGTCACATCCTCCTTCTTTGCAGCTTTACTAAATGGTGAGGCCACTGACTTCTTCAGAAGCGATAGAGGATTACGGAAAGGGTTTCCATTATCACCATTACTTTTTATACTGGTGATGGAAGGACTCGGTTTATTACTGAAATACAACATTGGTGAAGGCAAGCTTTCTGGTATTAAAGTGTCCAGATTGTTAAATATTCTTCATCTATTGTTCGTGGATGATGTACTCATTATGACAAAGGCAAGTTTACAAGAATGGGAAGAAATTGAAAAAATCATCAGATTATTCTGTAAATCCTTTGGTCTTTCGGTTAACGAAACAAAGACAACGATTCATTTTGAAGGGCTCACAGAGCTTGAATTGGTCCCTTTCAAAACAATCCTTCCTTATACTTTCAGTGATCTTTCGATCAGTTTCAAATATTTGGGTTATTTTCTAAAGACAAGGATGCATAAGGCAGAGGACTGGGGTTGGATTGTGGCCAAATTAACCAATAAAATCGGTTTATGGTGTAACAGGTGGCTTTCTATGGGAGGTAGATAAATTCTATTCAAAACAGTGTTGGAAGGCCAACCTGTTTATTGGATGTCTATGGAAGCTATCCCTTGATCTGTATTAAGAAGGATTAGAAAATTGATGTTTCACTTTCTATGGCATGGCCTTAAAGAATCACAACAATATCATATTTGCAGATGGGAGACTTTATCTAGACCAAAGAAGAATGGAGGTTGGGGTTTCCGGAACCTTGCGCACTTCAACACGACATTGATTGTAAATACCCTTTGGAGGGTCTTAACGTAGGGAGACATCTGGCATAAAGTAGTAATGGAAAAATACTTTGCAAACATTACAGTTATAAACTGGCTTAGGTTGGCTTCTCAAAAAATATGTTCTGCTTCCAGGATATGGACGAGCCTTACACGTTTTGTTCATGTCATCACTCATTGGTTGGCTTGGAGGTCAGGATCTGGACATCTCGTCTCCATTGGAAGAGACCGAATCCTGGGCATCAGTGACAAATCCTTCCTCACGACAGAGATCCTTTCTATTTTAAATCAAAAAATAATTATTGTGCTAGCTCAAGCCACTGAAGGCCAAGACCCAATCACACAATTAGAGGTCTGGATGAGCTTTGAAAATTTGGGATTAATTGGGGAACTTGCTAAAGAGATTTCGCTCCATGACACTGATGACACACTACTATGGACTGGAGGCAATTCATGTGGGAACCTCATTGTTATAAATATTTATGCAGCCCTTATATCCACTTAGAATTTCCCGATTTGGCGTGGATGGAGAGTTAACTTATGGAAATGGAATTTGCAGCTGAAGATAAAAAAAAAATTATGGTTGGCCGCAGACAACAGGATTCTTACCTAGGAGGTATTAAATAAAAAAGGATGGGTCTTACCTAGGAGGTATTAAATAAAAAAGGATGGGAGGTCCTGGGGATTTGCATACTATGTAAACATAACATTGAAGACACAAACCACCTCTTTATTCATTGCTCCTTTTCCAAAACTGTTTGGTCCAGAATTTCACATAGGCTTCAAATTAAAAATGCATGGGCTGGAACTTCTCTTATAGACTGCTTAGACTCCTGGACTATAAACAATTCTGTTTCAAATAGGCTGGCGAAAATCACATGTTGGAATATTTGGATTGAAAGGAACAAAGTGATCTTCGATGAGAAATCTCCTTCGGCCTGGGTTGTAGTTTTCAAGACACTTGGCTCACTTACTAAAAATACTCATTCACAAAAATCATTGAACATTAGACATAGGCTGATCATTCATATTGATGGATGTTCTATTGCATCTTTTGATGGGGCAACTACAACAGGTGGTTTGAATTGTGGAGCTGGAGGTGTCATAAAATGCCCAGATTCAACTGTTTACAGGTGGTTTATCGATTGCGGGGTAGGTGCTAATACAAAAGTTGAGCTTTTGGGAGTATGGACCACTCTCACGTTAGCAAATTATTTGAATATTCAAAACATTCAAATTATGGGGGACTCCAAGGTGGTTATTGACTTGCTAAACCATAAAGGAAATCTTCAATCTATCGCCATCGAAGGATGGAAGCGCAAAACTATGGAGTTGTCTACAACATTTTAAGGTATTTGTTTTCATCATATCTTAAGGGAATTCAATAAGGATGCAGATCTCCTATCCGAGCATGCCCTATTATTATATTTGTAAGTTAATTTGATATTTTGAAGTGATGGACTTCGTTATATTATATGCATCTGCACTATGTTAGTGGTAGCGGATCCTTTATGGATGGTATCTTTTTGTAGTGGGCAGTAATTATGTCAGTATGTATCCTATTAGATCGTCAAGTTTCAGACTAGTAGCAGATCCTTTATGGATGGTATCTTTTTGTAGTGGGCAATAATTATGTCAGTGTGTATCCTATTGGATCGTCAAGTTTCAGACTTTGATCAAGGATCCTTTGAAGATGTAAATTTTTTTATAATCTAATATAATTTTGAGCCAATTTTCTATTGGAAAAAGTTTTAGATTTTTTGAATAAAATCTATATCAAAGAAGGGAAATTAGTAGCAACGCTCGTTATATCTACCTTTTAATATTTTAATATAATAATTGTATGTAGTTCAAAACTAATAGTTAAAGCAATTATAAAACACTTAAAACTTATAATAATTTATTATTTTTTCATAATTTTTAATTAGTATTTATTTATATATAAATGTGTTATTTTTAAAGTATCATTTAAGGTTAGGGTGTACTTTTGAGTATCATGGAGCATTTTCATTGAAAATATGTATTACCTATCAATCACATAAATGCAATGTATTGTTGGATTTGAGATTAAAGTTATATAATTTTTTCATTTAAAATATTTGAAATCAATTTTTTAATAAAATTGTAATTTTTTGTAATTATTTTCAAAATTACCTAATTCATTTATGCAAGATAAATGTGAGTTGCCAAATTTGTAGCTAAGTGAAATGGTCAAAAAATGACCAAAAGGTTAATTATCAAGCTCTTCTTTTGATAAGAAGTCCCTGGTCCACACCTCTAAATGTTAGGATGTGATGTTAATTAGTTCGAGATATTTTTAATAAATAATAAAATTTCATGGAACTTGGCAAAAATATTTAAAATACACAAGTAGTAGAACTTGGTAAAAATATTTAAAAATTTAAATGACAAATTCCATCTTCAACAAGATGACTTTGGTCCATGCAGTGTTATTATTTTTACTTATTTAATGGCTAATTGGCCACATTTTTGTAGTTATTATTAAAAAAAATAATTAGAGGTTAAACTGGTAAAAATGACGGAAATGGAGTAAAAAAATATTTTGTTAATGAAATTGCATATAAGAGGAATAAATTGCATAACAAATGTGAGAAGTGAGATTTTTTTTTTCAATATATATTTTTGAAAGAACTAAATTTATCTATACAATTGAAATCAAGGGTAAGTGAGAAAATGTTTTTGAATGTAAATTTTTGAGAGAGCTAAATTTATCTATACAATTAAAATTTACAATTTAAAAAAAATAGATAATAAAAATTACCACATTAAATTACAAGGGTAAAATAATAAGTACTATCAAATCAATGAAATATTAAAGCATAAATTAATGGAACATAAATAGATCAAAAAATGATGTATTTTACATAAGAAGGGATTAAAATAATGATATTTCTGGCATCAAGAATACTCACAATAAATGACAAATTAAAGTGATGAATTGGTGACATTTGGAATTTTTTATTTTATTTTTTTAACTTTTTAATTAAATATTTAAATTTGAAAATACCTATTAAAACCACATAAAAAAAAATCATATCATCTCATCAATCAATAGAAAAATAAAAATAATTTTTATAAAATAAAAAATATTTTTTATTTAAAAAAATAAAATTAATATATATATTTTAAAATTTTTAAAAAATTATATATATCACAAACAACTAATTAAAAGTCAATTTTTTTTTTACTACTAAACAATTAAAAATCAATATACAATTACAATATACACTGCCATAAACAGATATAATAATTAAACTCTATCAATAATACATCAAACAACTATTTATTAAATTCCTCTTTGACATAAAGTAAACCTATAATAAGGTACTAGGCTAAACATAGTAGTATTGAATAGACTAATTGATCCATATTCAAAGAACCTCCTATATAAAATTTTAAAGATTGGATAATTTTTTTATTATTCTTTATTCAATATTAAATGCAAATCAGACTTTACTATCTTTTCAAGTTTTGGATTTGTATGAAATCCACATCAAATAATTATTTATTGAGTTCTTCCGTGACATGACGTAAAATTATATTGAGGAGGTGTGTCACACTAGACTTAGTATATTGAATAATTGATCCATACGAAAGAAGTTATTCAACCAGATTTTAAAAAATAATAAAGTTAACCAGATTTTAAAAAATAATAAAGTTTTTTTATAATTTAAAATTTGATATAATTTTTTTTTTATGAAATATATATATATATATATATGTAATTTAAATCGAATAATTACATTTTTTATTAACACTATATCAAATAACTATTTGGTGAGTTACTTCTTTCGTGTAAGGTGAAATTATAATAATCTTTAATTTAATAAAAAATTTAGTTTTTTTTAATTTAAGGTTAATATTAACAGTGGCTTTTTCATATTCAACAACCCTATCGTGACTTGATTGCGGAGGGTTTCGTTTGTCAAACAACTTTATTTTGGTAATGTCGTGGCATTTCCAACTTTGTACATGTGCTCCTTTTTAGTCCCTGCCATAGTAGGAACCAAGGAATAATTCTTTTTTATAATACATGGAAGTGAATTGAAAAGCCTGATTGTGAAACAAATTGTTAAAGGATCAATGAAAGGATAGATTGCAACATATAACAAATCAGATATTAATTAATATACGATATCAAATCATTTGTATTTGTAGAGCAATAAAGTGACATCATTTTAGAGGAGCATAATCCATTTTTTTAATTTAAAAAATAACTTATATTTAGTCTTTTTTTTCAAAAAATTAAAATTATAACTTGTATAGAATTGTACATTTTTTTTTTCCAAAAACTATAAGGAACTTAAGAACTATTCACATTACACAATAAGTTCAGAAAGTTTCCTACTGTTTTACATATCTATATAAAAAAAAGACTACACATATTTTTTTGTCCTCCTTGTAACTGTATTTTATATCAAAAAATATACAAAAACCAAAACAATAGCTTTTCATTCAGTGACCTAAAGATTGATATCAAGTCTTTCAAACATTTTCGGTTGTCCTTCAGTATCCTTTGAAAAGTATATTCCATCTTCATCCAGCAACAATGCTTCCTTAGAAAGCCAGTCAACATCCTTATTATATATTATGTATATATGTTGTGCTTTGAGTTGCTGAAAGTTCCTGCTCAACGATCTAATCTTAGTCATCCAAGGTTGCAGAGATATCACCCGTAGGTTATTTTCATTAGTAAACCAATCGATAATAACCTTTGAATCACCTACCAGTTGTAACCTTGTTACCATTTTAATACAAGCAAAAAATAAAATGGACCACAATGCAAGTAATTCTCCCCTGGTATTGGTTCCTCTTCCACAATTCATTTTGAGTTTGTAAGTGCCCAAAACTGGGCATTTCAATAAAGCTCCAGCCCCACATTTAGAGCCTCTTTCTTGTGATGCCCCATCGAAGAACCCCATTGCCAAATCCCAATAAAGTATGGGTGGCCTATCAATTCTTCTAAGCTTAGAGACCTGTGTAATTTTTTGTTCTCCCAAATCCTGTAGAATAGACTTACAAACTCTAACTTGATTTTTGGGATAGTCTTCAAATATAACCAAATTCCTATGCTTCCAAACCTCCCAACAAATAAAATAAGGGTTTTCTTTCCAATTATCCTTTACCCTTATCCATTTTTGTAAACTGTCCACAATCTGACCTCCTTCCCAGCTATTGTCCAATTTTAATTCTTTTGTTATAGTCTGCCATATACCTTTTATGAAATTACAATCCCCAAAAAGACGGGACACCGTTTCCTCACTGTTCCCACACAAAACACATATACTAGGACCAAAAATGCCCCTTTTGTTCAAGTTTTCCCAAGTAAGTATTCCTTGTTCCATCGATAACCAGATAAAAAGTTTGACTTTTAAAGGTAGCTTCCAGTTCCAAATCTCTAAATACCAGTATTTTGTTTCTTCTTCCATATTCTCCAACACTTGAACTTTATAAGCTTGCTTGGCATTTACTTGTCCTTTTTTTGTATCCCATGACCACAGTGAACTATCTTTCTCATTGTTAAGTTCAATTCCAGAACTCACCAATCCTTTAATGTAATTTGTCCATTCTTCTTTTAGTTCTCCTTCCAGCCCTAAATATTCTTCCTTTTTCCACCTTGTAAAACTAAGTCCCTCCAAAATAATAGACCCTACTTGTGCAAGGAAATCAATCCCTTGTGCCTTCAAAGTCAATATAAGATTCCTTGGCAATTTATAAAAAGTGTGAGACCCAACCATAGGATCAACTCCAATTCTGATGTCCCTCCCATTCCCAGGCTTCCACACCAACCAATCTGTTATGATAGATAATGAAGAGGTGAGGGCTCTCCAAATATTCGAAATACCATTCCAGTTTTTTCTCCCCTGCTTGAACCACTCCTCAACAGTTTTCTTTTTAAGATATTTTTTCATTATCACTTCATGCCATAGACCAGGCATCATAAGACATCTCCATAGACTTTTTGCCGCCAAAGCTTTCCCAAAGATAAAGATATTTTTGATACCCCACCCACCAGTCTTTTTTGGTTTTGCAAGCTTTCTCTAGTTTATCAAATGCATTCCTTCATTTGCTTTTTTTCCAGTCCATAGGAAACTAAACATCCTCCTTCTAATATTATTAAGTAAACTTATAGGTATTTTAGCCAAAGAGATCCAATATACATAAATGATTTCAAGTACATATTTTACAAGTATGACTCTTTGTCCTAAAGAAAGCCATCTATGACTCCAACTCAGAATCCTCTTTTCAAATTGTTTCTCTAGCCAAATTTAGTCAGCTCTAGTATAACAATTTGGTTTTATATAAAACCCCAGATACTTAAATCCTTCATCTATTGGATTTACTTCAAAAGGCAAGAGAGCCTTCAACAGTGTAAGTCCTTCAACACCCCACCCAAATTCTAAAAACATAGACTTTTGTGGACTGAATGCCATCCCTGTTGCCTTACAAAATAATTCCAAAACCTCCTTAATAACTTCCCACTCAGAATTGATTCCATTCCCAAACAATTTTACATCATCCATAAACATCAAATGAGTAATACTTAACCCTTTAGCCATAGGAACACCTTCAATTTTATTATCCCTAACCTTCTCCTTTATAGTTCTGCTCATTCCTTCAATAACAAGGAGGAAAAGTAAAGGTGATAAAGGGAAACTAAACCCCTTGAAGACTTAAAGAAGCTAGTAGGTTTTCCATTAATCAACACAAAAAAGTTTTTCGAAGACACACACCCCAAAATCCAGTCAATTTATTCTAAGCTTATACCCACCAGTAATAAAACAAGCCTGAGAAAACCCCAATCCACCCTATCATATGCCTTTACCAAATCCAATTTTAAGACTAGTGCTTTAATATTTTTCACCTTTGTACTGTGTAAATCTTCCTATACAACTCTAATAGAATCTGTAATTTGTCTTCCCTCTAAAAAGCCAAATTGTTCCTTTGAAATAAAAACAGAGAGTGTGGTTTTAATTGTAGGAGCAATAATTTTAGTAATGATCTTGTACACCATATTACATAAGGCAATTGGCCTAAACCCACCAAATGAGTCTATTTTGTCACTCTTTGGTATAAGTGCAATAAAAGTAGCATTCAAAGCACCTGACACTCTACCTTTTCTCCTAGACTATTCCACCATCTCCAACATATCATTACCCAAAAGATAAGAAAAAGCCAAGAAGAACTCTACAGTCCAGCCATCCGAACCAGGACTTTTTGAACACTTAAAACCTTTAAGTTTTAACAAAATTTCTGCTAGAGTAACTGGATCAACCAATCTGATACCTTCTTCCTCTATAAACAATCTCGGATAGTTCCTTAATACTGCAAGTTGGTCTGCTGTGATCAAATCTGTCTGTGCCTTAAAATATTATGAAAATAGTCTATAACCTTCTTTTGAAGATCTAACTTATTTGATATAATTGTTCCATATTCCATTGTAATATCCCAAATGGTATTGATTTGTTTTCTTGAACTAACATAAGCATGAAAACATTTAGTATTCCTATCACCTGCTGCCAGCCAGTTAACCCTACTTTTCTGCCTCCAAGTCTCCTCCTCTTGTCTTAAAAGTTTTAGTTTCCTCTTTTCTTTTTCAAGTACCATTACTTTGTCTCCCTCCTTCTCAAAACCTCCAGGGAAATATGTATATAACGTATCCAGATCCAATTCTAACAGTGCCTTAGCTTCTGCCTTAGCTTCTGCCTTTTTCTTTCTTTCCTAGACAACCACCAAAGTCTTGAGAATCTTAAGATTTTTAACCAGCGAATCCATAGGGTTTAGAACCTCTGTCCCCAACAGTTCAGCCCAATTGGTTCTAACTAAATTTACGAAATCTGGATTCTCAAGCCAAACTGCATTAAATTTAAAAGGATAGGTGACAGTGTCATACCCTTGTTCCAAGTGTATAATCACACACATGTGACCCGATATCTTTACATTGCACACCCAAGAGCGATATATGATTCCTGAAGACACTAAATTCTCAGATACCAAGAACCGATCCAACCTCGTAGCAATGTAATATTGTCCTCTCCTTCCATTCCTCCAGGTAGGGAGAAAATTTACTGGTTCAACATCCACCAACCGTCCAACTTGTATCATCTAGATAAAGTAAAGTTGGAAGGGATCCACCCTAGAATGTTCACCCCAAAATTCCATACTCGAAGTGGTAAAATTTAGATCACCACCCAAAATATGGTTATCCTCATTCAATATCAATTCCCTTTTAATTCCTTCCCAAAATACTGCTCTATCAGGATACGGTCCATAACAATTGATCATCTTCAGATTTAAATTTAAATCTTTTACTACTCCCTCCAACAATATCCCTACAAGTGTCAAAAACGCAGTGAAATCATCCTTGCAAGGATTCCAAGATGTTAACAGTCCTATAGAGAGGCCAATAGAGTCCATCCCACAGAAATACCAATTAGGGAGCAATTTGACAAAAACTTCTCTAGCTTTAGCTTTGCTGACCATTGTTTCCTGTATAAGTAAAACATCCAGTTTTGTTGTCTCTAAAAACCTTTTGAGGGTTATAGTCTTTATGCCCCCCCCCCACTCCCCTCACATTCAGGGTTTCCACAATCATCTTTTAACCCTTTCCAGGGTTCTGAGATCTAAGCGCCCTAGGACCAATTAACACCATAAGACTGTTCGAATTTAGGTTCTCCTTCTCTTTCCCTAGTTTCCTCACACTTCTAGTTTTTAGTGGAGAAAATTCCTTTTCCAAACCTCCCAATACTGTCCCTTTCAACAATGCAGCCTCACCCCCTGGACCGCTAGTCGAAGTATNACTGTTCGAATTTAGGTTCTCCTTCTCTTTCCCTAGTTTCCTCACACTTCTAGTTTTTAGTGGAGAAAATTCCTTTTCCAAACCTCCCAATACTGTCCCTTTCAACAATGCAGCCTCACCCCCTGGACCGCTAGTCGAAGTATTCCTAGCCTCTTCGGCCTTCCCAATCTTTTCACCAGGGTTAGATAAAATCTCCCCACTAGCGTAAATTGGCAACGTCGATCGGGTTAATACCTCCCGGTAGGTAGGTATAAAATTTAGTAATGATTCCTCAATTTTTGACATAACAGTCGGATCCTCAAGTGTACCAGAGTTCACAACTTCTGTCAAGTATTCAACCACCCTATCGCACACATCACACTGAGAAAACTTATCTCTAGGCTCTCCCCTCCCTTCCAATCCAACCAACCTAATTTCTACAGAAAGACCCCAAGAAAGTGTAGGATTGATCTGACTTCTATTTCCCTCAAACTCCCTAGAATCCTTTAAAAAAGGTAGAGTTGGAAAATCCACTTCATTTCCCTCCCGGAACCCCCCCCCACTGCGAAAGTTGGGCTTCTATGCCCACTGAAGGAAGGTCTTTCCTTTCCCCAAAATAAACACCCTTAACCAAGGGTTTAGAATATCCTCCACTCAAAAATAGTTCCTCCCCCTTCCCCTGCTCGCACGATTGTACCACAATCATTACATCCTCACCTATTTTCCCTCCTTCCTTCATGCACCCAACTCCCACTCCATCAACAGGTCTCCCAATACCAAAAATCTCTGCTACAATTACATCAGAAGCCCCTATCCTATGCCAAGCCCTAATATCCGAAGAAAAATCCCCCACAGGTAGGTTTTCATGCTTCCCTACACCTCCCTTAGTGGTTTTCACTACATTATGGGGCTCCAGTACAAAACCCAACATCCCATAATTAGCATTTACATATTGTTTAGAAGAAACATTAGAGCAACGAGGTTGTAAATTACCAAGTTCAGAGTCTCTATCCACCGCCGGGGAGTGCAAAATATCGCTCCAAGATTCCATTTGTTTAGTCTTCTCATTAGAAACCAGCTTTGCTACCTCTTTGCCAAGAGATTCTTTGTGTAGTAGTTCCCAGAACACTAATAACGCAGGTGGCCTGTCGCATTGCACCCAGAACAACGAAATGGAATACCAACATAGTCCAACCGCTGCTGAACCAAATAAACTCACCAGTCAATAAAAATATCCTCTGGTAGCCCTTCATATACATCAATTTCTACTAATATATTTCCCATCCTCCGATCAGAATCAACCAGATGCTTTGGATCAACATGCATAAAATTTCCGAGTGAATTCCCAATTGCTTTAAATGCCTCCAAACTCCACAATGCTAACGGACATCCTGGAAATAAAACCCATAGGTGTCTACATACAATGTGCTCCTTTTATGGATTGAACGCTAGATGCCATCGTTTTAACATCAATCTTCCTGAATTTACCACCCAAACCTTTCGCAACACCAACTCCACATCTTTTGTATTTTTAAACAAAAAGCAAAACCAACCTTTCATAAGAATAAAAGTCTCCAGTGGGTACCCTAACAATGAACCCCAGTTGTCCTCAACCCAAGCATGGATATCTTTTTCCCCCATGGCCCAATATCCAAATCTACCCACCAGTCCTCTCAGAGCTTAGTTTCCCACTTCGTCCATCCCTATATCTCAGCTGAGCATAAAAATAGGTTTAGATTTTTTCGATTTCCACCCCTTAAGACCCACACTGAACTTTGCCTCCCCTCGGCTGCTATACTAGCCTGTACTTCCCCCACACCCTGCACTAGTATTCAATTCTTCCACCGCCAAGGCCTCCCTACTGCTACCCACCTCAGTCTATTGAGGTTCCCAGCCTCTCCCTCCTTCCTGTTATGGTTCTATAGTAAATCTTTTTTCCACTACACAATAATGAACCCTAAACCCTTGTCCTTGATCCGTTGCATGGAAAGCTTTTCCTCCCTTCTCCTCTGTCTTACTCCCCTGCCTTCCCTCCACAACCTTCTGTAGAGAATTCCCCGACGTGATAATGCCGACTACACTGAACTTCCCTCCCCTTTCTGATTCTTGAGAAAATAAATCATTAATGACATCAACGGATCTGATTTCCAACGGATCACCCAAATGATCTCCATGTGTCCCTACACTGATATGAAAGGTCAAATCAGACTCCAGTTTACCGTCCCTCCCGTCCGCTGGACATAAATTCTTCCTGTATCGCATTAATTCCTCTCTATACACCTCATCAGGTTTGTACAGACCACTTTGGCTCCACCATTGGTCCTCAGCTAAATCCACCAATGGGATCCTTGTACATGTCTTCATAGATCCTATGGGACACCAGATCAACCCTAGTTCTAGGTTTTCACACCTAGTCCATCCCCTACCTTGCTTCCTACACTTCACCCTCCTAGCCTTAACAACGAATCCTCCCCCAAAGCCACTGAGCATAATCTATTTTTCTTACATAACTTTGCATATTTTTCTTACATTCGATGCTCTTCAACTCTTGTTTTATTTCAAAGAAAAACTCAAAAGAAATAAGGGATGGAACAATATAATATTTCAAAACCTGTTCAACTAAACTAAATGCCTAATCAATATGATCTTTATTAAAACGAATTGCATATATATCCATGGATGGGAATTCATGGTGTTCATGATTGAAATGTTTATCTTGAATAAATACCAAAATCGCCTCAAGGACTATATTGTCAAATGAAACTGGATTGTGGAGAGACATCTGTTGTATACATTGGTCATCAAACTAAGCTAAAAATATCGATAAGGATTTAAATATAATTATTTGTTTTTCAATTCAAATTTAAATATAGATATCTATAATATATTTTTTTATGACGATAATTTAATTTAATTTAAGTAGAGATATTTATAACATATTGTTTCATGACGAGAATTTATTGAACATTTGGAATCAAGAAAAGGGCAAGTGCAAGCTAATGATGGTCTCTCATGACATGTTAGTGGCAATGCAAACATGGAAAATAAACAATATGTTAAGATGGAGGGATTATTCAAGGCACTTTTACAATGAATTTGAATATGGTGTAATAAGATGAAATGTAGGAAATTGAATTATCTTTCCGAATATACAATTTTTATTCATAGAAATTGTGAATAACTACGTCAAATTTGTTTTTTTCTAACAATGGTGCCTTATTTTTCCAACAAATTATAAGGTATATGTTTTTGTTCATGCATGTGTTGAGTACCTTAATGATGGAATTTCGTTCCAAAAACTTGTATACTTGTAGAGAACCTGTTTTTCTTCTGCTGTGTATTTTTTGGAAATTTATAATATTAATTCTATATTGTTTTAAAATGATCAAAGTCAACATATCCTTTAAATTACAACGCCAATAGATAAAAAATAGTAAACAATATTAATTTAAAACAAAAAAAATATATACATATTTTGAATCTACATAGCCGACTCTATTCATCAACAACTGAATTGTTTAGCTTATAAAAAAATAATGTCAAAGGTAGAGATATAGAGAGGTATTCACAAAAATGGAGGTTTTTTTTTTTTTTATCAATTTGTAGATTGAACCACTATATTTTTCATCGCGAATCTAAATCCGAGGCAACCAAATCAGCATACACATTGTCAATCCTTCCCAAAAAAAATTTAATTCAAAAGAACACACATGTTCTCTAGGAATGTGCACACATTCCTAATAGTGCACACGTGTTATAGGAACGCGCATGCGTTCCTAGGAGAACGTGCACGCTATTATAATTTATTTGTTATTTGTCATTCCCCCATCCCTCCCTCCCTCTCTCTCTCTCCCACATCTACCCCCCCTCTTTATCTCCCTCTCACTCTCCCTCTATACCCCCCATGTCTGTCTCCCTCTCTCTCCCTCACACTCCTATACATGGTAGTACCTAGACATGGCAAGTCTTAGACATCACAAGGCATGTAAAGACCTAGACCTAGACCTTTCCTTGACATGCCTAAGATTCTCACACCCACTCCCCCTCTATAGCCCCCCCTCTCTCTCTCTCCCTGTGCCCCTATGTTCCTCCCTCCCCTATTGTGCCCCCCTCTCTCTTCCACCTCTCTCCCACCCTTATCTCTCTCTCCCATTATTAGTCTCAGTCTCATTATTTCTCTATCCCTCTTTCTCTCTTTATTCCCCCTCTAT